>CM031381.1:2883611-2943325 GCA_018290095.1 Polypedilum vanderplanki | reverse complement strand
AATTTTAGTGTGTTTTTAACTAAAAGAATGTCTATGTATTTTCGTAGAAAAACGCACTCATTCAAATTCAAATTTCAACTGTCAATTATTTGAGTTGAGGTCTCCTGGTTTCAAACTGATTTTGATAAGATATGAGAAATATCCGGATACTTAACAAAATCCATTAAAAATCTTCAAATATTTCCTTAATCTTTTTGTTTCACTATGTTTCTACACCTTGCATTTTGATACAAAGTAGGCTTTTTCAAAATGTAAATTTTTATAAGAAATTTTTAAAAATTAATTTCAAACCCAAGGGGTGTGAACTCTATCAAAAAAGTCAAAAATTTGTATGGGATTTTTGATAGTTTTTAGCGCATTTTTGGAACAACAATGCAGCTTATACATTCACTTTGGCTGGCTGCTGGCTGGCTGGCTGGCTGGCTGGCTGTCCCTCTGAGATCTCGAAAACTATAATAGCTAGCGACTTCCGGTTTGTTGTGTTTGATTTGTGCTAAAAAGTTAGTGCGGCGACGCTTATTTATATTTCTGTCACTAGTCATATAACTTGGGAAATTGCGAATTACTTTTTCATTTTGAAAATTTGTAAACAAAATTTTTTTCGCGAAGTTGACTGCGATCAAAAAAATTTTTCAGCTGCGCGTAACCAACTTCGCGTATTTTGAATTTGACTGTTATTTTCAAATCAACAAAATTTATTATAAAGACGATTTCGAGAATTTCAATAGATCAAGATTATTAGTAGCAATTACATTACTCGAGTTTTCATAAAATATATTTCTATATGAAAATGTAAACAAAACAAAAAATAGCTGCTGAATTCCTAATTGATTGCTATTTGCTACAACTTAAATTTCAATTATTTCATTCGAATTCTCACAAATCTTACAAATGAAATTTCCAATACATTTGAAATTTACTTTAACCAGTATATCTTATCACATGAATCTGTTTTACAAACGCATCTATATTTCTGTAATTGTTATAAACTCTGATCTAGGCACCAAAAATGCGCTTAAGTACACCGATCTGCAACACGGTTACTTGGTCACTGTTTTGATAATTTGTAGCCTGTAAATTGAAATTTTCCAACGCCTACTTTATGAAAATTATCAAAGTTCCCATCCCTTGTTCAAACCTAAATTTTCTTCATACTATAGGTTTCAAAAACCCTAATGAATATCTTTTGTAAAATATTGAAATTTCTATTATTTTTAAGCACATGTTTTATGAATTAAAAATTTTATAAATTAATTTCATTGCTAAATAAAAAAATTTTAATTTCAAAATCCAAAATGTTAATCATAAATTATTTTCAATTTTTATTCACTTTCATTTGATAAGCACAAAAGAAAATTCAATTTTCTTACTGTCTCCAAGTTAACTGAATGATTTTTCTACGAATACAAAAAAAGAAAAAATTCTTCATGGAAACGTAATTTGTTATTTCTAACACTTTAAGTTGAAGTATTAAGATTTATTGAATGCATGAGAAGGCAAAAAAAGAAAAAGAGAAAAATCTTCTTTTTTTTCTAGCTCCCATGGTGAGACGAGTTGGATTTTTCATAGAAAAAAAAATGGAGAAGAAAATTTAGAGGAAGAAAGGGAAAGAGACGTAAAAGTTCTTCACACTCACTAAGCAAGTAAGAGCAATAAATAACGTCATTTCATTCAATATACATAAATTTTTGTCCATTGCACAATTTGTCGGGTTCACAGACAATATTTTACTGCCAAGTGTGAGTAAATGTCCGCCAGCGGCTGGCAAAAGGACGAGAAGAAAAAAAATTGAAGAATTAATTAATTTGCCACACTTGACCTCCAACACTGTCATCGTATATATAGAAAAAAAACTTTTTCTTTCTGCTAAAATTCATGAAATATTCACAGGCAGAAAAAGGAAAATTCTTTACAACACACAAGAGAAAGAAAGTAGCTGAAAAATTGCCAGAAAAATCAGAGTTTATTAAAATCATAAATTATTTATATGAAAATTTCTTCTGAGTAGAGGAAGAAACCAACATTTATGCAATTCTATTAGTTAAAGAGACAACGAGAGGGAAAATTTATCATTTTTAAGAATTTTTCTTAACCTGCATTCTTTCATATACTGACAAATTGCATTTCGTGATAGAATTTCATAAATATAAAAAATTGTATCAAGTTTATTACATGCATATGCTTATCTTTTTTTACTCACTTTATAGGTAAATAAAATGCCATGAGGGAAGTCATTACATGTTGGTATGCAAAATTATATACTTGACATCATCATCATTGATCTTTTTACAAGGGAAAATTACTTAAATTTATAATTTTCAAAAATCGACTGAAAATTTTAAATTTTGTTTTAACGGTTTTTTGAAATTTAAAATTTTTTACTTGTTTAATATTCAAGTTTTCTAAAGAAAAATTATTTTAAAGTTGTTTCCATGCATGAAAAACATGAAATTTGAAAAATAAATTGAATTTTTTTAAAGCAATAAAAATTCTTAATTAACAACTTTTTAAAATTGAATTTTTCTTTTGTTTACATCAATAATTTTTTATATTTTTGAAAAATCTCATCAAAATTTAGGCTTAAATTTAACTTTAAGTATTAAAAAAAAATAAGTTGAAAAAATTTTTCAAATTTTTAACGAACTTTTGATTTTAAATTTATTCCCGAATTTTTTTTGCAAAAATTTAATATTTGAAAAATATTTTACATTTTGAACCGTGTAAATTTTTTTAAAATTTACTTCATCTAGAATAATCTCAAAGTAATTCAATCACAATCACATACCATACCTGTAGTATCTATCATACAAACACAAAATAATATAATTTCACTTCATTTGAGTCAAGGACAGTAAATTATTTATTCGACTGTAAAATCAATTCTTACACTTTTTTCAACAGCCATCTTCAATTTTTTTCTCATCACTTGGTCGCTGTAGATATGTTGTAAGGTTGCTAATCAATTAGTGTAATTTAATTCATCTCAACTCAACTGTCAATTGAAATGTTTCCATCTCTTTCGCTTGCATCGAATGTTTTGAGAAAAAATATTTTTTGACACTTTTGTGGAATCTTTGATTGGTTTCGGTTTGTGATTGATTATTTTTGTAGAAAAATTTGATTGGTATTTAATATAAAAAATATGAATTTCAAAAATACGTTAAATTTATTATTTTATTTTTAATGAATGAAACCAAAAAACTTCACACAAAAAACATTTTTTTTTACAAAATAATCAAAAATATCTTTATTTTCAATAAATCTCATGTGACAAAAAAGTTACTAATCAATAATAATTTTCTCTTATCAGCAGCTAACAACAAAAGTTTAGGCTTGTAAAAAGTCAATTATTATTGGCTAATTTAAGAAATATATTACTTACAAAGGTAAACAAGGTTGTTGATGTTTACCTCTAGAAAAAACCTTCTAAATTTATCCATTGAAGAAATGTACAAATGTCAGCTGTTTATTGCTCTTTATTGTCAAGTTCAAGAGAAATTTTCCATTCTTTGAATAAAAATGAAAAGTGAAAAAAATTTTTGTAATTCAAAATTAAAGAAATTATCTTGAGAAACTCCAATTATTTTTTTGATTTTAAAAATTTTAAATCTAAGGAAAGAAATTTTTAAATTTTAATTATAAAAAACCGTTAAATTTAAAATTTTTATTTAGTTTTTCACAAAACTTTTTTGTAACAACTTTTGTGATTAGTATTATATTTGCTCACAGATTAAAAAATTAATAAAAAATTTTAATTCAAATTTAAATTTTGAAGGTCCGTTAAATTTAAATTTTTGATTATCAATTAAATCAGCACAAAAAAACTTTATTCCGTTCAATATTTTCAACAATTTCCTCACAATCAAACATTTCAATGCAATTTCCATTAAATTTACAGAAAATTACCATCCGATGTCAATGAAACTACAAATCAACCGCTTCATCAAAAAATATATACAAAAAATTAATCCCATCAGAAATAAAAAAAAATGAGAAAGGAAAATTAACCGTTAATTTAAAATTTACCAAAAAAGTTCATAATTTGAAATCATTAGCGATAATCATATGACTATTGTATGTTGACCTATTACAATAATTTAAAATTCACATTTTGTATCTAAAAAAGAAGCGAACGATGAAAATTTTCTTTTACACACTTTTGTATGCACGCAACGCAATTGCAATTTTATTTTTTTTTCTCTCAATATTTTTTTTTTATATTGCACTTCCATGTTCGCACGTGACAAGAGAGAGAAACATTTTATTTTATATGCACATTTTTATGCGCGTAATTCTGCCATGGCTTGCTCTCTCGCTCTGGTCTCCATTTCCGTATTTTATTTCAATTTCGAACGCGAGTCTGAGAGAAGAATTTAAATAAATTTAATTTGATAATGATTATGACCCGATATCATCATCATTTCATGCATGTATGTACAAAATTGCAATGCCCACAACTGGCAATTCAATATGTCATCCGGCGCGACCGTGTGATGATAATTTAACATGTGTACGGGAAAATGCCTTTTTAGGAAAGCGTGAAAAGGATATTGAAAAAATCTGTGTCAATTTTTATTCTTATTGAATTTTTCTATAATTTTTATATGTTGATGAATGCTTGGGCAGTTTAAAAATACAAAAACGGTTAATTTAAGAAGAAAATTTTGAGTCGGATTTCAAAAAATTAAATTTTTTTGGATATTTTAAAGAATTTTTTTAAATTTTTATTTTTTTGTCAAAAAATTTTCGTCTTTTATAAAATTTGTATTTGCTTAAAAGTAACGGTCATTTGAAATTTAAATATTTTTGCAAACAGTTTCAAGCTTTTTGCTCTTATTTACTGTATTTTTTATTATTTCTGATAAATGATAAAACTAATTTTCTAAATTTCTAAACTTTAATTTTGGATGCTTTTCTATTTAAATTTTAATTGTTTTTTCATAATTTATAAAAATTCAAAGAGTCGTCAGTACTAAATAAGAAATCACAATAAAATTTTATCAAAAAAAAAATCCATATCAAGCTAATTTTTTAAAGCCTTCATAAAAAATTGATTTCAAAAAGTGCGTGTGTAAACAAGAAGCAACAATTTCTACTGAAGCACAAAATAAAACATTCACAAAAAAAATGCTGTCGATTGCCACAGAAAAAAACCTCGGAAATATGAAAAGAATTTGAGAAATGTGTGCTGATGTATCATCGCGATTACAAGCCATTACATTTTCACTCACCCTCGCAATTTTCTATTGTAGACAAGAGGGAAAAAAAGATAAATCTATCTGTTTCCAAACCTCATCTTTCGTACTACTGACTTACGTTTGCGGAATTCTTTTTTTTTTCTATTTTACAAAACGGTAGATAAATAGATAGATTCTGTGAATGGAGCAAGAGTAAAGCAATAAAGGGATGAGAGGGGAAAAAGTGAAACGATGATCAATTCATCGTGGAATTTTACCGTCAGCAGGGCGCCAAAAAACTATACATATTAAATAAATTTTTCTCTCCTTCCTTTATTCATTCTCCCTTATAGTTTTGCTTCTCACTTACTTTTTTTTAGTAGTGTTGAAAAAGGATAAAGGATGAAAAAAAATCACATGTTGTTAGGGATTTATTAAGAAGAAAAATTAAAATTAATTTGTTTTTTTTTTGTTTATTAAAATTTAATTTAAAATAAAAATCTTAACAGCTTTTCAAAGTTTAAATTAGGAATTTAAGTCTAAAAATTAGAAAAAAACAGTCTGCAAAAAACTGTATTAAAAGGCAAGATATTTGATTTTTACAATTTTCAAGATTTGATTTTAAATTTTCAATGTTCTTACAAATTTTTACATTTAAATTTTGATAGTTTAATTGCAAATTTTCATCAATATCTTTGAGATCTCTACTGAACGATGAGATTTGCATATCTATGGATTTTTGTTATGAAATTGTTACAAAATACTGTAATTATATAATTATAAAATAATTTACAATTATTCTTTGTTGTAAGGTTCTGCACTTGACTTATCCATGCATCAAGTATCATGCAAGTTGACTTACACAAATGTCTTTAATTCATTCAGTTTTAAACTTTTTAAATTTTACAATTGTTAACATTCATATAAATTCTCATGAATTTTGACCAAATTTAATAAAATATGGACGAAGTAAAAACATTTTTATGTGATTCAATTTTTATACAAACGTCAAATGTTAAATTCTACTTTTCAGAAATAAAAGTTTCTTATAATTTAAATTACATTTTTTTTCAAAAAATTTATCTTTTCATTGACTTCTATTTAATAATAATTCCAAAGAATTTTATTTTTTACACAAAAATATTTCATCACATACATTTCAAATAAATAATCCACAAATCAATAAAACAAGAAAAAAATGATAATAAAATTCGACCTCAAGTTTATTCAACTTTTTCTCAATTTATTTCTATAAATAGCGACATTAAATGAGTCCTTAAATTCACTTTAAAAAAAAAAGTTTTCTTGGAATCGATTTCAGTTTGAAGAGCATCGTCTCATCATATAAATAAAAAATTGATAGCTAAAGGAAGAAGAAAAAGTTAAAGTTTCAAAAACTTTTTTTTCAAGGATTTCAGAATAAAAAAATTGAATTTCAGAAGAAGGAAATCGATAAAAATCACATGTGAAGGAGAAAAGCAGCCGCGAGACATGAAATCTCTGTCGATAATCATTATTTAGTTTTTACATTTACATATCCACTATATCATGTGTGTATTGCGTATACAAAAAAAACTTTCATTCTTTCTTTTTTGGTTGCTCCCCCAATGGTGAATTAAGAAAATGATCAATCAGCAAATGCCGCAATGGTCCGTAAAAATAAAATTTCGATGCGTACATCGCTATAAAGGTGATTTATGATTATGAATCTATCCCTTGTGATGGATATTTCAGACTAACATATTTTGCAAAAGCGTAATTTGCTTCTTTCTTTTATGTGCTAGAAATTAGTGAAATGTAATGTATTAGATTAGTTTATGACTTATTTTATATGATGAATTAGTTTTATTGAATTCTATTTAAATATTGAAAGAAATTTCGATTTGACTACAGAAAATTTTCTAAAAGTTAGAAGTTGTGATTTTTAAAACTACGAAAAATAACAAAATAAAGGGGAAATTTTAAAAATTACGACAAATTTAGCAAAGACGACAAATGTTGCTTGCGATGTGTCACATGTGTTATGTAAACAAAGAAAAATTTTAGTTAAACATGTTTTGTTGAAAATCATTGGTGTTATTGAATAAAAACCAACAAAATCAAGTTGTAACAATAACCAATTTCCTTACTATCACCAGAATAAATTATTGCATCCTTTAAGCTTTTATTGAAAATTTGAATGTGGTGTGACATTTAATATTTGTCACAAAAACACATTTGTTGTGTTGAAAATTGTGAAATTCGGTTCAAACTTATTAATTTTATTTATCAAAGTTAAAGTTATCTTGCTAGTGAAGTTCTTAATTTATTTCACATTACAGATAAAATTTGAATCATAATTTTAAGTTCATTATTATAAAGCAAAAATTTGTTTAAAAAATTTCAAGTTCAAGAAGTTCAAAATTTTAAAAATTCGTTAACTTTTTTATTTTGAAAAAAAAACAAAACAGTTTAAAAATTCTTCTTAAAAATTCAGTTCAAAAATACAATTTTATTTTTTCTCCTACTATTCTTTGTCTCACTCATAAATACAATCTGATGTGATGTCATCAAGTCAAAGAATTGTAGTTCGTACTTAATTTTATTCATTCTTCACTAATGACTTCAATTACATCACAAAGAATATTTGCAAGCGACTTATCTCATTCTCTCATTCTTTCTCTCTGTCACATCGCATTCCAAGTTTTATTAACCAAAAGAAATATAAAATAAAAAAAACTTTTTTTCCTTCTCACAGAAGTTCACATGTCGAGTATGAATAGTAGTGACATGTTCTGGGATGAATATGAAAATTCTGTACAAAAAATTTATCTTCAATGAATGTCAGACACAAGCACCTGCTACATAACACGAGAATTAACCAAAAAAAAATTTTTCTGTGGCGCCCAAAAGTCGTCTTGTAACTAAACGGTGAAAAACGATTACCCCCATAATACACACATATACATCTTTCCCTTCTCTTCTAACTACTATCATGAAAAATAGATATATTTCACGGTGTGGAAATTTTTTCTTATGTTCATGATGAAGTATAAGTATAGTGTGGGTTGAGGATGAAATTATGTTAAGAACATTTTTTCTTTTTCTTCTTCTTTGCTCACTTTTTTAGTTACTCAATAGGAAAAGAAATTGCTATAAAGTTTTTTCTTTCTATGAAAGTCTTTTAAGAATTCTTTCGTCTTGCGTTTTTTTTGCTTATGATTTTTATTTTCAGAGTTTGAAAAAGTGTTAAAAAAATTTTGTAATTTAACGACTTTTGAAAATTTAAAATGTTTTTTGAATTTTTTCAAAAGAAATTGAGCTAATAAAAAAAAATATTAGTATTAGTCTTGAAAATTTGAAAAGTTTTAAAAATTCTTAAAAAATTTCTTGAGCAAAATTTTGCCAATGTTTTCAAAAATCACGATTTTTTTCATTTTAAATGAAAATTTTTGAAAAAGAATAAATTTGAAATTGAAAAATTTACAATTTGTCTAAATTTTTAGAAATGCTTTAAACATTTTGCAAATTTCTTTTAAAATATTCAAACTTTCAAAAATAACAACTTTTTCAACTTTGAAGCAACAAAATACAAAATTTTACTTAAAAACTTTATTTAAATTTCCAAACCATGACTCAAATAATTTTCCCTTACTTTCTTCATTCCTTTTCATTTTTCACGTCTCATACCATCGACAGCATCACCAAAAATAGTTGAACATATAAAGCAGCAGTGGAAGCAAAAGTATGAACGAATATAATTCACTTTTATTGAAAAGAAAAGAATCATTTTTCTCATTGAATATTTCCTTCATTTCTTTCACTTCTTCTGCTGCTAGTCTATTGGCCTTTTTATACAACAATAATTTCAATTGCTTCTTGTTCAATTTTTTTCTCTATTTCTTCTGAATAAGCATTTTCCTGTATATTATTACTATTATTCAAGTAGCAAAGTTGCATGAAATGGTCGAGTGGATAAATGGGGAGTTTGTAATATTCTATAGACATAATTATGCATCTATTAATGTCGTTTATTTGCTTAATGGATGAGAATTCCTTAGGGACTTTTCTCTTATGTTTGTTTGAAGTTTTCTGGGACAGTTGACACAAGATGAAAAAAATTTTGATGGACCTTAAATTATGAAAATTTTCTAAAATAGAAGTTATAAAAAATTTATGTTTATATTTATGAAATTTATTAAATTATCGTTTATGAATATTTTAAAAATAACGGATTTATATATTTAAATTTTTTGAAAATTCAATAACAATTAATTAATTTTTAAAAAATTATTTTCTACAAATTTCATGATCTAAAGCAATTTAACAAAATAGGCTAAAGTTTCAAATCAAATAAGAGGCGATAAATTTTTTCTTACTTTATAAATTTTTATATTTAACGGTTATTAAAATTTTAAATTTTTGAAAACATATGAAAATATCATAATTTTTAATTTTTAAACCAATAAAATCCTCAATAAAGTAAAAATTTAAAAAAACTTCTGCTTTTCATTCCACAAGCGACAACAGTGAGAAAAAAACTTTCCAATAAATTAAAAACTATGAAAATTTTTTCCTTCTTCTTCAACAAACACAGATAGAGAACGAGAAAAAAGAAAGATTAATGAAAATCATTAAAAAACCATTGAAAGAGAATTTTTCTTGCATGAGTTTCACTCATGGGGAAAATGATTGCAATCATCGCTTTTTATGCATAACTGAGTTGAAAGAAAATTGAACGAAAAACTACCATCCAAAAAAAAACGCGACGTCGCCAATATGACCGTTTTAGAATGGAATAAAAAATTTCTTTAGTTAGAGTTGGGGTGGAATTGTTTATTGCGTACCTATCTTTTCTCTTTTTTTCTGCAAATTTTGCACGATTGAGATAAAACGAAAGCGAGGGAATGGAAGAAAATTGTAAAATTGTGTAAGTTAAAGACAAAATTTTTTTACGATTTTTGCGCTTTTATCTTCGCTGAGTTGTAAAAGAAAAAAAAAGAATGAAAAGTGAGCGCGCAATGGACAGAAAGTTATCGCAAGCCGCACATCAATAGTTATGGTCCAACATTTACTTTTTTTATTCCCTTTGATAGACATATTTATGCAAAGGGATGGATAAACTTTTTTTGAAATTTTTAATAATAACTGTCAAAGTTTTTTCAAATAATTCATATTGTTTTTAAAAATTTCAAAAATTCTTAAAATAATCAAAACTTCTAAAAAAATAATCAAAAATTAAAAGAGTTTCAAGAATTAAATTTTTTTAAATACTCGAAATCGTCAAAAATTTCAAAAAATTTTATAAACGTTAAAATATTTTTTGAAATTGTTAAAAAATTTTAAATATAGAAATTTTCTAAAAAATTATTTTCCAACCCTGTTGTAAATTTTATGTATATTGATATAAAGACACATAAAAAATTTCCCTACTTTTTCCATTTCCATCATATCGTGTCTAAATTGATTTAAAGTAGGACATTTGCAAAAATAAAAACTTTTTCTCAAAGGCAATAAAAATCTGAAAAAGAAGGCAAAAAAGTTAGTCCAAAATGATGACAAAAAATTTTCATATGATAATTCCACATATGAAATTTTTTCGATGCCATTTGATGATGATGACAGTCACATAAAAGAAAACTTTTTTCCTTCAACTTGATGTCTTCTTTATGTGATCAAATTTAACTTTATTGGAGATCATCATAATTTTATATGACATTCGAAAGAGACAACCGTAAAAATGAAATTGAGAGAGAATTTTTTGTGAGCTGAAATAGAGCTGTAAAGAAATTGAAGGTTGTATTTATTTATTTCTTATTTTCTATGAATATTGAATGTGAAGAAAGAAGAAGGAAAAGTCAAAATTTGACCTTTGAAAAGAAGGAAATTTTTTATGAATGAATGAATGTGTAATTAAGGAATATTTCTAAATTCTAAAATAAATGAAATCTAATTTTGCAATAATTTTTATGTAAACAACAAATTTTAGATATCAAAAAAACCGTTAAATTTAAAAAATCATATATAAAAAAAATGAATTTTGAAAAAAAAAATCAACAAAGTAAAGTTATGGTTGATTGGAAAGATCTTTAATTAGTAAAACATTATTTTAGTGATTTTTATAAAAAATGAATTTTTTGAAAATTTTTCAATGTAAACAGAAAATTTATATTTCAAAAAAACCCGTTAAATTAAAGGAAATTTTTATAAGAATTCAAATTTTTCCTATTGATTTTAAATTTCTTTGTAATAAAAAATTTAATTAAAAATAAAAATTTATAATAAAAAAAAATTTATTTTAAAAACAAACAAATAAAAAAATTTAAATTTCAAAAAACCGTTAAAATAAAACTTCCTTCTAAACAAGAAAATTTTTCATAATTTTCTATTGCATAACAAGAATGTTCATCTTTATTTCTTTTTATTCTTATTAAATTTCACCTTCAATAGAAGCATGATATAATGAATAATGATGTTCATGTGACGATATTGATTTCCATTGAATAGAAGAACAAGAAAATCGTTATTAATGGCAAACTGAAAGGGAAAGTCCTCTTAATTCATTGAATTCTTTTCACATGTCATTTCTCTATTGAATTTTTGTTGTTAATCTTCAAGATGTCAATCAATATGAATGAAAGAAAGTGGAAAAAGAAAAGTTTTATTATCTTGACTGATAAGTTTTCATAATTATTAAAGAAATTATTCAAGTATTCTTAAAGTAACATTTTGTCAATCATATTTGAGTTTACATTCAAATAGCTTGCGGGTTGTTATGCAATCGTATGTAAAATTACACATGATTTCATTGTCCGCCCTCAAGCTAAAATTTCCATCAAATTTATGAATGAAATTTTTCTTTCTTTTTTCTCGCTTCACTTTAATAAATCATGCAATTTCTTTAAGAATGACTCCATCAACAAAATGAAATTTTCTCATATGAAGAAAAAAAGTTTTTTGATTTAATAAAAAGCTGAAGTTTTTCATGTTATGCAATTCACAATAAATCACTTAATTGAGCAATTTCGTAATGATAAAAGTTGAAATTTTTTTAGTTATTGGAATTGAATAAAATCAAAAAAAAAAGTTTTTTATGTGTTGAACAAGCAAGAAAGATAAAAAAAGTTATTGAAGGAAATAAGCAAGAAAGATTGTTGCAGAGAGGAAAAAGTTAGATGATTTGTTTTTTACGCTTAATTGACTTAATTGAAAATAAGATTTTAATTAATTACTTAAATACTTACTTAGAATTACTTTTTAATTTCTTTCATTCACAAGATGTTCTTGGACAAATTAATGTAAATTTTTTGTTACAAATTTTATTTTTAGAAGATTTGATGAAATTGTGAATTTTTTTAAAGAAAAGTTAAAATGAATTTAGAAAAAAATTCCAAAACATTTTTATTATTTGAACTCTATTAATAAATCTATTAAATTAACAATAAAATTTCAGTTGTCGTTAAAATTTATTCTTGCTGCTTATAAAAGAAACGTGTGAACTTAATCCCATGTCGACCGAGATTTTTAGCCCTAAATTTGACCGAAAAGATAATCGAATAAAAATGTAACTGATTGACTAACGTTTCGAGCGAAATGTAGATTAATAAAGAGTTAATTTCAATTGTCTATTAAAATTGAAATTCTAAACTCAGTTAAATTTCAAAATTTTTTAAAAAATTATATTACACTTACAGAGAAATAGTTATTTTATTCAAAACTTAATTTCTCACTTTATTTTATAAAAGTTTAATAAAAGTGCTTCGTTATTCTTAATTGAATGATTAAAAGTTTTGAGAAATTTTCTTTCACATTGTTTCCAACTTTATTTTTATTATGCATACCTTTGTACACGTTTCAAGATTTTATAAAAGTTTATTCTCTTCCTATAATTATTATAAGCTGAGTTACTTTTTAAGAAATGATTAAAAAGTTTAAAAATTAATATTAAAATAAAGACACTGTAAAAAAATTTTAATTTACATACTAACTGAAATTTTAATAAAATCCTAACACACTTGCTAAATTTATCAATAAAAGTTTTCTTCAATAACAATAAATGATGAATTATTCGAGTAATAAAACCAGTGACAAAGTACCCGTGATGCAGATCGATGTATTTAAGCGCATTTTTAGTGTCGGGAATGGAGACCTGCAAACAGATTTTTTTTCTGTACCATCTTTTTGATTTTATACATGTTTTAAACAGCACTAAACAAAAACAAAATTGAATTTTTAAAAAAATTATAGTTGTAAATTTTCAATGTATATTTTTTTCTTTCAAGATTGCATGTTTGAACTTTCGCAGACAAAATAATTTTTCCAGGGTTTTTTCCTTTCACTTTCATAAAACTTTTCAAACAACGTCATTAATTTTTGCAATTTATCAATAATATTATTGTCAATAAGGCAATTAAGAATTAAAACATAAAAATGTGTTAAGTATGTAGGAATAAAATGTCATTTATCATATCTGAACCATGTTGTAGTGTTGTAGTAGTATGATTGCATTGTTATGCAAAAAAGAGTTTTTAAAATGCATGTTATTGAGTAAAAAACTTTTGTCAGTCATAAATCAACGTGAGAAAATGATAAGCATGATGGAAAAGTTATAAAATAAAAAAAAGTTTACTTTATGCAACGTGTCTGACTGAGAATAAAAAAGATCTGTTGATGATTAGAAAAATTAAAAGTTTCAAAGTTCAAATCAATTATAAATAAATAAGGAAAAAAAGTGAAAATTACTTGATATACTAAAAGATGTAATGAAAAAGTTGACTGTTATTTATTTTAAAAAAATACTTTTTTCAATTTAGGGGTCATTAGACCCTTAAATAAAAAAATTGTAAATTTTTTCATATCCTTAAATGACTTTGTTTTTAAAACATTTTTTCATCAATAAGCAAGCAGCAGCAGTCGTGAAACTTTTATTGTGAATTTATACAAAAAACAACTCAACTGTTCTTATAAGATTATTGAAATTCTCCTTGATCGCATTTCGTTACATTTCAATACATAGAAATGTTAAACTTTAGTCAATGATATCAGCATCATGTCATGATTGATTGATATGAAACCTCTGCTATATTTTTTTATTACTCTAGACATATCCATCATATACATGAGACTTCTATGATGTTCAATATATAGAATACAAAATGAAAAGGGAAATTTATGTAAATGATACAGCAGTAGCAGCAGTAGTGAATAGTTAGTTTGCAGAGTCAACATATGTGAATAAAAAAGTCATTTCATGTCAAATATACATCATTTCAAAGTGCACAGTCATTTCCTGCTTACTCACGATTTCTTCAATGATAAAATATTGAACAAGAATAAAAATCAACGGGAACAAATTGAATTTTTTAAATCAATCTTTATTTTCTTTTATTGATGAAGAAAAATTGATGATTTTTTTTTAAATATGCTCTAATTTAGAAAGAATTAAAATTTTCTTTAAGTTCAGGCAAAAATTCAATTGAAAACTGACATTTTTAATTTAAATTTCCAAAAATCGTTAGAAAATAATTTTAAAGAAAATTTAACAGATCTGGCCTACGATGAAAAATTCATCAAAAACTTTCTAATTATAAGCAATATTTGCGAATTTAAATTCAAAAATCAATACCTGAAATTTGATTTTTAAAAGATTTTTTAAACAAGAAATTTTAAATTGAACTTTCATAGACCGTTATTTTAAGAAATTTTCAAATAAATTTTTTTCGTTAATTTAAACTAATTTATTTTGAATAAGATATGAGCGTTTATAAATTCAAATAAATTTAAAACATTTTTAATTAAAATTTAAATTCCAAAAAACCGTTAAAATATAAATTTTGAAAATATCAAATTTTTCATTTTCAATCACTAAAAATTTCTTAAAACTCACATAATTTTTTTTCTATCATATTAAAACAAGAAAACATTTTATTAAAGTCCATTAAAGCCACTCTCCAATCCGCATTCATGTCCTGCCTGTCTTGAATTTAATTTAAAAAAGAAATTAATTTCCAATCAAACTTTTTCTGGTTTCGTCATGTTAAAAAAATGAATTTTTCCTACTTCATGTTAGACGCAAGAAAAAATATTGAATTTGATGGCTTGAAAAAATCGATGAAAGAAAGCTAAAATTATCTTAAATAATATTTACATATTTTGAATGAAATTCTTTTTTCAAGGTCATAAGAAAATTTGTTATTGAAATATTTAGGAGAAACCAAAATAAAGAATTTATAAGGATTCAATTTTTTTACAAAATTTTCTCTTTAAATTTATTTTTTTCATAAATAAATTTTTTTAATTAAAAATCTTTCATTTGCATTTCTTACTGTGCATGATTACAATTTTTTAAAGAAAATTAAATTTCTCACCAACAGTTTCTTAACTTACAAAGATGAAATAAGAGGATTTAAAAAACAATTTCTCTGTTCACTTGTTGCTGTTACTGCAAGTTTTTATTTTTTATTTCTTGCTTCAGGATAAAATTTTCTTGCTTGCTGCTCTTCTTACACATCATTACATAATAAATATAACTGAGTGGTGAATATTGATAATGTAATAACAGAACAAGGGATGAAAATACACTGAGAATTCAAAATAAAAAAATGTAAAAGGTTTAGAATTTTAAAAATTAAACGGTAAAAATTTTCAAAAATTCAAAAGATTCAGAAAATAAATTTAGTTTGTAATTTTTGGTAGTAATTAAATATTTTTAATCACAATACCTACACCTGGTAATCAAAAAATTTTCCATTGCGTTAAATGGTTTCGCATCTTTCAATTGTGGGTTTTTGTGAAATCTTAGAAAAAAATTGCCTATCAAATTAACCAAAATAAACAGCTGTTTTTCTTATTATTTTTAGAACAAATTTTATAGCACATTAATTTGAAATTTTTAATAATAACGGTAAAATTTATTTGAATATATGGAACAATCTTTACAATTTTTACATTTTTACGTGTTGTGCCAAAATTTACCAATTTATCGTTAATTTATGAAAACTTTGAGATGTTTCAGAAGCTGAAACTTCGCATAAAGACACAGTAAAATATTTTAAATAGGTTATAGTAGTTCGTGATATTTAAAATTTAATTCAAATTTGAAAAATATAAACGAAATATTTGTCACTGTTCTATGAAATTTTAGAAAAGCAAAAACTAGATTTCTTAACTTTACAGCAGCCTATTTTTTTATAGTCAATTCTGACTTAAATAGATTAAATTAATAAACTTCAACATCTTGCAAATGATAATTTTTAACATGCAATTTTCTTTTACCCTCTTAATGTCTTACTTTATAATAGAAAATAATAAGAAAGAAATAAAAGCGAAATGATGTGAATGGCATACTTAAAGAAGGTGAAAATAATAAACGGAAATTCTATTGAGAGGGTGAATTGAACAATCAACTAAACCATGACGTTGCTAACTCAGTCTGTATGTGTATAAAATTGTCAATAAAAAGTGACTCTGTTCATTTTTTTCTCCCTCACCACACATCAACTCATTGCGGTTTAGCTTAGTAACATTTTCTTCTTCTCCAACCATCACTTGTCATCGACATCGCACATTTCTCGCTTTATTGAATTTACACACTCCTTAAAAAATTGAATTTTAATTTTTTTCACTCCTCATGCTTCAATGATGACGCTAAATTTGGCTTCTTTTAATGAAATCATGGTAGGGAAGTCTTTGAGTTACACTTTGACACTTATTAATTTTATTTCATGCATATTATTTAGAATTTTACTCTAATAGATAAAAATGCACGATTAAAAATTGTCAATCATTTTTTAATATTAAAATTAGAAGGAGAAGAAGAATAAAATGAAGTTATGGATGCTGTCATTTTTTAAAGAAAATGATTGGAAGTTTTCAAAAAAAATTACTTAAAATTAATAAAATTTTTGGTATAAATCAAGATTTAAAATAAACTAACATAAAAATAACTTAAATATTTAGATTCAAATCTTGATGTAATAATTTATATTGGTCCCATTCAACTCTTCTTTTTTGCATCTTTTAAATTTTACATTAAAAAAATTCATTAAAAGTAAAATTTAAAAAAAATTGATTTTTTTCCTAAAAATTTTTCTTTCATTTTAATCAAAAACAACTTGAAATTTTACCTTGACCAAAATTATTTGTGACAATTTATTATACCACAATATTAAAATGAGTGCGGCATTAACAGTTATTTTTTCATTAAGGCAAACTAAAAAACAGTCGTCAGTAAGTAAATAAATATCGATATCAGCAACAATTAAATCAATATTGTAGCGAGTATTAAAAATATTCATCATCGGACAAATAAGACGAAAAAAGTCTGTTTTTTGTATACACACATATTGTCTGAGTATTGGAATATAGAAACGAACAGTGAGAGAGTCCAAGCATCATATCCCTAGAGAATTCACTACTGTTTATTTTTCACAACTTTATAACGTACATGTATGAATACTGGCACAAACTAGATATGGATAAAAAACTGTGAAGAACAAAAAAATGTTTTTTTTTATAATTTTAATTATGGAGATATTAATTCAAAAAATTTTTGACACAAATTTTTTTTCATGCATCATAGGAACAAATTAAAATTTAGAGAAATTTTGAACTTTATTCTTGTTTCGATTGCTTTGAATACTAATATCTATTATTTTTGGATTTTGTAAAAATAGTTTAGGTTTTTAGAACTTTTTATTTAATTTTGAATTCCAAATTTGTTCAGTTTTGAATTTTAATTTTTTATTTGAAACTGTCTTAGTGATTTGCAAACTTTCTGTCTTTAAAATTTCAAAGTTCAATTTGAAGTTCAAAAATTTTAATTTTCCATGCTTTATTGTTCAATTTTTAAGATTGAACTTTAAATAATTCAAAAAATTTTAAACTTCAAATTTTGAAAACTATTTTTTTGAAATTCAAAGAAAATTTTGAAATTTTTTGAGCTTAAAAATTTGTTTCTTTTCATTCTTTGTCCCCCACTCAATACATAATAAAAAAAATCTGAGAGAGTAAAAAAATCGTTATTAGAACTGCCTGATAAGTCATTATATGTGTTTTTTTTTTCAATTTCTGCATTAAGGGATTAAGTGAAATGTTCTCTTCGTTGCCAGTCAAATCAGTCAGTTTCTAAAAAATCATTCGTGCAGTTTGCTCAATTTATTGAAGAGTGCGCGCGTTTAGTGATGGATTTTTTTGAGGATAATTATTTTGACATAATCGCGTTACCATCAACGGATGAGAGTATGTGCATTCAACCAAGTGATTACATACCTCAATATCAACAATATGAAGGATTAAATTCTAACGATGATGAACTTCCATCATATACCGAACTCACAAATTCCTTCATTCCTTCATCAATTTCAACATCATCGGAATTAGAACAATTTTTAATATTTGATTGCGATGATTCTTATTCAGTTACAACATTCGACAATTTACCTGATCAAACATTAATGTGTACTGACTCATGCTCAGCTTTTATTAAAGAAAGTTCAGAAATTTTGCGAGTTAATTCATTAAAAATTCAACAGCAAGATGAAGTCTCGATGTCATCGGTCGAGGAAGTTGTCAAGAATGTCAAAAATGATGATAAAATTTTCTTCACTTGCAATTTTGGTGATTGTACAAAGACTTATTCGAAGCCGGCACATTTAAGAGCTCATTTACGTCGACATTTGGGATTGAAGCCTTACTTGTGTAATTTTCCTAATTGTCAATGGAAATTTTCTAGATCTGATGAATTGGGTGAGATTTCATCTATGAAATGTAAAAATTAAAGAAAGAATTCACTTTTTAATTTTATCTTTTTAGCAAGACACCAAAGAAGTCATTCAGGTAAAAAAAATATTTTTTTAAAATTTTATTCAATGATTTAAGATGCAGAAAATTCGAAAAGATTTGAAATAAGAAGAAAAATTTAGAAAACTATCAAAGAAAGTTTAAATTCAAATCTTGAAATATTTAAAATAAACTTACCTAATTTTTTATATTTTTTTTTTTTGCCGATTTAAATTCTTATTTTTATAATTTTACTGCAATTTTACTTAAAATAATAAACTTTGTTGAATGTTTAAAAAATTCCGTTAAAATAGAAAATCAATAATTTTCAAGTAAAAATCTGCTAGAAAATGCAAGTGGCAAGTGAGGTCATTAACAGATGTAGATGACAGAAATCAAACTCACTCAGTCAATGTGAAATTTGATACTTATAAATGATAAAAAGGTTCATTTTTGTTGTTGTTATTCTTGTGAATAGAATAATGAGATAGTGAGTAAATTTTTAGAGTTAATTAATGAATGAAAACTGTTGCTGAGTGTTCTGGAAAATGAAATAAATGTGAGATAATGATATGGCACAGATAAAAGAGAAATTTATTTTTTAAATAGATTAAACATTTTTATTTTAAAAAAATTGAATTTAATCACCAAAAAAAAAAGAAATAACCAAAGCAAACAATTTTTAATTTCAAGAATTGAATCTAAATTCTTCATGTGTAATTCTTCTATTTTAAATTTTATCTTGTATTTTTAATGACATTTTATTTATTTATAATTAATTCCGGCATCTTTAATAAAATTTTTCAATTTTTTAGGTATCAAACCATACAAGTGCTTTTATTGCTCAAAAACTTTCTCAAGAAGTGATCATCTTAGAAAACATGTAAGTTCATATTTTTCAATTTTATTTAAAACTAAATTTTTAAGAAAATTCTGTTAGCTATCAGTAACTTAAATAATTATCAATAAATTTAAAAAAATCTTCCAATTCCAGGTACGAATTCATGAAAAGAAACTCAGTGGAAGTAAATTAAAATTCATTTGGGATGAAATACCAAAACAAAAACCAGGAAGAAAGAAGAAAATTCTTACAACACCACAGCAATGAAAGAACAAATTTTCCCACACATAAACTATTTACTCAACAACTTCATCATCATCTCATTCCACATTCTTGTTGAAAAATAATCGAATTAAATGTTTGAAGCATGCAAGACACAAACTCAAGTAGTTGTGTGCATGTGATATGCATACATAAAAAAATATATAAGAAAATTGAGAACAACCACTTGTTGAAGATTTCATCCTTTTCATGCATCTTTCATCTTTTGACATGTATGAATAGACAACAAGAAGAAAAGTTTTCCTTAAAGATAGAAATATTGCATGTTTTTACTCTCACTTTAAAATATAAAAAAAAATTCTTTTGTATGATGAAAAATTTGAATAGAATTAAAGAAGCTTAAAATTGAATCAATGTTTTGTGTATTTTTATAAAAGAGATGCAGTTTAAAGGAGAAATATTAAAAAAAGAATTTCTTTTAAACTTTTCTTTAGATTAAAAATTGTAAATGTGAAGAAATATTTTAGAGAATTTTTTTTATTGAAATTTTTTTTTAAATTTATTTCGTTAAGTTTTTAAATTTTGGAGACAAAATTTTTTTCCTCAAAAGTTTTAACTTTTAGTTAAAATTTCTAAAAATATCCAGAGATACTTAAAAAAAAACAAATAAATTTTAAAGAACATCAAAAATCATAAAATGTCATACAAAATCATCAAGTGTCTGTTCCTATAAAAATATGAAAAGGTTTCGTTAAATTTATTTTGTAGCAAATTTTTCGTTAAAAAGTTTTCATTAATTTTGATAAAAAAAACTTTCGTTAATTTTTAAAAATTTGATTTGTTCGTTAAAATTCAAAAGTGTTGTTCAATGTCTTTTAGAACATTTTTCGTAAAAATTAATTTTTTAAAAAAATAAAATTTTTCAACTCAAAATTTCAAATCTTAACAAAAAATTTTAATAAACAAAAGAAAAGCTCAACTAATAAATTTCCTTCTAACTGTTAGCAATAATAACAATTCAATTTTGATAGCAACAGCAAAAAATTTTCACAAAAGAGAGCACAAAAACTGCGAAACATTATAATCTGAGATAATCAACAAGTGTCCTTCCATAACTAACAAAAAGCAACATACAAAAAAATTCCTTATTTGCCATAACAACAAAAAACCATTGTCGTAATGAAATCAGAAAATAAAGCGAAAACATAAAGCATCTAATGAAAATAAATTGCTTATCTTTTTTTATTGTAATGTTCACTCACTCTTACATCTTAGAGAAAAGAATGAGAGACAAAAAAATACTGTTTTAGATACTTAAGAATGGATAAATATGGTAAAAAAGGAAGGGAAGAAAATTGCCCTCAATTTTTATTGTTCATCATCATTGATAACATTTGTGTATTGAATAAATTAAGATCTTTTCTTGACTTATTATTTTTTACTGATGTATACTTGAAAATAAATATAGGTTAAAGAGTGAGAGCTCTAATAGCAAAAAATTATGTTACAAAATTTGTATGTTACAGTCAGATAAACAGACAAGAAGGTAATTTGAAGAAAACTTTGAAAAATAAAGTAAAAAAACCAAATTTAGAAATGTTGTATAAAATCATTATTTTTTTAGGAAGTAATTTTTATTTTTATGTACTTTTTGATAGAGATTTCATCTTTTGATACAAAATTATGTTACTATGGAGTGTTATGAAATATTTTGAAAAAAAAATAAGGTTCGAGAACAAGATTTTTAATTTGCCTTTTACTTTTTTAGGGCAAAATTTTAGTAAAGGTAATGCCTTAAAGCAACCACTGCCTTTCACTTTTGTCTTTGCAAACAATTTAACCATAGCTGCTCAAAGGTAGTACTTATACTTCAATTTTGTCTTTATAAAGGCAAAAGCTTTTCTCATCTGGAAAGTTGGCTTTTTTTAACAACCATACTTGAAAACTCTTTAATTTCTTTAGTATCAAATTTATTTTTTCTATGATATTTTTCAATATTTTTACAAGACTCAAAGAGTTTCCAAGCTTAACAAAAATGAAATTTTTTTAATAAATAATTAACAGAGTTAAAAGGCAACAACATGATCAATTAAAATTTAAATTCTAAGTTATTTATGTGAATTATATTTTTTGATTATACAGGCAATTGATTACATAAAAGATTTCGTGACTTAAAGTATAAAACAACATGATAAAAAGCAAAGATTGACAATTCAATACAAATAAAAATAAACCAACTTTTTAAAGTCTTATTGATAAAAAGAAGAAAAATTAGAAAAATAGCTAACATAATAATTAAAGTGTTAATTTTTAATGACTTTGGTGATTTAAAGCATTTCATTTTAGAATCAAATTTATAACAACATCCTTGTGAACGTTTTGATAATTCAATTTTGACTTGTTCTGAAAAATCAGTTTTTATATTCTTAAAATTATCTTCCAATTTTTGTTCATATTCAGCAATGACTTTTTCATTACTTTCAATTTTTTTCATTTCTCTAAATTTTTTTAAAGAATTTTCACGAACTTTTTGAAAGATTTCATTTAAATGATTTTCTAAATTTGCTTCTTTTATATTAAATAAGTTTTCCATTTCCGATTGAAAGTCAGAAGTTAATTTTCCTAATAAAATATTCAGCTGTCCATTTGCGATTGCATTTAAAATTCTTGGTACTTCAGGTAGTTCAACTGATTCAAATGCTTTGAAATATTGTGAAATATATTCACGATATTCTTTGCCAGTAATTTCTTCATTACAAATTTTCTTCTTCATCAAATTTTCAGTCGTAAAAAGATTTTCAATTAATTCTTTCAAATTTGTTACAAAATTTCTATTTAAATATTGCCATGAGCCATCATAACTTTTTGCTCTCACAGTTTCATCAGGAAATGGCATTAAAAATGCAGAAATTTTCTCATACGAACTATGAATATTTTGTCTAACTGTTTGTGCAGCTTGATTTGTTCCTAATTTTTTGGTATTTAAAATTTCTTCATTTATGTACTTTCTACCTCCTTCAAATCCAAATTTGTAATCTTCATCATAAAAATCGCGGATTAAAAAAAGTAAATATTGAAATGGTTTTGTGTCTTTTCTATCCAATGTCACATTTGAAATAAATTTTGAAAGTTCTACAATCATTTCTAAATATTCTAGTTCATTTTCTTGGACTACGTTCATCAAGTTATAAACTTGAATTGATGATAATAAATTACAAAGTCCGAAATTTTTTTGGTCTTCTGCTTTTGGCTTAGATGGTTCAAAAAGTCCTTGAGCATCGATTAAAATAATTCCAATTTTTTCACCACCAGGACCGTCACAGAGAAAAACGTCAGACCACATGAGAATTCCATTTGTGTCAGCTTTCACACCAGATTTGAAAGAGAAGCCAACAAGTGGTTCATCAGGTTTTCCCATCCAATCATCTCTTAAGAATTCACCTTTTTTAGAGTTGACAGATGGATACTAAAATTTCAATCAAAATATTTGTATGAAAATTTGGCAAGTAAAATTTAGAATGTTTGCAATTTTAATAATGACAAATGTGGTTTTGTGACACATAATTTGTTGCGCTAAATTCAAATAAAATTTAAATTTTGTATTTATTAAGGTTTGCAATGATTATTAAATTGTTTTGTATGAGCTTTGAATTGATTTCTCTGCTTTCAATTTAATATTAACAAAGATTTTAAGCAAAATATTAACAAAATATTTTGATAAAAAATGTTTTTGTTTACATCACATATGTGACATTCACCAACACATATCACACGCAACATTTTGTCACATGGAACATTCTGTTATTTTCACAAATTACTAAATTGAATATTTCATATTTTTATGTAATTTCTTTAGTTTCATTACTTACTTTAGAATATAAATATCTTAAACAATAACAAAGAAAGAAACTCTTTCCTTTTCTAAGTGGACCAACGATAGAAAATGCCACAATTTTTCTATTTTTTACTTCGGAATGCAGAAATAATTTGTCAAGTTCTTTTTTGTTTACGATGATTTGATTTTTATCGTCTACATATCGAACTTTTATTGGCTCTCCTGGATATTTTTGAATTCTTTTCAACTCAAAATTATTGAGTAAAGGTTTTCTTATAATATCATCTAAAAAAAGACTCAGTTATTTTGAGAGACAATTGAATGTTTTTGAATTTAAATACCTGACATTTTTTAGAATTCTTTACTCCTTTTTTTGTTTCTAAAAAGTAAATAAAATTTGTAATTTTTTATACTAAAAGAATTAGAAATTATTTTTATAAAGTGAATAAAAAGAATTGTTGTTGATTTTTAGATGTTTTTTTTTTCTAAAAAATACTTAAAATCTTTTTAGCGCTTTTTTAGCTTACAAAATCCAAAAATTAAATTTGAGAGCAGAGTTTTATCAATCTATATTTATCTTTTTATTAATTTTATCGATTGGATTTATCATTTATCAAAAGATTCAGTAGGCAAAAAAAATCTACAACTTTTCTACTTATCTCAACTTAGGTGATTCAAAAATTTCAAGGTTGGGGTTTTCATTTTAAAAAAGTTTTTAATGTATTTTTTTCCATTTTGTTCAACAAGATTTCATTAAAAATTTACGATTTTGTATCATTTTTCAGTTTTTAATTGTCTAAACCTTGGAAAATTTTTCAAAAATTTTTTTTACTAAAAAATTTTCAAAACAAAATTTTTATTACTGATTCTTTTTCCGAATTCATTCAGTTGACAAAATACTGATTGTTTATGGAAAAAAACCCCCGATTAACATGTTATGTTTGTCTAATTTTGTTCATTTTTCAACAATGATAGAATTTAATTAGAAAGAAGTATCAAATTGATAAGCAATAAAAATAATAGAATATTTAATACGTTATTAAACCGTTATAATTTAAAATTCAATGTTTTGCTCTCAATGTATAGACAGAATTTGTATGACGAGTATGAAATATTTTATTATTTCCTTATTAGCACTATACTCTTAATTTCATCATTCCAAAAATAACACTGATGCGAAGTTATGGTGAAATTCACTGCATGTAAGTTTGTTCAATGTTACCAAAGATTTTTTCTTGGAATCTGGGTTTAAATTTCAATAAACTCATATTCTTATTATTTCATGATAACGGAATGCTTTTTTTACTTTATTGTTATTGTTTTTGAGTATACAAAGTTGCAATAATTAAGAGAATTTTTTTTTTGAATTTTTTATTGTTCAACATATTTCCATAGAGTTCACAAACATTTCAATAGGTATTTTAGTTGTCTAATTTTTCAATATTTTCAATCACTTCACTTACTTTATAATTATTTTTATTAAATTTATATAAAAAATTTTCTCATATGACTTGAAACTCTTCGGCTTAAGTTGACACAAATGAATAAATTTTGTCACATTCAAGGGGACTACAACATGTTTGATTATTTTTTACTCTCAAACTATTCAATTTTTAAAGCATAAAACCGTTGAATGATTTTTTTATATTAAATTTCTGTCTTTATTTTTCTAAGTAAAATTGAACAAAAGGAAAAAGATAAAAAATTCTTTTGTTATTTAAGCATGTGTCAAGGTTTACATGAAAAACTCTTATCTTTTTATAAGATTTCACTTATAATTCAGTCTCAAGGATCCTCACATTCTCTTTTATATTTTATTGCGAAATAAAAACATGTGTTGCACTTTCGACCTTCTCATTCCACTTAATGTCGGCATAATATAAATTTTTTTATGTATCTTCCACTCACTTTTCATGAGCATTAAAATAAATATAGATATTTTACTGCCTTCATTTGAGTGCGAAGAATTTTCCCACAATTAAAGGGCTTGTGTGAGAGGATTGCGTTATTTATTGGCGTTCATAGGATCGACAGACATTAATAGGACAGAACGAAAGTGAGGGTGGAAGGTTTGGGCATTTTGATGTTATTTAATTAACATTTGTTTTATTATCGAGTAAAACACGAAAAAATAAAAAGTAGGAAAGGAAAAGGCTTTAAGGTAATATTGAAGGGTAAGTCGTAGGTATGAAAATAGAAATTTTTATTTTCTTTCTTTATTTCTGATAATTCTTGTATGTTTTATTTTTTGCAAAAAAAAAAATTTTTTTTGAATTTTTTAAAAAAAATTCAAAGATTTTTAAATTTAAATAATTTCAAAAAAAATTTTACTAACGTTTTTTAAAACAAAAATTTTTAATTTTAATTGTTTTCTTAAAATTAAGTTTAAAGTTTTCGAAAATTTTTAAAAAACACCGTTATTTCAAAAATTCTAATGTTTCTAAAAATTTTCAAGCTGTTCAAAATTTAAATTTTTTTCAAAATTTTCTTTATATTCAAAAATTCAAAATTTTCAAAAAAAATTTCTTTATATTCAAAAACTCAAAATTTTCCAAAATATTGTTTAAATAAAATTTAAAAGCCTTATGAAAATTTTTCAAAAATTCCTTTGAATAAAATTTTCAGCATCACTGTCATACCCTTTTGAAATTTTCGCTAAATAATTAATTCCATGGAGATTTATTTCACCTTTTTTTCTTCAGTCTTTCTTTCATGCCATCAGTAAACTTCTTAATAAAACATTAAATAGGGTTAAAGAGTGAATGATAAGCTTCAATAGCTGTAAAGTAAAAGAACAAAAAAAATAAAAGGGTTGTAGCCAAAGAGATTTAAGAAATTAGATATATTTTAAATCAAAAAATGAAATTTCTTGTTTCCTTGGTTTGACTTAATCTGATACATTAAGTTGTTATCAACAGCTTCATTTTCTCTCAGTTAAATGGTATGAGGCAAATGAATGAAATAAACTTGAGAAAGAAAGGATAATTTGTGGAAATAAAGTTGAAATTTCTCAAGTGAAAAAGAGTTGAAAACGTGGGAATGACGATGATGATAAAAGCTGATTTCTAGTTTTATTTACACTGAAAAGAAAATTTTGAGAGATTTAAAAACTTAAAAATTTATTTTTAATGTTTGATTTAAGGAAAAATTTAAAAAAAAATCAAAATGTAAACAAAAAATCCAAAATTTCCAAAAATTCGTTATGATTTTTTGGAAAGTTTTAATCAAAATTTAATAAGTTTTGACATTTAGACAGAAATTTGAAGATTTTTGATGATGCAAAACAATTTTTGACATAAAATATTCAATAAAAAAAATTCTCGAAAATAAGAAATTTTTGAAATTTTTTTTCAACGGTTTTTTAAAATTTAAATATTTTAGTAATGAAATTTTTGTTATTTAATTGACAAATCGTTCAAATATTTTTAAAAATTGATAATTAAAATAAAATTTTTAAAAAAAAATTAAGAAATTTAAATTTTTCAGTGTAAAAAATTCTTCAAGTATCATACAATAATTATCATGGTAACACATCTTAAAGTAAATAGAAAAGAAACATCAAGAGGTTCATTTTTGCTCCATTTCAAATCTAATTTGTCTTCTTTATTTTCATTCATCTCAATTGTGTCTTTTTTTTTATTTGGAAAACTCACAAAATACGTCAATAAAAGCTGAAATTTATTTCTAAAGCATGAGTACAAAAAAAATTTATAATTGAAATAATTTCAACAGAAGTGGTTTGAGAAGTTCTTCTCTAATTCTTTAAAAAAGAAAAAAAATTCTTTTTTCACCCTCATTTGATGGAAATCAATTCTATAACAACCTAAGAGAAGTTCGCAACCGCAGCAACGCGCGTATACAAACACACATCGTCATTGCTAGACGAGAAATGTCTTCATAGCACCCGCACTGTTGATGGCGCTATATTACTGGTGTTTTTTCTCTGGCTCAATTTATTCTTTCTCTCACCATACGCTTACTTCTCGTTTAAATTAACTTCGTATTATAAGTAAGTGACATTTTGATGAAAATACTTTTTTCCACACTTCTTTTTTTCTTCAATCTTTCATTCACTCAACAACGGCAGTAACAAGAGTAAGAAAAGTTTTTTATTCAATGAGGGTGCGAGAGAAGATGACGTTAAACAAAAAAAAATTTAATATTCACTTTTTTGAAGTTTTTCATTCTTACTTTTACTTTCTATCCTTGGCTTAGGTTAGATTAACTGTATGAAAATTTTTTTCTTTACTTTTTTAATTCAGAACGTCAAGGTAGATTTATTTTGATGAATTTTAAATAACTATTGTAAAAATTGTAAATATATATGAAGAAAAGTTTTAATTTAAACAAATTTTTAATTTTAATTAGAAAAATAAAATAAATCTTCATTTTAACGAAACTTTGAATTTAAAAATTCGAAACTTTTTGTTTTAACGGAAATTCAAATTTTAAAATTGAACGTTTTAATGCATTGAAATAATTTTATAAAAATTTTATTTTCAAATTTACTGCTCTTGTTTTATTAAAATTTTCGTCCTAACGGTTTTGTAAAATTTAAATTTATGATTAAGAATTTTAATTATTATCAAAATTTTAAATTATTTCGTTAAGTTTTTTGTATTGCATTTATTAAAAAAAATATTTAAAAAATAAAATGCACTTAAAAAATTTTATAAATTTGAAATAGATTCAAAAAATTCAAAAGTAAATTTACCTTGCAAGCAAAAAACTCACACACACTTAAGCATAATAAATTCGAAATGAAGTAAGCAATAGAAGAGAGGAAATCACGTTGGATGATTTAATTTTATCGACCACAGCAAGTGCGAAGAAAGAAAACTTTTTGTACAATGTTTTTGCCATCAACGTAAGAGACCGCGAAGTTTATTAAAAAAGTATAAATTTATCTAATCGACCATGAAATTTAATTCACAATTGAAAAGTTTTTTTCTTTCTTTGGAAAACTGCTGCTTGCTGTGAATATTTTATGTTATAAGTAGAAATTTTTTATTGAATTTTTGTGTTTATTGTTAATGGATTTCTTTTCAAATTTTATTTTTCTGACCAACAAAGTTAAAATATTAAAAAAATTTTTTTTTTATTATGAATGATGAGAAAAAAAAAGAAAATTTTCATAATTGATTTCATTAAAGCTGCTGTCCTGTCACTTATAATTTTCCACTTTTCAAGACATGAATATCAAATTTTTCCCTTGAATCATTTTTTCTTGTTCTTTTTTTTCTTTCATTGATGTTGTTAGAAATGATAAAAAAAAGAATAAGTAATTGTGTGGACACTGAAAATCATAATTTGAAAACATGGCTAACATATTCAAATTTCTTATTTTTTAAAAATGTTTGAAATTATAATTTTTGTTCATAAATTAAAATTTTACCAAGCACGAAGTATAAATTTTTTATAATTCTTAAATTTCCGGTTTTTTAAAATTTAAATTCTTATTTTTTACAACTGTTAAATTTTAATGAAATTTTATTCAATTTCAATTCTTTCGAAATTTAAACATTAAAAAATTTCAATCTGACTGATGAGAATTTTTCACTACTTACAAAATAACGGCTTTTTAAAATTCAAATTTTTATATTTAAGAGATATGAAAATTTAATTAATAAAATGTAAAAAATATTTATTTTTTCATCAATTGGTCTTCATTTTAATTTTCAAATTGAAGTTTTTTCAAAAGTTATTTTATCAATAAATTTATAAACTTCATATTTATAAAAATATTGTAGTCAAACCCACTAACAAAAATTATTTTTAATTCAAACCAATTGAATTCTATTTAAAAATTGTTTTCTTCTTTCAATTTAGAGGTCATTTTTACAATTTAAGCCTAACATTTTGAAATGCTTATTGATATTTACAAATTATTTTTCAATATAATTTTTTCTTCATTTTCCTACACATTTCCTTTTATTTTATTATTTGATTCAAATCAAGTATCACAACCTACACATTAAGAAATTTCCTCCTGCCCTTTTATAACAATAAATAAAAAATTCATAATAAGAAGATGTCAAAAAATTGTCTTTGTGGGTGGATAAGAAGAAAAAGCGAGAAATAAAAATTTTAACAATTTACATGCACAAGTGGCTCATTTGAGAAAAAAAATTTAATTTTATAAGAGAGCAGTAGAAGTACATTATGTACACATGATGTAGCAAATTAATAAATCCTCATCATCATTTCACTTACATTTCTAAGTCTTCATAATTCGCTCTTTGATCTTCTTTTTTTTGACTTTTTATCGGTGGAAATTTCATTAAGCATTTGAAGAAAAAAAAATTTAATGCGTATTTTTTCAACCTGCAGCATGTAAATGAACCAAGTTACAGTTTCAATCGCCGGAGGTCGAAAATCTGCTCTTTTTTATAAAATTTTCTTCTTTTCATTGAAGAAAAGTTTTTTTTTTTAATTTTTGCCTACTCGATGTTTGATATTTTTACTTCCCGTGTTGATGCAATTGATCTTAAAAAAAAAAGAAAAAAAAATCTTAAAGATATTAAATTTCATGTATGTGCGGCTTTTCTTTATCATGATAACACTGAGATAAAAAGAAAGATTTTGACAGCAAAAGCAAAAAAAGATGAAAAGATTTTCACATATTAGCAAATGGATTAATTACACGCTCACTCATTATATATGTTGAATAAGAATGCTATAAAAAGGAGAAGAGAAGACTGAAAAGTTACTTCTTAGAATTTATTCATGCATATCGAAAATCACTCAAGATTTATTTGTAAAACACAATTTTTTGTTTAATTCAAGGAAGGATTACTTTTTTGAATTTGATCTAAAAATTATAAAAAGTTAAAAAATATTGTAGAAAATTTTAGAAATTTTAATGTATCGAACATGACTTGACTTTTAAGCCAAAAATTTGGGTATGATTAATCTAAATATTGACTGTTTTATGATAAAAAATTTAGGATTTAGCAGAAGATTTTGAAAATTTTTAATGTCAACAAAGAATAATTTTAAATTTCAAAAAAACGTTAAATTGCAAACTTGAAATATTTTAATCTTGAGAGGTGCAATAATTAATCAAAACCAGATTTAATTATTTTTCAAATGCTATTTTCATACTTCAGCCAATTTTAACAAAGTTTAAATGAATTAAATTTATCAACTTTCTAATAAAATTAAAGTTTCGATAAACAGGGAAATATAAAAAAATCATTAAAAAAGTTAAATTAAATGTTTGATTCGCTGAAAAACAGAATTTATTTTTTTAAATTTCTAAATTTACAAAAAAACCGAAATTTTTTTAAAAAAATATAAATTTTAAAAACACTGGATTTTTTTAAATATAAATTTCAAAAAACCGTTAAATCAAAAATTTCTTATTGTGTAACAAAAAGTTTTCAAAAAAAAGTAAATCCACCTTGAGATAAGAAAATTCACTTCGAAAACTTCACTCATGCATAGAAAAATATTTTCAACAAATGTAATTTGTGTCTAACACGAGTTAATCTAAATAATGTGTGAAAAATTTTTGTCGCTTGCTGTGCAGAATGGCATGAAAAAGGCAAAAAACCCTCAAATGTGTCACATTCACACATCTTAATAATGTACTTACACATTTTACTTCTTGTAAATTCGTATCATCATCAAAATAATACCTAACATTAATCGAGGCATGAAATCTTTCCCTCCATCTCACTTCAACTTGTATCAATTTCTTCCCAAGTTCTTTTTTGCTTCAAGTAAAATTGTTCGCTTCAAGGTGGGAAATTCTATGGCAACATTTTAATCACTTGACTTCACATAGGCAAAAAAAATTTCGGATTTGTATCATTTTAAAGAATTTTCTGCTCAATCGAATGCTTGTTTGTATTAAAGATCAAGATTTTCATAATTATTTGTTTCTTAAGCTCTTTAAGAAGAGAAAATTTCAATGAATCTTTTCACAGCTCAATAGATTAAAATTTCAGCTTATTTTTCAATTGCAATGATGCAGAAGAAAACTGGAAAATCTGCTCATTTTTTATTTCATTGCATTGAATTGAATTTTTATTGCAAGTTTGAAAGAGAAAGAAAATTTTTTTTGAAATCAATCTGATGAATTGCAATTAAAATTCAATGAGTTGGAAATGAATAAAAAGAGCTTTTAAAGTGTAAATTATTTTTATTATTTATTGTTTGTCACAAAATAGCTTTTATTGAATTATTAACAATTCTTCAAATATCTGTTGGTCAATTCAATTGATAATTAATTTAATCTGAACTTTTTATATCTAAAAATTTATTATCATTATTAAGAATTATTCACAAATGTATGACAACCTCCTACAATCAATAGGTAAGAAAAAATGAGTTTAAAATGTTAAATTTTCAAATATATTCTCAATTAGATTAGATTTTATTTGCTTACATGAAGATTACAAATTAAATTCGCTGTAAAATAACATTCTATAAAAATTGCAATAAATTATACAGAAAATAAACTTTCTTATCTCATAGTTTTAAAGTAAAAATAGATTTTTATCTTCTTACTTTATTTACATAATTAATATTTGTAGTGTATTTTACTATCATATTTGGTATGAAGTCACTTTGTTTAACGTCTATTTATTTCCCTTATTAGTTTAAAAAATTTATTTTATTAAAATTTACATCAAATAGTTACTTCTACTTTTGAGATCAGTGTAACGGATGATGTTTGTAAAATTTTAAATCAATTTCTAACTTTTAAGGTTCTAACTTGAGAACAAGCCTATGTACAAGTTGCATTAACTTATACTAAGTTGTAGGGATCGGAATAAATGAATTAGAAAAATTATTGTGTAAATTATAGAGTTCGGACTTGTATTCATATTTTTTGCCAAGTTGATTTGAAATTGACTTACACGAAAATGTCTTTTATTAATTCAAACTTTAATCAGTTCATTTGAAACCCAAAAAACTTGAATGAAAGTCAAAGTTTCTTTTATTTGCTATGTATTTTAAATGAATTAAATAGAAACTGTATAAATTGAAGACAGTTTTATGAAAATCAACTTAAAATCAACTTGACAAAAAATATACGCATATCAAGTAAAATATGCATGCAAGCCCGAACCCTATAATTTACACAATAATTTTTCTAATTCATTCATTCCGAGTCCTATATTTTAATATGGGTTAAGTTGTATGCAAGTTTCATGCAGGCTTGTACTCAAGTTCAACACTAGAATTTTTTTAATCAATTCAAGTTGATTAAAATTTAAGTCAAGCTGGTTAATAGTCAAAATAAAAGTAAATCAAGTCAAGTGAAACTTTAAAATCTTTTCCAAAAAAATAACAGAATGCAAACTAGACAAATAGTGTAACATAAAAACTAAAGTCCGGTTTTAAGTGCTTCAATGTTTTTTTTTTTTGGAATTTCTTCTTCCCTGTAAATTTTTTTAAACACAATTCAAGTTACTTTAATAGCAAAAAATGTCCTAAATTGAATTTTTATGAAAATTTTTCTCAATTTTTATTTTGTAATAAAATACGATTTGCTATGGAAAGAATTATTATTGACATTTATAGTTCATAAAGTTATAATTGAAAAATTAACATTGTTGATTTTTTCAAAATTCGATTAACAATTCCCAAAATTTTTAAGTAATGCAAAAATATTTTCATTTCAAGTGTCACATTGTACATTTCCAATAAGAATCTCACAAAAAATTCATCCTATTTCAATTTCTCTCACTATAATTTCAAATCCGCGTCACTAATGAACTAAAAATATTTTTGTTTATAATTATTTTCCCTTAGACTTGTCAATGAACTGAATAGAAATGAATTTTAGAATTTATGACTAGTCACAAATAAAGGAGTAGCTAAAAAGAAAAGAGAAATTTTCAAAAAACAATATTTTATCAAATTTTATATTATTTCATCAACTAGTAAATTATCCAAATGTCTGGTAGGCCCATAAAATGTGTAGTTGTTGGTGATGGAACAGGTAAATTTCACTCATGACTTTCTAATTGGCGTAAAAAAGTGAAATTCTATTTTTAAAATTTTTCTCCTCCTAGTTGGAAAAACATGCATGCTAATATCACTGACAACTGATAGTTTTCCATCAGAATATGTGCCGACAGTGAGTAATTTACAATTTTTATACATTTCCGACGATTTCTAATTGAGCTAATTTTAGGTATTTGACAATTATTCTTTCCCAGTAGTTGTAGACGGAATTCAAGTGAGCATAGGTTTATGGGGTAAAAATGACTCATTTTTTCACACTTTTGAATGTTTTTATTAATATGAAAATAAACAAATTTCAGATACAGCTGGACAGGAAGGTACAACACATTTTTATGGAATAAGAATTTTTTTAAAGTGAATTTTCTTAAAAAAAATTTCAAATTAAGAAAATTTTATAAACAAAAAATTTAATTAAATTTTTATTTTTTAAAAGATTATGACAGATTGCGTCCATTATCGTATCCACAAACAGACGTTTTCCTCATTTGTTTCTCAGTTGCAAGGTATGGAAAATTATGACTGACTATCATGCTCTAAAAATAGAAATAAAATGTTTTATTTTCTAGCCCTTCCTCATTTGAGAATGTAACATCAAAATGGTATCCGGAATTAAAACACCATTGTCCAGAGGCACCAATTATTCTTGTTGGCACTAAAATAGATTTAAGAGATGATAGAGAGACGCTAAGTGCATTAGCTGAGCAGGGATTGTCACCTTGTAAAAGAGGTAAGTAGAACAAAAATCAATTAGAATTGAATCATTAAATGTCTAGTCGAGTGAAACGAAATTTATGGGAAATTTTTTGCGAAGGTGGATGATGATGATGTATTTATTATTGATGATTTCATTTTGGTATTTTGTGAATGAAATTTCAAGATTTAAAAAGAAAATTTTATATAGATTAATGGAATTAAAAGTTCAAATCTTAAATGAGAAATTCTTATGACATTCCTGAAATTAATTAACCTTTTTGCAAAATTTTTTTAAATAATTAAATTCGAAAATGGAATTTTAAATTCGAATCTTATTTTTGAATATTTAATTAAAAATGCATGAAAACTAATTTTTTTCTATTTAAAAATTTCATTGTCTCTTCATTTTTTTCTTATCTTCATTTCTCTTTCTTTCTTGTTCGTCTTCTTGTCTATTTCTTGTATTGTTTTGTCTTCAAAGAGAAATTATTGTTTTGTAAATATTTAAAAATTCTTGCTAAATCTCTTTAATTTTTTTTCATTTCAAACAAAAAATTCTCTGGTAAAGAAAGAAAATCAATTTTTGATTCATAAAGAAGAAAAAAATTCTTTTAATTGAACGTAAGCATGATATGCTCAGTGAGCTCATTAATTAACTTCAATTGATAAAAAAATTTCTCTATTTTTCCCCTTCTGCTTTCTCTGTTTTTAAAAATAATTTATGAACGATCGACCATTATGAAATTTCAGGCATAGACACACTGACTTAAATCTATTGATTTTTTTAGATAATAAAAAATTTCAAATTATTATTTTTTTTTAGATAAAAAATCCGATTCGGCATTTGCATGCTTACTTGACTGGTATTCTCATAGTGACTTGACTATATTTATGTAAGTTGACTTACAAAAAATTTCTCTAATTTATTCAAATTTCATTTAATTTGGTAAAAATTTTATAGTTTCAATAATCATTGACTTTCATAAAAATTTGCAAAAATTTCAACCAAATAGAATAAAAGCTGAATATTTTAGATAAATTTTTTGTAAGTCAGCTTGCATGCAAATAGTTAAGTCACTATGAGAATACCAGTCAAGTAAGCATGCAAGTGCCGAATCCAAAAAATACTTAAATAATTTAAGAAAAATTGTGGCTATGCCTAAAATAAAACAATTTTTCTCTTTTTCAAAAAATCAAAAATTTTTATTTCTGGAAATTTCCATTAATTTCTATTTTCACTTCAATCATCATCATTATCAACCTCAATAAAAAATCCCCATGTAGCACTAAAGAGCATCTGTTTCTTAGTAATAAAAAAACATTTTCTTTTCTTGTCGAAACAGCAGCAGTTTCATGTTGTGACTAATCTGTCAATTTTAAGACATACATTTGAATAAAAAACTACAAATTTTTTATTTTCTCTTTTTAATGCAGAACAAGGACAAAAGTTAGCAAATAAAATACGAGCTGTTAAATATATGGAATGCTCTGCATTGACTCAAGTGAGTTTGAATTTTTTTTATTTTAAAATTTATTAATTTTGATAATTTTGAATTTTTAGAGAGGATTAAAGCAAGTATTTGACGAAGCAGTTCGTGCTGTTTTAAGACCAGAACCAATTAAAAGAAGACAAAGAAAATGCATTGTTATGTAAACAGAAGACAGCAAAAAAAAATTTTTTTATACTCATAAAGTCAAGAAAAAAAAATCATCACAAATTGAATACTCAAAAATCATACATAAAAAAGCATTTAACAACCAAAAAATTATGAATCTCCATTTATCTTCTACTGACAGTTTCGAATATTTATCTAACTCTAATGATGAAGGTTTAAGTTAAAAAAATTTTGTTGACTTATTTGAAAAAATGAAAATGGAATTAGATTATGAAATGAGTTACTTAAAGATATAGTAAAAATTTTGGCAAAAAACTTATTTTGTTTATAAGTGAACCGCGAAAGAAATTTCATTTTTCGGATTCCATGATAGAAAAAAGGTTATCCTTCAGTGATAGCCCATCAATGAATGAAAGAACAGTGAATCTCAGAAAAACCTTTAAATTTTTATAAAAATTTCAATTTTTGACAACAAAAATAATTTAAATTTCAAAAATCCGTTAAATTTTAATTCTTAGAAACTTGAAACTAAACTATTTAAAAATTTTGAAACTGCCTAAAAATTCAAAATTTTATCAAAAAGTCATCTGAAATTTTTAATTTTGAACCTTCATCATTTTTCTATCTCTTTCGACAAACCCAGAACAATAATTAACTATACACATAGGTAGCTTTTTATAAATAACAAAACAATCCTCCTGAAAGAAAAGTAGAGTGATAAAAAAGATGGAATTTTTTGAAGACATTTTTTATTATTTTTTATATAGTCAGCAATAAGTCATAAGTGAGTTAATTATTAACAATCTTTTTTCATTTTTATATTACCATCAACTGATGCCATAAGCCATTGAATTTAAAAATCAAAATGCATTTTTATATTGAATCTTGTTTTTATCTATGAAGCTCAATTGGAAGGAAATTTTTACAATTTTTTTCCTTCATTCATGCTTTCTCGCTATATGCAATTTATTACTCATAATTAAATCTAATCAACTATCATTAATTTAGCTTAATAATTTAAAATTTTCTTTCAATTTTTTTTTTTGTTTGATTTTTTCTTTATAAAATTTGTTTTTTTTTTGTCGCTTAGAAGAAGGAAAAACTTCGCATATCGTCATAAAAGGCCATAACTAGGAATTTTATTCATTAGATAAGCAAAAAATTGTATAAAAAAATATTCTGACTCATAAGTTTTTAAAAGAAAGAAGATTTAGAAAAATATTTAAATGAACATGAATGTAAAGAAATTTTTAAAAAATTCAAAAAACTTTGATTTTTGAAAATGATTTCTTTTTTGATCTCTGTAAAATAAAAATTTGACTTAAAATTCAAGAAATGACATTTGAAAACTGAGATTTGAAAATAAGTTTGAAGAATTTTTAAAATTGTCTTTTTATAGAATTTAAAAATTTTGGAAGTTTTCCAAAAAAAATTTCATCTTTAAGCTATAAACAAATTTTCAAAATTTTTGAATTTTTTGAAATTTTTTGAAAAATTTAGTTCCAAATTCCAAAAAAAAATTAAAATTTTACACAAAATTGAAAAGTTGGAAAAGTAGCTACCTACTTTACCTACTTTTCATATAAAAATCTACTTTCTACTTTTATTTTATATGAAAAGTAGATCTACTTTTCCAACTCTGCAAAATTCTCTTTATGAAAATTTTTAAAAATAGTTTCAATTCATGTTCATAAATCATAATCACTGCAGGAAATTATAAAACTTTTGATGGTACAACTTACTTTCAAAATTTTCAAAAAATAATTTTTTTAAATTTTGACATAATTTTTGAACCTACAAAATTTTTAAAATTTAACGTTTTTGAAACAATTTTGGAATTTTTAAAAAAAGTTTTTTACATTCATGTTCGTTCCATTTTTTTTTTATTTTCACTAAAAGCTACAAAAGTAACATTAATAGCCAACTGCTGACATTCATCACTGCAAATTCAATGCATTGCCAAAAGAAGTAAAAATTTAAAAACTTTTTAACATTGAAAAGTTGTTACCAAACACTTCCAAAAGAGTCAAAGAAATTTAAATATAAAAAAATAAAAAATTCTTATGAGAAAGAAAAGCAACTTTTCTATTAATTACATTACATGAAAAATTATCTCAATTATAATTATGTACGTATGATGTGAAGGCTCAATTATTGAACTAATTTCTTAAAACTATTTAATCATTTTTATTAGATTATGGAAGAAATTTTTCTAAATTTTTATAATTTTTCTTGTTTGATCCCAAATACTCATAAATTTCATATCATATCAACAATTTTTTCTTCTTTTTTTTTTTTATTTTAATAGTAAGAAATTAAAAAAATAACCAAAAAAGGAATTATGACCAAATGAAGAACTTAAAAAGGAAATTCTTTTAAATTAACCATGAAATGCTTTTTAATCTCTCAGAAAAAAAACAGAACACTCATTTAAAAATATCTAGTATATAAAAATTAACAAAAATTACTAACAAACTGCTATCTAAAAAATCTTAGACATTTATACTGTAAATTGGAAAAAGAACACATTGAAATGGAATGAAAACATTTGATACGAGACAAGAAAAGTCAAATGCAGTAATTTAAAGGAAGAAAAAATAAAAAAAAGTTTTTAACAAAAATTACAAAAATAACGATTTTTTAGACTTTAAATTTAAAATTTTGAATTTTTTCAGTTGGTTTTAAAATTTAGCAAAATTTTTCATTCAGAGTTGTTAGGTAATCCATAGGCAGTTAATGAAATGCAAACATTGAAAATATTCTAAAGTGACATTCAGCAGTATTGTTTTTTAAATTTTTTTCTTTCTTATTTGACTTAAAATTATCTAAAATTTCTAAAGTACATCAACATTATTTTCTCATCATTCCACAATATCAAACTCATTCATTTTCATTCAAAGAAATAAAAATCAAAACTTTTCATCATCACGAAAAGTTGAAAATTATTCTGGTAACTCTTAAACTTGTGTTGTTGATATTTTTTGATTGTTTTCATTTGGAAGGCAAATTTTGGAGTGAATTTACAATTCTTAGCTGAAGTAAGCTTTTTCCTACCAAAAAAGCTGCTCAACTTGACTGCTGCCTTCATATCCATGCCTCATTTGTTGCTGCTGCTGCTCTCCAATGTGCGGTTTTCTTGAACTAATTTTTATTTGAATTATTCGACGTGTAAACATCTGAAATTTTTTTATTTTAATTTCTTATTTAGAGAAAATTTTCTAATAGCATCGGAAATGGAGTTGGATGAAATGCTTTTCCACTATACATAATAATTCGTTTCTTCTTGGCGGGCGAACAAACAGACATTACGATGCATTCATTAGGAAGGGAAAAGAGATGTTGTCAATGTATATGGTTTTGAACGCCAATTTAATGTTTTTGATTTAAAATATCCGCTTGAGAACATCTGTGATTGATAAGGAATGAAAAAAAGATGGAAAATGAAATGAATAAAAAGGTTTGAGGTTGAAATTAAAATGTTTTAGGTGAAGAAAATTTTTATGAATTTTAAAAAGGAGCTTTTTATTAGAAGTTTTTATAAGAAGTTTTAGAAATTTTTAAAATTTTGAAAATGAAGAATTCAAAAAAGTCGTTAATTTAAATTTCATCAAATTTCAAAATTTTCAACCATTTGAAAAATTCATAATTTTTTTTTAAATATTTTAATAAAACTGAAATTTTGAAAATATTTCATTTAAAAAATTCGAATTTAAAAAAACCGTTAAATAAAAAAATTTTAATAGAAAATCAAAATTTTCCATAGAAATATTCTTCACCTTGAAAATAAAAAAAAACAAATTTTCTTTTTAATTACTTTAATTACGTTCTCAAAAAGTCTTTATTGTGTGCTTCATTTGGCAGGAAATTTATTAGCGCCCAAGAAAAATAAAGAAGACTTACGTGACAGCACTATTGCGATGTGTCAAGTTTTAGTTATTTTTTAACTTGATAATTATGTTCTACGAATAAGAGTGAGTAAGTTATTACTCGGTGTCACTCAATGGCTCTGCGGTTGTGAAATTGTGTGAAAAATGTTAAAAGAATTTTTGAACTTGTAAGCTTACGCTGTAAATATCCTTCGTACATGCACAGTACTGACTGAATTTATATTTTTTATGAAGAAGTAGAAAGGTGACAACTTTTGCTGCTTCTCATATTCTACAATAATTTTTTACTGTCTATAATAGCGTGATTAAGCCAAATCCAATTTTGTTTATCCTCATTTTCAAGTTTCGTGTGAGAAAAAATAAAAAGAAAGCCAAAATATGCTGACATTGCTCAGTTAATGTCATAATTCATATTTGAAGTGCTGAAATTCTACAAAATTATAAAAATTGTCTTTTTCAGGAACTTTTTTTTTGATTCTTTTTTTATTTTGGTTTTTTTACATTTTTGTGTTGTAATAAAATTAAAATTTTAGTGAATGACAAACAAAATTACAAATTTTTTTCATCTTTTTTTTGGATTACAATTTTTTTTTCATTTCCAATTAATTTAAAAATTATAATTTGTGAATATTTTTTTCAAATCTTTTTTTATTTCGAATTTCATGCAAAAAAGCTGTAAGAAAAAAAGCTTATACAGAATATTGTGTAGAATTAAAAATATAAATAAACACTCAATTAGATTCTTCTTTTAATCGATAAATTTTTCTTACTTATTTCAATGATAATAACAATAATACACTCTCTAGAATAATTTTTTTTTTCTTGAAAATTATTCAATTAGGGAATTGTTTGGAATTATTAGATGACATGAAAAAAGGCTCATTTTTTTAGTTCATTTTCTATTATCAAAGCATGTTTTGCAAAAGAATATTAAGAGATCTAAATGTCGGTAAAAGAAATTCTTACTACCGTCTTTCTCGAATATCAAAACCAGTTTTTGTATTCGATTCAAAACATGGAAATTTTAAAAAATTTGAAAATATTCAAATGCAGAGTTGTTAATGGCCATTTGGAGGCCGCCTCCAAAAAGGCCGGCCTCCCAAAAAAGGCGGCCTCCGAAAAAAATTTGGGAGCCGCCTTTTTTGGAGGCCCGCCTCCGGGAGGCCTGGAGGCCGGAGGCCGAAAAAAATTTCATCGGAAAAATCTGCTCTGTGGTTTTTCTGTCGTGATAATTACAAAATAGCATGGGAAAATATTTTTATTAATTTTTTCAAAAATTTTCGATTTTTCCCAGCCAAAAACTGTTTTTCATATGCATTTTAGCTTATTTTTTATGTTCGAAATTCATAACTTTTTACCAACCTATCAGAAAAATATGGTAGATAGCTTATTAAAAAGGTATTTTCATGGCCTTTCTAACAATGTATAATACGTGATATGAACTTTTAATTTGTGCTCACCAGAACTCACTAAATGACACATTTTCAGGTTTTTATGAAATTATTTATGTGAAAAATTGAAAAATGCTTGAGAAAATACATATATATATTTATTTACTTAATTATCAACAAAAAACACGAGAAAATTATAATAAGAGCGATTCTCAAAAAAAGATATAAAATGCATATCTTACCAAAGTATTGTTATTGCCTCTGCTAAAACATTTTTTAAAATTCATTTATAAAATATGATATTTAAATCGTTAGACAGATAATTTTAAGACCTTTCCAACGATATATTATATAAAAATATTTATTAGTAACTTAAGTTCATCAGAACGCCATTATTGATGACACTTTGAGTTTTTATGAAGTTTAATTTGAAAAAAAATTCAAGAAAGCCTTAAAATAATTATTTTAATTTAAAAATTAATATTTTAAACAAATTTTACATTTTACATAAAAATTTTTTACTAAGAATACTTTTTCCTATAAAACAGCATGCACTACTGTATGTGCAGTCAGTAAGAGCACATTTTTTCAAAATTTTCTTTGTAACTTCTTGATATAGGTTTAAAATAAATAAAGATAATAAAATATGTAATAAAACAGATTTTTAAAGCTTTGCTACTTTTGATTTGCCCTCACTGATAGCGCATGCACTACTGTGCATGCTGTTTTTATAGGAAAAAGTATTCTTAGTAAAAAATTTTCATATAAAATGTAAAATGTTTAAAATATTAATTTTTTAAAATTAAAATAATATTTTAAGCTTTCTTGAATTTTTTTTTCAAATTAAACTTCATAAAAACTCAAAGTGTCATCAATAATGGCGTTCTGATGAACTTAAGTTACTAATAAATATTTTATATAATATATCGTTGGAAAGGTCTTAAAATTATCTGTCTAACGATTTAAATATCATATTTTATAAATGAGTTTTAAAAACGTTTTAGCAGAGGCAATAACAATACTTGGTAAGATATGCATTTTATATCTTTTTTTGAGAATCGCTCTTATTATAATTTTTCGTGTTTTTTTGTTAATAATTAAGTAAATAAAATAATAAAAGTATTTTTCTCAAGCATTTTTCAATTTTTCACATAAATAATTTCATAAAACCTGAAAATGTGTCATTTTGGGAATTCTGGTGAGCACAAATTAAAAGTTCATATCACGTATTATACATTGTTAGAAAGGCCATGAAAATACCTTTTTAACAAGCTATTAACCATATTTTTCTGATAGGTTGGTGAAAAGTTATGAATTTTGAATGAAGATGCAGAATATGCATCACTTTTAGGCCTCCGGAAACCCAAATTTGACAAAGATTTTACAAAAAATTTTTTACGTATTTTTTTTACTATATGAGACTAAAAAGCCAATAAAACATTTTAAAAAAAAAAATTTTTTTTGGCCTCTGGCCTGTAACAACTCTGTTCAAATTGAATAAAAATTTTCAAAACAAATCTGGTGAATTTTAGAATTACAAAAAAATTATCTTATTTCTAACGGTTTTTCACATAACCTAATAACCCAAACATTACCTAATTTAGAATATTACTCAATTATAAAAATCAACACTTTGTGTTTAAAAAATCAAATATTCAATTTTTCTTATTGTCACAAAAATCAAAAAAAAACATCTACAAGAAAATTCTAACAAAAATTATTTTTAAATTGAACTTTAAAAAATTCAATTGTGGACAAAAAATGTTTTTTTTTTCATTGCAAAAAGTGTTTTATTTGTTTTTGGAATATTACTTTTCAAAATTTTATGCATTTTTAAAAACACACAAAACTGTCTACAGGTATATAAGAGTTTTATTTCAAAAATTTCTTTCTTCTTTTCTTCATTTTTTGGAATGCATTTTATAATCATCATCATCGTCGTCATCATCAAAATTGTTTTTTTTATAATTTGATTATATGCATAGATAATTTACTTTTAATTTTGTATTTTTTCCTTCTTTTTCTTTCATTCATCAAAAATTTCAAATTGTTAAATTTTTCATGCACTTATTTTTATTTTATATCAAAAATGAAATATTTTTTGTTTACGTAAAGTTTTTCTTTTTTGGAAAAATATATATCAGGTTGTTCGGAAAAAAATTACTCCCTTTTTATTCACTAAGTTCATGCATCGATTTCTCAAAATCTATTTGCCCAATTGACAAACGGTGAAAAGTATGATATTATGTATATTAACTACCAGTTTTTAAGATAGTTGGATTCAATATCATTTCGTTTTCAAATTTATATTTGATTTTCAAAAACTTCCACAAAATATGAATTTTTTTACTCAAAAGTTTACGAGCATTTTTCTTCATTATTATACATTGGTTAAAATCTCTTGTGCTTTGAAAATTAATTATGTTTCAAGCTCTTTAAAGAGCTGAAGACAGATTCTTAATATCTTTCGTAGTTAAAGAGTTATGAGCAACCAAATTCATAGACACAAAAATCTTGGCTTTTTTAAAAATAATTATTTCTCGATAAATACTTGACCTATTAAAAAAGATTTATACACCAATTGAACCGGCTTAAAATGTACTTTTTAACAACATACAATGCATCTCATTTAAGTTTCCATCAATTTTCATACATTTTCAAAATTCTTTTTGTTTACAAATGGCGAAAATGTAAACAAACAAATTTTGTCAATTTCCATTCGTTCATATCTTTTTAAATACATTATTTCTAGCTTAAAATGATATTTTAATTGTTGAGTTTTAATGTGTTCTTTTTATTAAAAGCTGAGTTTGAGCTAGGAATAATGTATTTAAAAAGATATGAACGAATGGAAATTGACAAAATTGTTTGTTTACATTTCGCCATTTGTAAACAAAAGAATTTTGAAAATGTATGAAAATTGATGGAGATGGAAACTTGAAATGAGATGCATTGTATGTTGTTAAAAAGTACATTTTAAGACGGTTCAATTGGTGTATAAATCTTTTTAATAGGTCAAGTATTTATCGAGAAATAATTATTTTTAAAAAAGCCAAGATTTTTGTGTCTATGAATTTGGTTGCTCATAACTCTTTAACTACGAAAGATATTAAGAATCTGTCTTCAGCTCTTTAAAGAGCTTGAAACATAATTAATTTTCAAAGCACAAGAGAATTTTAACCAATGTATAATAATGAAGAAAAATGCTCGTAAACTTTTGAGTAAAAAAATTCATATTTTGTGGAAGTTTTTGAAATCAAATATAAAATTGAAAGCGAAATGATATTGAATTCAAATCTATCTTAAAAACTGGTAGTTAATATACAAAATATCATACATTTCACCGTTTGTCAATTCGGCAAATAGATTTTGAGAAATCGATGCATGAACATAGTGAGTAAAAAGGGAGTAATTTTTTTCCGAACAACCTGATATGTTGTAGTTATTTGTTTTTAAATATTATATTTGTGTGTATTGTGTGTTTATTTATGTTTTATTTTGTGTTTATTTTATGCAAGGTAAAATTATTTTGAAAAATTTTCAGAAAAATATTTTTGTTTATTTTTTTCAAAATTTATGACTGTTAAATTTTTTTTGTTCAAAATAAAATGTAAACAAAACAAATAATTAGATTATTGCAAAAATATAATTTTTCACCTACTTAAAAGAAATTCTCTAAAATAATTCAAAGTACAGACAAATAGCTTTAAAACAAGCTATTATTGATGAAATTTGGCTGAGCCAGTGTAAAATTATGGACAACTCGGACTTTTTGTCCGACTCTTAAATTGTCCATAACTTTGCACTGGCTCAGCCAATTTTCATCAATAATAGCTTGTTTTAAAGCTATTTGTCTGTACTTTGAATTAAAAAAAGAATTTTGACAAAATATTTTTATTTAAGAAAGTTATGGCTAATAGTCGGCGAAAAAGTCGGATTTAGACTTTACAATTCTGATTCTCTGTTGCTCTTTAAAAATTATTTAAAATAATTTTACCTTACTTCCATATTTACTAAAAGTTATTTTCATAATTGCTTCCAAAAAAACAATTTCTAACATTTTTTTATAATTTTCTTATATTGAAAAATGGCAAGTTTTACGAATCATTAAAAAGTGATATTTTTACTTCTAACATGATTTTCTCAATCCGTGCTTAATTATTGTTATGTAGTTGTTTTTGTTGTGTTTGTTTATGTGCATGAATGTTTTAGAATTTTCATCAAGAAGAAAAAGATTACATGAAAGAGTTATAGAAGAGAGATTATATTTTTATGCATGACTTTTTTTTCGCTTTCATTTTAAAATTGTTGCTCATGAGTTAAACTGTTTGCGGCTATTGTAAGATTGCTATTAGATCCGCCAGTTGATGGAATTGGACTCTGTGAAATTTAAAACATTTTTTTTTGTTTTTGGCTCAACAATTGTTTTTTTTAATAAGAACACACAGATAGAGAGAAAAATCACATTTAAAAAATTATAAACAGAAATAAAAACAGAAAAAGTGTAAAAAGATTTCATTAAGAATTCTATAAAAAGAAAAGAAAAAGAAATAAAGAAAAATTATAAAAAGTAAAAAAAGGATAAAACATTCAAAAAACATCAAAAACAAAGAAAATATTCAATTCATTTTTAAACACTCAAAAGTTTTTCCAAATCATTTGTTTCAGGCTATTTAGACTTAAAAATGATTTTTTTAAGTAAAATTTTTGAAACTGTTTTAAGTATAAAAAATAAAAAACTTTTGTCGTTTAACTTGTTGTTATTTTTTGTAAGAATTTTTTAAGATAACAAATTTCCACCAAAAAATAATTGTTCTAAAAATGTACTAAACTTTAATTTTAGTACAAAATTGAAAATTCATGTTGCCAAAATTTTCCGATCCATAAACAACTAGAATCTTTTAAAAACGTATTTCGGAATAAGAAATTTCAGTTAATTATTCAAATAAAACTTAATAATCTTTTAAATTTTGTGTACTAAAAGTCAAAAATTTTAGTACTAAATTTTAGAACATTCAAATAACTTATTATTTTCAATCAACACATAAAAGAAATTAATCATTCAGCAACATTGACAAATTCAAGACTAAAAACTGCAAACTCTATTCAATGTATAATAATAAACTTACAAGATAACAATTGAAAAATAAATTAAGAAATTCTAATAGAACTTATAAACATATTCCTAAAATAAAAAACAAAGAAAGAAAGGGAAACATTTGAATTTTCTTGTGTTGTTCATTCAAAATTAGCAGGAAGCTTTTAACATGAAGCGCTTAAGAATTTTGTTTAAAAGTTTGCCAAGAAATTTCATCATAATTTTTCATTCATGCTCAGAGTAGGAAGGAAAAGAAAGAAAGAAATTGTTCTAAATATTTTCTAAGGTGTCATATCAAAAAGGTGTGATAGGAAAAGTATGAAAAGGAAACGAGAAATTTTTTAGAACAACTCGTTGTTTACCTGAGATGGCGGCGTTATTGGAACAGGATGTTCAATATTCTTCAAATATTCTTTGTCATCGAAAATTTTTCGCTCGCCACCACCTGGCTTATGTCCGACATTATCTAACGATCCAATTTTGCTTTCCGCTTTAATTTCAAGTTTTTCATTAATTATCTGCAAAAAAAAATAATTAAAAATTTTTAAGGAAATTTCAATCAAAATAAACTTTTTTTTCTTAATTGCAATTAAAAGAATTTTTTGTTCTAAACTAGTCAAAAAAGTGCAAAAAAACTACAAAAAACACACAAGTGTTGAAAGTGATAAATTTTTTTTCTTTTTCTCAGCTCGTGAAAGTTTTTTAAAAGTGCAGCAAAAACAAACTTCCGTTCTTTCACGAAAACTTTTTATTTTACTTACGCTTGAATTTGCTCGCTCATCACGTGCCTTAAATTATACATTTTTTAAGTTATTTTTATGAAATTATATGAATATGATGGAATGGAAAGATTAGATGTAAATTTTACTTTTTTTAAATTGTGTCAAATAAACAAATTTTTTTGTTGATTGAAATTTTTTTGTTAGTTTAAAATTTGAAATTTTAGTCAAAAAATTAGTAAATTTTATGAAATTTTTTGAAAATATTAATGCACAATTTTCTTAATTTCTTATAAAGATTTGAGACTATTTTATAAAATTACACTTGACTGTAGACCACAGCAAGTGTTAATTTATAAAAATGTAAACAAAAATCTGTGTCTAAAATTCAAAATTAAAATTTCTGTTATATTTTAGAACTTTTAGAAAAATTTTTAAATATTTTTAAAAGATTTCTCAAATCTTCATTTTGATTTTAGAAATATTTAAAGATTGAAATTTGATAGAATAGAAAAGAAGATTCAGAAGACTATTCTAAAAGATTTTCACACAGAAATTTTTAATAGAAAAATTCACAAGACAGACAATTAGAATCGCTTACCCAAAATAAATAGAAAATATTTTTAAACAATCAACTTTAAGAAAAAACATTTCCATAAATTATGACACAATTTCAACCCGGATTTTTAAATTTAATTTTTTTTATTTTCTATTCTACAAGAAATGAAAGCAATGAAATTTTTTTCTATTGAAACTATTAACTCTAAGAATGCAAGAATTTTTGATACAAAAAAAGCGAAAAAAAATTCTCAGAATTATTAGCTCATCAATGAAATATTTTTATTTATAAAATGGAAAGCAGTAGAATTTTATTAATGGCTTTAAACTTAAAAGATAGAAAAAATTCATGCAAGCAGAATTTAAAAAATATATTTTTTATATGTAGATCTACAAAGATTTTCTAGAAACATGCTTAAATGTTAGTAAATTTTTAATCTTCTTTTTATAATTTTTTCATGCTGAATGAGCATAAACAATATTCAATTGTTTTTTCCTTCTTTTTACAAAATAATTTTTTTTTCAAGGAGATTTTTAAGCGATTTCAATTGATTTCTTTCTACTTACTTTAACTTCTCCTCCACCTGTAAGTGAAATAAACAAATAATAAAAGGAATTAGTAAAAAAATCAATAAAACTTTTTTAATTCATCACGTACCTGGAACGTATCCCAAGTTATCTTTTGATCCCACTTTTGGTTTTGCTTTTTCCTTGAAATCCGTTTTGATCTCAATAATTTTTTTGTCGCCGCCACCTTTATAAAACAATGAATTAAGTGGAAATAAAAAGCAATTAATTAATGCATATCAACATACGAATGTGATGCATTGAATAATTAAGTTTGTATGATAGGTTTCAGGGGAGAAATTATTTTCATGGAAAAAAATTAAATTTTAAAATATAGAAAATTCCATAATAATAACAGTCAATTAAGATTTTAAAAACACAATAGTCATTAAATATTTTATAAAATAACGAATATTTTAAATTTAAATTTTAACGGTTTAAAAAAATTCAAAAATAAATGTCATTAAAAATTTGAAAAAAATGCAGAATTTTCGCATCAATTTTACATCTTTTAACGGAAAATTTAAACTTTATTCAAATTTTAAAAAATGATTTTTTAAAGTCCATACCTGGTTTATGATTTGCATTCTCTAAAGATCCAATTTTTGATTTTGCATTCCATTGAAGTTTCTGACTGACAATCTATATTGAGAAAGAAAGAAGAAGTTGAAATTCTCATGTCATGACATGCCCACATTTTCATGCTCTTTATAATTTGCAATAAATTTCAACTCGGCTCATCCATGCGTAGCAGTAAGCATTCAAGTACACATGAAATGGAAAAATTTATGAGTCAATTGTCATATTTATTATTATTACAAACTTTTTCGACTGCTATGACAAATGGCACGAGTGAATTTTTCCCATTGTGAGCCAAAAATTGATTTTCAAGGTTTTGAAAGAATTTATATCGATTGTATGATTTTTGTCAAGAGAATTTCTCACCTTTTTGTCTCCGCCACGAGGTACATATGCTTCATTCTTTGCCTCAATTCTTGGTGCAGCTTTAAATTCCAATTTTTTTGTTTCAATCTTTACATTTCCACCACCTTAATGGTTTTTTAATGATTTTATGAAAGGAAAAAGAAAATTGATATGGTCATTAGAGGTGAATAATCAGGAAATTCTTTTATTATTATTGTTATGAAGACCGATTAGGGAAATTTAATTTTATTGTAATTGTAACATTTTTTATTGAAAATATTTTGAAACTTAAATTTTTAAAAAATTTCTATATTAAATTTTTAACGGTTTTGTAGAATTTAAATTTTACAATTCTACAACTTCGATTCATAATTTTATTTTGAATTTTTTAAAGCATTTATTTCTTTTTCATGGATAAAAAGAAATCGTTCAACAATATTTCAACAATAACAATTAAATTGTTCAATAAAACTAAATTTCCTCAATTCATTAATTCAATAATATTCATTGATCAATTAAAAACAAATTCTACAATTTAAAAATAATAATAAAAAAAAATTTAATAATCTCACCAGGCTTATGAGTGGCATTTTGTAGAGATCCAATTTTGGATTGAACCTTTTTGAGGTTGGGCGATGGCGCGTTTCCGACTTCAATTTTGTTCATTGGAATTTCTATAAATGGACACAAGCATAGAAGAAACAAAAAAAAATTGATGACATAAAATTGCACATCGATAATATCAATGTTTTTAATTAATTAATTTACTTTTAATCGGAGCTTCTGGCTCCTCTGGACTGACTCTCAATGATAGTCGATTCTTTGATGTGCTACGACTTCTGTTTTTGGGCGTAATACTAGCTGGACGTGTCTGATAACTCGGAATTTTCGTTGGCGATTTCAATGGTGAAATTGGCGAATTTCCATTTTTTTCCTTTAATACAAAAATTTTTCTTTTTAATAAATCACTTCCACTTAAACATTTATGACAAATTCTTAGAAATCACGAAAAAAGTGAACACAATTTTTTTCTTACTTTATTCACGGTGTGTCTTAATGCGACTTGCCCGATCAATAAACACAAATAAACTGAGAAATTTTTCTATTTTTTTCGTTGTCTTGTGTCTTGAGAGTAATGAACAACAAAAATAAAAGAATCATAAAACAAAAATTGATGATCATTTGTTGGCGGGAATTGTGTGAGAGTGATGTTTCATTAAAAATTATAATAAAATTTCTTGTATCTATGGTGATGATTAAACAAATGTTGAAAAACTTTTTTAATTGCTCTTTGAGTTGAAATTGTATGACTTATATTTTATTAATTAGAACCAATTAAAATCTTAATTAACGGTTTTTCAATTTAAAATTTTTAGTACAAATACTTAGAACATCATTTTTTAGTACATAAAAAGATTTAAAAAACTCAACTTTTTTATACTTTTCTAAACCTTACCTTTTTTGTTTTGAATTTTTACTTTCAAACAAAATTCGAAATTTTTTAGTACAAAATTGTTTTAAAAAATTTAGTACAATAAAATAATTTCTAATCAATCTCAAGTTTCATAGACAAAATTCATAGATTTATTTTTGTTTAAACCACACCCCGAATAAGGCAAAATTAATGACAATTCTCTTTTTTCGTGAGTTTCTTCTCAAATTGTTTTGTGTGCGTAAATTAAGCTTGTAGAAATAATTCAAGCGTCAAATTGCACTGTCTTGCTCACTCACTCACCTTCTCTTGTGTACTCTCATCAACTCCACTATCGTTATCGCCTTCTAGTTGAGAAATAAAACAGATAATTATGAGAATTAGTCAGTGGAAGTGATAAGATAAAAATTAAATGTTTATATTTTTGTTATTTAGCTGATGTATGAAAAATAAGAAGAAAATTCATGGAAGTAAACAGAATTTTTTAGTATTTTTGTTTGAACGAACACGTAAATAATCATCTGGAAGTATTTTTAATTACAATCGGTCATATGAAATTTTTTTAAATGTAACGGTTAAATAAAAAATTTTCAAGTTTAACGGTCAAATAAATTTTAAATATAGTGGTAAAAAAATTTAAACATTAAAAATTAAATTCAACTGCCATTGAAAATTTATATTTTTAAAGTAAATTTTTCTAAAAAAAATAAATTTAACTATCAAAATAATATTTAAATTTAACGGTCAGATGAAATTTAAACATTTTGCAGCCAACTTTACGTTTTTTCAATTTTAAAAATTTTGATGATTAAAAATTAAAAAAATTTAAAAAATCAAAAATTCACAATTTTTCCCACAATTTCTAAAATTCTTACTTGATGAACGATCCTTTGAATTATTTTTAATATTCAATTCAAGATCAACAGATTTCTTTTTGTCAGCATTAATATTAGCATAATTTTTTTGTTCTTCAATCTTTTCCTTTTGCTGTTGCGATTTTTGTTCCTGTTGTTGCTGCATCATAGCAGGTTTTATAAAAGGCAAATGTTGACCAATCGAAGGCGGTTGTTGAGAATGATGTTGCTCAACATTTCTCTGTTGTGGTGCCATTTGAACTGTTGGTTGATTTTGCTGTTGTGATGGAATTTTTGGTCTATGCATTTCTTCAGGTGACTGTCGTTGAGCTGCTGATGGTGGAGGTGCATGACTCATTTGAGTTCTTTGACCTCTATCATAGTCATTCATGTCACGCATATGGTCATTATTATTATTAATGTTATGTGCCGATGGTGGACGATTAATCGATGATGCGTGCTGTGCAGTAACAGGCGCTTGGTTCGGTGACATTCTCGGTTCAGGCGAGACTGATTGATTAGAACCCAAGCCAGAAGGTGGTCGCGATGGAATCGACTGAACACTTTCACGTCTTCTCATTTCTGGTTGCGGTTGAACTTGCGGTTGCTGCTGCATTTGACGCATTTGTGGCTGTGGTTGTTGATGCTGTACATTTTCTTTTCCACTCATTGGTCGTTGATCATAAGTTTCAACTGGCGGTTTCTGTCCATTTCTATTTTGNATATATATTTTTCCAAAAAGAAAAACTTTACGTAAACAAAAAATATTTCATTTTTTGATATAAAATAAAAATAAGTGCATGAAAAATTTAACAATTTGAAAATTTTTGATGAATGGAAGAAAAAGAAGGAAAAAATACAAAATTAAAAAGTAAATTATCTATGGATATAATCAAATTATAAAAAAAACAATTTTGATGATGACGACGATGATGATGATTATAAAATGCATTCCAAAAAAATGAAGAAAAGAAGAAAGAAATTTTTGAAATAAAACTACTTATATACCTGTAGACAGTTTTGTGTGTTTTTAAAAATGCATAAAATTTTGAAAAGTAATATTACCAAAAACAATGAAACACTTTTTGCAATGAAAAAAAAAACATTTTTGTCCACAATTGAATTTTTTAAAGTTCAATTTAAAAATAATTTTTGTTAGAATTTTTCTTGTAGATGTTTTTTTTTGATTTTGTTGACAATAAGAAAAAATTGAAAATTTGATTTTTTAACCACAAAGTGTTGATTTTTATAATTGAGTAATATTCTAAATTAGGTAATGTTTGGGTTATTAGGTTATGTGAAAAACCGTTAGAAATAAGATAATTTTTTTGTAATTCTAAAATTCACCAGATTTGTTTTGAAAATTTTTATTACATTTGAACAGAGTTGTTACAGGCCAGAGGCCAAAAAAAAATTTTTTTTTTAAAAAATGTTTTATTGGCTTTTTAGTCTCAATATAGTAAAAAAAATACGTAAAAAATATTTTTGTAAAATCTTTTGTCAAATTTGGGTTTCCGGAGGCCTTAAAAGTGATGCATATTCTGCATCTTCATTCAAAAATTCATAACTTTTCACCAACCTATCAGAAAAATATGGTTAATAGCTTGTTAAAAAGGTATTTTCATGGCCTTTCTAACAATGTATAATACGTGATATGAACTTTTAATTTGTGCTCACCAGAATTCCCAAAATGACACATTTTCAGGTTTTTATGAAATTATTTATGTGAAAAATTGAAAAATGCTTGAGAAAAATACTTTTATTATTTTATTTACTTAATTATTAACAAAAAAACACGAGAAAATTATAATAAGAGCGATTCTCAAAAAAAGATATAAAATGCATATCTTACCAAAGTATTGTTATTGCCTCTGCTAAAACGTTTTTAAAACTCATTTATAAAATATGATATTTAAATCGTTAGACAGATAATTTTCTAAAGACCTTTCCAACGATATAATTATATAAAATATTTATTAGGTACTTAAGTTCATCAGAACGCCATTATTGATGACACTTTGAGTTTTTATGAAGTTTAATTTTGAAAAAAAAATTCAAGAAAGCCTTAAAATAATTATTTTTAATTTTAAAAATTAAATTTTAACACAAATTTACATTTTATATGAAAATTTTTTACTAAGAATACTTTTTCCTATAAAACAGCATGCACAGTAGTGCATGCGCTATCAGTGAGGGCAAATTCAAAAGTAGGCAAAGCTTCTAAAAATCTGTTTTATTACATATTTATTATCACTTATTTATTTTAAACCTATATCAGAAGAGTTACAAAGAAAAATTTTGAAAAAATGTGCTCTTACTGGACTGCACATACAAAGTGTAGTGCATGCTGTTTTATAGGAAAAAGTATTCTTAGTAAAAAATTTTTATGTAAAATGTAAAATTTGTTTAAAATATTAATTTTTAAAATTAAAATAATTATTTTAAGGCTTTCTTGAATTTTTTTTTCAAATTAAACTTCATAAAAACTCAAAGTGTCATCAATAATGGCGTTCTGATGAACTTAAGTTACTAATAAATATTTTATATAATATATCGTTGGAAAGGTCTTAAAATTATCTGTCTAACGATTTAAATATCATATTTTATAAATGAATTTTAAAAATGTTTTAGCAGAGGCAATAACAATACTTTGGTAAGATATGCATTTTATATCTTTTTTTGAGAATCGCTCTTATTATAATTTTCTCGTGTTTTTTTGTTGATAATTAAGTAAATAAAATAATAAAAGTATTTTTCTCAAGCATTTTTCAATTTTTCACATAAATAATTTCATAAAAACCTGAAAATGTGTCATTTAGTGAGTTCTGGTGAGCACAAATTAAAAGTTCATATCACGTATTATACATTGTTAGAAAGGCCATGAAAATACCTTTTTAATAAGCTATCTACCATATTTTTCTGATAGGTTGGTAAAAAGTTATGAATTTTCGAACATAAAAATAAGCTAAAATGCATATGAAAAACAGTTTTTGGGCTGGGAAAAATCGAAAATTTTTGAAAAAATTAATAAAAATATTTTTCCCATGCTATTTTGTAATTATCACGACAGAAAAACCACAGAGCAGATTTTTCCGATGAAATTTTTTTTCGGCCTCCGGCCTCCAGGCCTCCCGGAGGCGGGCCTCCAAAAAAGGCGGCCTCCCAAATTTTTTTCGGAGGCCGCCTTTTTTGGGAGGCCGGCCTTTTTTGGAGGCGGCCTCCAAAATGGCCTATAACAACTCTGCATTTGAATATTTTCAAATTTTTTAAAATTTCATGTTTTGAATCGAATACAAAAACTGGTTTTGATATTCGAGAAAAGACGGTAGTAAGAATTTCTTTTTACCGACATTTAGATCTCTTAATATTCTTTTGCAAAACATGCTTTGATAATAGAAAATGAACTAAAAAAATGAGCCTTTTTTCATGTCATCTAATAATTCCAAACAATTCCCTAATTGAATAATTTTCAAGAAAAAAAAAAATTATTCTAGAGAGTGTATTATTGTTATTATCATTGAAATAAGTAAGAAAAATTTATCGATTAAAAGAAGAATCTAATTGAGTGTTTATTTATATTTTTAATTCTACACAATTTCTGTATAAGCTTTTTTCTTACAGCTTTTTTGCATGAAATTCGAAATAAAAAAGATTTGAAAAAAATATTCACAAATTATAATTTTTAATTAATTGGAAATGAAAAAAAAATTGTAATCCAAAAAAAAGATGAAAAATTTTTGTAATTTTGTTTGTCATTCACTAAAATTTTTAATTTTATTACAACACAAAAATGTAAAAAAACCAAAATAAAAAAGAATCAAAAAAAAAGTTCCTGAAAAAGACAATTTTTATAATTTTGTAGAATTTCAGCACTTCAAATATGAATTATGACATTAACTGAGCAATGTCAGCATTATTTTGGCTTTCTTTTTATTTTTTCTCACACGAAACTTGAAAATGAGGATAAACAAAATTGGATTTGGCTTAATCACGCTATATAGACAGTAAAAAATTATTGTAGAATATGAGAAGCAGCAAAAGTTGTCACCTTTCTACTTCTTCATAAAAAATATAAATTCAGTCAGTACTGTGCATGTACGAAGGATATTTACAGCGTAAGCTTACAAGTTCAAAAATTCTTTTAACATTTTTCACACAATTTCACAACCGCAGAGCCATTGAGTGACACCGAGTAATAACTTACTCACTCTTATTCGTAGAACATAATTATCAAGTTAAAAAATAACTAAAACTTGACACATCGCAATAGTGCTGTCACGTAAGTCTTCTTTATTTTTCTTGGGCGCTAATAAATTTCCTGCCAAATGAAGCACACAATAAAGACTTTTTGAGAACGTAATTAAAGTAATTAAAAAGAAAATTTGTTTTTTTTTTATTTTCAAGGTGAAGAATATTTCTATGGAAAATTTTGATTTTCTATTAAAATTTTTTTATTTAACGGTTTTTTTAAATTCGAATTTTTTTAATGAAATATTTTCAAAAATTTCACAGTTTTATTAAAATATTTAAAAAAAAATTATGAATTTTTCAAATGGTTGAAAATTTTGAAATTTGATGAAATTTAAATTATCAATTTTTAGCGCATTTTTGGAACAACAATGCAGCTTATACATTCACTTTGGCTGTTCGGCTGGCTGTTCGGCTGGCTGTTCGGGTGTCCCTCTGAGATCTCGAAAACTATGATAGCTAGAGACTTCCGGTTTTTTGTGTTAGTTTTGTGCTTAAAAGTTAGTGCGGCGACGCTTATTTATATTTCTGTCACTAGTCATATAACTTGGGAAATTATGAATTAATTTTCCATATTGAAATTTGTAAACAAAATTTTTTTTCGCGAAGTTGACTGCGATCAAAAAAATTTTTCAGTTGCGCGTAGCCGACTTCGCGTATTTTTGATTAGATCGTTATTTTCAAAGCACCAAAATTTATAAAGACGATTTCAAGAATTTTAATAGATTAGGATTATTAGCAGCAATTACATTACTCGAGTTTTCATAAAATATATTTCTATATGAAAATGTAAACATAACAAGAACTAGCTGCTGAATTCTTAATTGACTGCTATTTCCTACAACTTAATTTCAATTATTTCATTCGAAACAGTATTACAAATGAAATTTCCTATACATTCGACATTTACTTTAACCAGTATATCTTATCACATGAATCTGTTTTACAGACGCATCTAATATTTCTGTAATTGTTATAAACTCTGATCTAGGCACCAAAAATGCGCTTAAGTACACCGATCTGCAACACGGGTACTGGTCACTGGTTTTTTTAAATCTTCATTTTCAAAATTTTAAAATTTCTAAAACTTCTTATAAAAACTTCTAATAAAAAGCTCCTTTTTAAAATTCATAAAAATTTTCTTCACCTAAAACATTTTAATTTCATCCTCAAACCTTTCTATTCATTTCATTTTCCATCTTTTTTTCATTCCTTATCAATCACAGATGTTCTCAAGCGGATATTTCAAATCAAAAACATTAAATTGGCGTTCAAAACCATATACATTGACAACATCTCTTTCCCTTCCTAATGAATGCATCGTAATGTCTGTTTGTTCACCCGCCAAGAAGAAACGAATTATTATGTATAGTGGAAAAGCATTCCATCCAACTCCATTTCGATGCTATTAAAAATTTTCTCAAAATAAGAAATTAAAATAAAAAAATTTCAGATGTTTACACGTCGAATAATTCAAATAAAAATTAGTTCAAGAAAACCGCACATTGGAGAGCAGCAGCAGCAACAAATGAGGCATGGATATGAAGGCAGCAGTCAAGTTGAGCAGCTTTTTTGGTAGGAAAAAGCTTACTTCAGCTAAGAATTGTAAATTCACTCCAAAATTTGCCTTCCAAATGAAAACAATCAAAAAATATCAACAACACAAGTTTAAGAGTTACCAGAATAATTTTCAACTTTTCGTCTTTATGAAAAGTTTTGATTTTTATTTCTTTGAATGAAAATGAATGAGTTTGATATTGTGGAATAATGAGAAAATAATGTTGATGTACTTTAGAAATTTTAGATAATTTTAAGTCAAATAAGAAAGAAAAAAATTTAAAGTTGAGTTGTTTGGATTGAAAATTTGATAACAAATACTGCTGAATGTCACTTTAGAATATTTTCAATGTTTGCATTTCATTAACTGCCTATGGATGACCTAACAATTCTGAATGAAAAATCTTGCTAAATTTTAAAACCAACTGAAAAAATTCAAAATTTTAAATTTAAAGTCTAAAAAATCGTTATTTCATTAATTTTTGTTAAAAACTTTTTTTTTATTTTTTCTTCCTTTAAATTACTGCATTTGACTTTTCTTGTCTCGTATCAAATGTTTTCATTCCATTTCAATGTGTTCTTTTTCCAATTTACAGTATAAATGTCTAAGAATTTTTAGATAGCAGTTTGTTAGTAATTTTTGTTAATTTTTTATATACTAGATATATTTATATGAGTGTTCTGTTTTTTCTGAGAGATTAAAAAGCATTTCCATGGTTAATTTAAAAGAATTTCCTTTTTAAGTTCTTCATTTGGTCATAATTCCTTTTTTGGTTATTTTTTTAATTTCTTACTATTAAAATAAAAAAAAAAGAAGAAAAAAATTGTTGATATGATATGAAATTTATGAGTATTTGGGATCAAACAAGAAAAATTATAAAAATTTAGAAAAATTTCTTCCATAATCTAATAAAAATGATTAAATAGTTTTAAGAAATTAGTTCAATAATTGAGCCTTCACATCATACGTACATAATTATAATTGAGATAATTTTTCATGTAATGTAATTAATAGAAAAGTTGCTTTTCTTTCTCATAAGAATTTTTTATTTTTTTATATTTGAATTTCTTTGACTCTTTTGGAAGTGTTTGGTAACAACTTTTCAATGTTAAAAAGTTTTTAAATTTTTTCTTCTTTTGGCAATGCATTGAATTTGCAGTGATGAATGTCAGCAGTTGGCTATTAATGTTACTTTTGTAGCTTTTAGTGAAAATAAGAAAAAAATGGAACGAACATGAATGTAAAAAAGTTTTTTTTTAAAAATTCCAAAATTGTTTCAAAAACGTTAAATTTTAAAAATATTGTAGGTTCAAAAATTATGTCAAAATTTTTCAAAATTTTGAAAGTAGTTGTACCATGCAAAAGTTTTTTATTTCCTGCAGTGATTATGATTTATGAATGAATGACACTTTTGTTAAAAATTTTATCAAGGAGAATTTTGCAGAGTTGGAAAGTAGATCTTACTTTTCATATAAAATAAAGAGTTAAAAAAGAAGAGTAGATTTTTATAATCGAAGAGGTAGGTAAAGTGGTAGCTGACTTTTGCCAACTTTGAATTTTGTGTTAAAATTTTAGATTTCTTTTTTTGAAATTTGGAAACTAAAATTTTTTCAAAATATTTCAAAAATTCAAAAAAATTTTTGAAAATTTTGTTATAGCTTAAAGATGAAATTTTTTTGGAAAAACTTCCAAAATTTTTAAATCTATAAAAAGACAATTTTAAAAATTCTTCAAACTTATTTTTCAATTCAGTTTCAAATGTCATTTCTTGAATTTTAAGTCAAATTTTTATGTTTACAGAGATCAAAAATAAGAATATTTCAAAATCAAAGTTTTTGAATTTTTTTAAAATTTCTTTCATTCAGTTTCATTTAAATATTTTTCTAAATCTTCTTCTTTTAAAAACGTATGAGTCAGAATATTAATATTTTTTATACAATTTTGTTGCTTATCTAATGAAATAAAATTCTAGTTATGGCCTTTTTATGACGATTGCGAAGTTTTCCTTCTTCTGAAGCGACATAAAAGAAACAAAATGTTTAAAAGAAAAAATCAAAACAAAAAAAAAAAATTGAGAAGAAATTTCTTAATGTATTAGCTAAATTAGATGATAGTGTGATTAGATTTAATTGATGAGTAATAAATTTGCATATAGCGAGAAAGCCATGAATGAAGGGAAGAAAAATTTGTAAAAATTTCCTTCCAATTGAGCTTCATAGATAAAGAACAAGATTCAATATAAAAGATGCATTTTGAGTTTAAATTCAAATGGCTTATGGCATCAAGGTGATGGTAATAATAACAAATGAAAAAAGATTGTTAATAATTAACTCACTTATGACTTATTGCTGACTT
>CM031381.1:2518244-2881806 GCA_018290095.1 Polypedilum vanderplanki | reverse complement strand
ACATAAAATTCTTATGAGAAAGAAAGCAACTTTTCATTTAATTTACATTACATGAAAAATTTATCTCAATTTATAATTATGTACGTATGATGTTTGAAAGGGCTCATATTATTTTGAAACTAATTCTTAAAACTATTTAATATTTTATTAGTTATGGAAGAAATTTTTTTGTAAATTTTATAATTTTTCTTGTTTGATCCCAAATACTCATAAATTTCATATCATATCAAACAATTTTTTTCTTCTTTTTTTTTATTTTTTTCTAATTAGTAAGAAATTAAAAAAATAACCAAAAAAGGGAATATGACCAAATGAAGAACTTTAAAAAGAATTCTTTTAAATTAACCATGGAAATGCTTTTTAATCTCTCAGAAAAAACAGAACAACTCATATAAATATATCTAGTATTATAAAAAATTAACAAAATTACTAACAAACTGCTATCTAAAAATTCTTTAAGACATTTAATACTAGTTAAATTTGGGAAAAGAAACACATTTTGAAATGGAATGGAAAACATTGATACGAGACAAGAAAAGTCAAATGCCAAAGTAATTTAAAGGAGAAAAAATAAAAAAAAAGTTTTTTAACAAAATTAATGAAATAAACGGATTTTTTAGACTTTAAATTTAAAATTTTGAATTTTTTCAGGTTGTTTTTAAAATTTTAGCAAGATTTTTCATTCAGAATTGTCTAGGTCATCCGATAGGCAGGTTAATGAAATGCAAACATTGAAAAATATTCTAAAGTGACATTCAGCAGTATTTGTTTATTCAAATTTTCAATTCCAAACAACTTCAACTTTAATTTTTTTCTTTCTTATTTGACTAAAATTATCTAAAAATTTCTAAAGTACATCAACATTATTTTCTCTTTATTCCACAATATCAAAACTCATTCATTTCATTCAAAGAAATTGAAAATTCAAAACTTTTCATAAAGACGAAAAAGTTGAAAATATCTTGGTAACTCTTAAACTTGTTTGTTGTGATATTTTTGATTGTTTTTCATTTTGGAAGGCAAATTTTGGAGGAATTTACAATTTCTTAGCTGAAGTAAGCTTTTTTCCTAACCAAAAAAGCTGCTCCAACTTGACTGCTTGCCTTCATATACCATTGCCTTCATTTGTTTGCTCTGCTGGCTTTCTCTCAATGTGCGGTTTTTCTTGAAACTAATTTTTATTTGAATTATTCGACGTGGTAAACATCTTGAAATTTTTTTATTTTAATTTCTTATTTTTGAGAAAATTTTTTAATAGCCATCGAAATGGAGTTGCGATTGGAATGCTTTTCCACTATACATAATAATTCGTTTCTTCTTGGCGGGTGAACAAACAGACATTACGATTGCATTCATTAGAAGGGAAAGAGATGTTTCAATGTATATGGTTTTGAACGCCAATTTAATGTTTTTGATTGGAAATATCCGCTTGAGAACATCTGTGATTGATAAGGAATGAAAAAAAAGATGGAAAATGAAATGGAATAGAAAGGTTTGAGGATAAATTAAATGTTTTAGGTGAAGAAAATTTTTATGAATTTAAAAGGAGCTTTTTATTAGAAGTTTTTATAAGAAGTTTAGAAATTTTAAAATTTTGAAAATTTTGAAGTTTAAAAAACAGTGACCAGTACCCGTGTTTGCAAGATCGGCTGTTACTTAAGGATTTTTTGGTGCCTAGATCAGATTTATACAATACAGAAATATTAGATGGTCTGATAAAACAGATTCATGTATAAGATATACTGGTTAAATTAAATGTGAATGTATTAGAAATTCATGTAATACTGTTTCGAATGAAATAATTGAAATTAAGTTGTAGGAAATAGCAGTCAAATTAAGAATTCAGCAGCTATTCTGTTTTATTGTTTACCATTTTCATATAGAAATATATTTTTATGAAAACTCGAAGTTAATGTAATTGCCCTGTAAATAATCCTAATCTATTTTAAAATTTCTTGAAATCGTTTATAAATTTTGGTGCTAAAATAACGATCTAACAAAAATACGCGAAGTTCGGCTACGCGCAACTTGAAAAATTTTTTTTTGATCGCAGTCAACTTTCGCGAAAAAAAATTGTTACAAATTTTCCAATATGGAAAATTAATTCATTTAATTTTCCAAGTTAATGACTAGTGACAGGAATATAAATAAGCGTTCGCCGCACTAACTTTTAAGGCACAAAACTAACACAAAACCGGAGTCTCTAGCTTATCAAGTTTCGAGATCTCAGAGGACACCCGAACAGCCAGCCGAACAGCCAGCCGAACAAGCCAAAGTGGAATGTATAAGCTGCATTGTTGTTCCAAAAATGCGCTAAAATTATAATTTTTAAATTCATCAAATTTCAAATTTTCAACCATTTGAAAAATTCATAATTTTTTTTAAATATTTTAACTAAAACTGTAAATTTTTGAAAATATTTCATTAAAAAATTCGAATTTAAAAAAAACCGTTAAATAAAAAAATTTTTAATAGGAAAATCAAAATTTTCCATAGGAAAATATTCTTCACCTTGAAAATAAAAAAAAAACAAATTTTCTTTTTAATTACTTTAAATTACGTCTCAAAAAGTCTTATTTGTGTGACTTCATTTGGCAGGAAATTATTAGCGCCCAGAAAAATAAAAAGAAGACTTACGTACAGCACTATTGCGATGTGTCAAGTTTTAGTATTTTTTAACTTGATAATTATGTTCTACGAATAAGAAGTGAGAAGTTTATTACTTCGGTGTCACTCAATGGCTCTGCGTGGTAAATTGTGTGAAAAAGTTAAAAGAATTTTTCGAACTTTTAAGCTTACGCTGTAAATATCCTTCGTACATGCACGTACTGACTGAATTTATATTTTTATATGAAGAAGTAGAAAGGTGGACACTTTTGCTGCTTCTCATATTCTACAAAATTTTTTACTGTCTATATAGCGTTGAATTAAGCCAAATCAATTTTGTTTTATCCTCATTTTCAAGTTTCGGTTTGAGAAAAAATAAAAAGAAAGCCCAAAATAATTGCTGACATTGCTCAGTTAAATTTCAGTAATTATATTTGAAGTTGCTGAAATAACTACAAATTATAAAAAATTGTCTTTTTCAGAACTTTTTTTTGATTTCTTTTTTTATTTTGGTTTTACATTTTGTGTTGTAAAAATTAAAAAATTTTAGTGAATGACAACAAAATTACCAAAAATTTTTCATTTTTTTTTGGATTACAATTTTTTTTCATTTCCAAATTAATTAAAAATTATAATTTGTGAATATTTTTTTTCAATCTTTTTTATTTCGAATTTTTTCATGCAAAAGCTGAAGAAAAAAGCTTATAAGAAATTGTGTAGAATTAAAAATATAAATAAACACTCAATTAGATTCTTCTTTTAATCAATAAATTTTTTCTTACTTATTTTTCAAGAAATAACAATAATACACTCTCTAGGAATAAAATTTTTTTTTTTTTTCTGAAAATTATTCAATTAGGGAATTGTTTTGGAATTATTAGGATGACATGAAAAAAGGCTCATTTTTTTTTAGTTCATTTTCTATTATCAAGCATGTTTTAGCCAAAGAATTATTAAGAGATCTAAAAATGTCGGTTAAAAGAAATCTTACTACCGTCTTTCTCGCAATATCCAAAAACCAGTTTTTTGTATTCGGATTCAAAACATGAAATTTTTTAAAAAATTTGAAAATATCAAATGCTAATAAAAATTTTCAAACAATCTGGTGGAATTTTAAAATTACAAAAATAATTATCTTATTTTTTAACGGTTTTTACATAACCTAAAACCCAAACATTCCCTAATTTAGAATATTACTCAATTGATAAAAAATTCAACACTTTTTGTGGTAAAAATCAAATTTTCAATTTTTCTATTTTGTCAACAAAATCAAAAAAAAACATCTACAAGAAAAAATTTCTAACAAAAAATTATTTTAAATTGAACTTTTAAAAAAATTCAATTGTGACAAAAATGTTTTTTTTTTCATTGCCAAAAAAGTGTTTCATTGTTTTTGCGTAATATACTTTTCAAAATTTTATGCATTTTTTAAAACACACAAAAACTGTCTACAGGATATAAGTAGTTTTATTTCAAAAAATTTCTCTTCTTTTTTCTTCATTTTTTTGGAATGCATTTTTATAATTCATCATCATCGTCGTCATCATCAAAATGTTTTTTATAATTTTGATTATATTCCATAGATAATTTACTTTTTTAATTTTGTATTTTTTCCTTCTTTTTTCTTCCATTCATCAAAAATTTCAAAATTGTTTAAATTTTTCATGCACTTATTTTTATTTTAATCAAAAAAAATGAAAAATATTTTTTGTTTAACGTAAAGTTTTTCTTTTTTGGAAAAAATATATGTTGTAGTTATTTGTTGTTTAAATATATATTTATGTGTATGTGGTTTTATTATGTTTATTTTGTGTTATTTTATGCAGGTAAAATTATTTTGAAAAATTTTCATAAAAATTATTTTTGTTATATTTTTCAAAATTTATTGAGTGTTTAAATTTTTTGTTCAAAATAAAATGTAAACAAAACAAATAATTAGATTTATTGCAAAAATATAATTTTTCACCTACTTTAAAGAAATTCTCAAAATAATTCAAAGTACAGACAAATAGCTTTAAAACAACTATTATTGCATGAAATTTGGCTGAGCCAGTGCAAAGTATGACAATCGGACTTTTTGTCCGACTCTGTAATTTGTCCATAAACTTTGCACTGGCTCAGCCAATTTTCATCAATATTAATATTGTTTAAAGCTATTTGGTCTGTACTTTGAATTTAAAAAAAAAATTTGACAAAATATTTTTATTTTAAGAAAGTTTATGGCTAATAGTCGGGCGAAAAAGGTCGGATTTAGAACTTTACAAATTCTGATTCTCTGTTGCTCTTTAAAAATATTTTAAATATTAATTTTACCTTACTTCCATATACTAAAAGTTTTATTTTCATAATTGCTTCCAAAAAAAACAATTTCTAACCATTTTTTTTAATTTTTCTTATATTGAAAAAATGGCAAGTTTTACGAATCATTAAAAAGTGATATTTTTACTTCTAACATGAATTTTCTCAATCCTGCTTATTATTGTTATGTAGTTGTTTTTGTTGTGTTTGTTTTATGTGCATGAATGTTTTTAGAATTTCATCAAGAAAAAGATTACATGGAAAGAGTATAGAAGAGAGATTATATTTTATGCATGACTTTTTTTCGCTTTCTTTAAAAATTTGTTGCCTCATGATAAACTGTTCGGCTATGTAAGATTGCTATTAGATCGCCAGTTGATGGAATTGGGACTCTGTGAAATTTAAAACAATTTTTTTTGTTTTTTGGCTCAACATTTGTTTTTTTTAATTACAACACACAGATAGAGAGAAAATCACATTTTAAAAAATTATAAAACAGAAATAAAAACCAGAAAAAGTGTAAAAAGATTTCATTAAGAATTCTATAAAAAGAAAAGAAAAAGAAATAAAGAAAAAATTATAAAAAGTAAAAAAAGGATTAAAACATTCAAAAAACATCAAAAACAAATAAAATATTCCAATTCATTTTTAAACATCTCACAGACAAGATAGTTTTTTCCAAATTTCATTTCGTTTTCAGGCTATTTTAGACTTAAAATGATTTTTTTAAGTAAATTTTTGAAACTGTTTTAAGGTATAAAAAATTAAAAAACTTTTGTCGTTTTAACTTGTTGTTATTTTTTGTAAGAACTTTTTTTAAGATATACAAAATTTCCACCAAAAAAAATAATTGTTCTAAAAATGTACTAACTTTTAATTTTAGTACAAATTGAAAAATTCATGTTTGCCAAAATTTTCCGATCCATTTAAAGCAACTAGGAATCTTTTAAAAACGATATTTTCGGAATAAGAAATTTGCACAGTATAAATTATTCCAAATAAAAACTTAATAATCTTTTTAAATTTTGTGTACTAAAAGTTCAAAAATTTTAGTACTAAATTTTAGAACATTCAAAATAAACTTATTATTTTCAATCAATACATAAAAGAAATTAATCATTCAGCAACATTGACAAACTCAAGACTAAAAAAACTGCAAACTCTATTTCAATGTATAATAATAAAACTTACAAGATAACAATTGAAAAATAAAATTAAGAAATTCTAATAGAACTTATAAACATATTCCTAAAATAAAAAACAAAGAAAGAAAGGGGAAACATTTTGAATTTTCTTGTGTTGTTCATTCAAAAATTAGCAAGGAAGCTTTTAACATGAAGCGCTTAAGAAATTTTGTTTAAAAAGTTTGCCAAGAAATTTCATCCATAATTTTTCATTCATGCTCAGAGTAAGGAAGGAAAAAGAAAGAAAGAAATTGTTCTAAATATTTTCTAAGGTGTCATATTCAAAAAGGTGTGATAGGAAAAGTATGAAAAGGAAACGAGAAATTTTTTAGAAACAACTCGTTGTTTTACCTGAGATGGCGGCGTTATTGGAAACAGGATGTTCAATATTCTTCAAATATTCTTTGTCATCGAAAATTTTTCGCTCGCCACCACCTGGCTTATGTCCGACATTATCTAACGATCCAATTTTGCTTTTCCGCTTTAATTTCAAGTTTTTCATTAATTTATCTGCAAAAAAAAATAATTAAAAATTTTTAAGGAAATTTTCAATCAAAATAAACTTTTTTTTCTTAATTGCAATTAAAAGAATTTTTTGTTCTAAAACTAGTCAAAAAAAGTGCAAAAAAACTACAAAAAACACACAAGTGTTGAAAGTGATAAATTTTTTTCTTTTTCTCAGCTCGTGAAAGTTTTTTAAAAGTGCAGCAAAAACAAACTTCCGTTCTTTCACGAAAACTTTTTATTTTACTTAACGCTTGAATTTTGCTCGCTCATTCACGTGCCTTAAATTATACATTTTTTAAAGTTATTTTTATGAAATTATATGGAATATGATGGAATGGAAAGATTAGAATGTAAATTTTACTTTTTTTTTAATTGTGTCAAATAAACAAATTTTTTGTTGATTGAAATTTTTTTTGTTAGTAAATTTTGAAATTTTAGTCAAAAAATTAGTAAATTTTATGAAATTTTTGAAATATTAATGCACAATTTTCTTAATTTCTTTATAAAGATTTGAGACTATTTTATAAAATTACCACTTGACTGTAGACCACAGCAAGTGTTAATTTATAAAAATGTAAACTAAAAATCTGTTGTTTAAAAATTCAAAATTAAAATTTCTGTTATATTTTAGAACTTTTTAGAAAAATTTAAAATATTTTTTTAAAGATTTCTCAAATTTTCATTTTGATTTTAGAAATATTTAAAGATTGAAATTTGATAGAATAGAAAAAGAGATTCAGAAGACTATTCTAAAAGATTTTCACACAGAAATTTTTAATAGAAAAATTCACAAGGACAGACAAATTAGAATCGCTTACCCAAAATAAATAGAAAATATTTTTTTAAACAAATCAACTTTTAAGAAAAAAACATTTCCATAAATTATGACACAATTTCAACCCGGATTTTTTAAATTTAATTTTTTTTTTATTTTCTATTCTACAAGAAAATGAAAGCAATGAATTTTTTTCTATTGAAACTATTAACTCTAAGAATGCAAGAATTTTTGATACAAAAAAGCGAAAAAAAATTCTCAGAATTATTTAGCTCATCAATGAATATTTTTTTATAAAATGGAAAGCAGTAGAATTTTATTAATGGCTTTTAAACTTAAAAGAAGAAAAAATTCATGCAAGCAGAATTAAAAAAATATATTTTTTTATATGTAGATCTACAAAGATTTTCTAGAAACATGCTTAAATGTTAGTAAATTTTTAATCTTCTTTTTATAATTTTTTCATGCTGAATGAGCATAAACAATATTCAATTTGTTTTTCCTTTTTTTACAAAATAATTTTTTTTCAAGGAGATTTTTAAGCGATTTCAATTGATTTTCTTTCTACTTACTTTTAACTTCTCCTCCACCTGTAAGTGAATAAACAAATAATAAAAAGGAATTAGTAAAAAAAATCAATAAAACTTTTTTAATTCATCACGTACCTGGAACGTATCCCAAGTTATTCTTTTGATCCCACTTTTGGTTTGCTTTTTCCTTGAAATCCGTTTTGATCTCAATAATTTTTTTGTCGCCGCCACCTTTATAAAAACAATGAATTAAGTGGAAATAAAAAGCAATTAATTAATGCATATCACATTACGAATGTGATGCATTGAATAATTAAGTTTGTATGATAGGTTTCAGGGGAGAAATTATTTTCATGGAAAAAAATTAAATTTTTAAATATAGAAAATTCCATAATAATAACAGTCAATTAAGATTTTAAAAACCAAGTCATTAAATATTTTATAAAATAACGAATATTTTTAAATTTAAATTTTAACAGTTTTAAAAAATTCAAAAATAAATGTCATTTTAAAAATTGAAAAAAATGCAGAATTTTCGCATCAATTTTACATCTTTTAACGGAAAATTTAAACTTTATTCAAATTTTAAAAAATGATTTTTTAAAGTCCATTACCTGGTTTTATGATTTGCATTCTCTAAAGATCCAATTTTTGATTTTGCATTCCATTGAAGTTTCTGACTGACAATCTATATTGAGAAAGAAAGAAGAAGTTGAAATTCTCATGTCATGACATGCCCACATTTTCATGCTCTTTATAATTTGCAATTAAATTTCAACTCGGCTCATCCATGCGTAGCAGTAAGCATTCAAGTACACATGAAATGGAAAAATTTATGAGTCAATTGTCATATTTATTATTATTACAAACTTTTTCGACTGCTATGACAAATGGCACGAGTGAATTTTTCCCATTGTGAGCCAAAAATTGATTTTCAAGGTTTTGAAGAATTTATATCGATTGTATGATTTTTGTCAAAGGAATTTCTCACCTTTTTGTCTCCACACGAGGTACATATGCTTCATTCTTTGCCTCAATTCTTGGTGCAGCTTTAAATTCCAATTTTTTGTTTCAATCTTTACATTTCCACCACCTTAATGGTTTTTTAATGATTTTATGAAAGGAAAAAAAGAAAATTGATATGGTCATTAGAGGGTGAATAATCAGGAAATTCTTTTATTATTATTGTTATGAAGACCGATTAGGGAAATTTAATTTTATTGTAATTGTAACATTTTTTATTGAAAATATTTTGAAACTTAAATTTTTTAAAAAATTCTTATATTAAATTTTTAACGGTTTTGTAGAATTTAAATTTTACCATTCTACAACTTCGATTCATAATTTTATTTTTGAATTTTTTAAAGCATTATTTCTTTTTCATGGATAAAAAGAAATCGTTCAACAATATTTCAACCAATAACAATTAAAATTGTTCAATTAAAACTAAAATTTTTCAATTCATTAATTCAATAATATTCATTGATCAATTAAAAAACAAATTCTACAATTTAAAAAATAATAATAAAAAAAAATTTAATAATCTCACCAGGCTTATGATGGCATTTTGTAGAGATCCAATTTTGGATTGAACCTTTTTTGAGGTTGGGCGATGGCGCGGTTTCCGACTTCAATTTTGTTCATTGGAATTTCTATAAATGGACACAAGCATAGAAGAAACAAAAAAAAATTGATGAGATAAAATTGCACATCGATAATATCAATGTTTTTAATTAATTAATTACTTTTAATCGGAGCTTCTGGCTCCTCTGGACTGACTCTCAATGATAGTCGATTCTTTTGATGTGCTACGACTTCTGTTTTTGGGCGTAATACTAGCTGGACGTGTCTGATAAACTCGGAATTTTCGTTTGGCGATTTCAATGGTGAAATTGGCGAATTTCCATTTTTTTCCTTTAATACAAAATTTTTCTTTTTAATAAATCACTTCCACTTAAACATTTATGACAAATTCTTAGAAATCACGAAAAAAGTGAACACAATTTTTTTCTTACTTTATTCACGGTGTGTCTTAATGCGACTTGCCCGATCAATAACACATCAAAACTGAGAAATTTTTCTTTTTTTCGTTGTCTTGTGTCTTGAGAGTAATGAACAACAAAAATAAAAGAATCATAAAACAAAAATTGATGATCATTTGTTGGCGGGAATTGTGTGAGAGTGATGTTTCATTAAAAATAATATAAAATTTCTTGTATCTATGGTGATGATTAAACAAATGTTGAAAAACTTTTTAATTGGTGTTGAGTTGAAATTGTATGACTTATTTTTATTAATTAGAACCAATTAAAATTTTAATTAACGGTTTTTGATTTTAAAATTTTTAGTACAAATACTTAGAACATCATTTTATAGTACATAAAAAGATTTAAAAAAACTCAACTTTTTTATACTTTTCTAAACCTTACCTTTTTTGTTTTGAATTTTTACTTTCAACAAAATTCGAAATTTTTTAGTACAAAATTGTTTTAAAAAATTTAGTACAATAAAAAATTTCTAATCAATCTCAAGTTTCATAGACAAAATTCATAGATTTATTTTTGTTAAACCACACCCCGAATAAGGCAAATTAATGACAATTCCTTTTTTTCGTGAGTTTCTTCTCAAATTGTTTGTGTGCGTAAATTAAGCTTGTAGAAATAATTCAAGCGTCAAATTGCACTGTCTTGCTCACTCACTTCCTCTTCTTGTGTACTCTCATCAACTCCACTATCGTTATCGCCTTCTAGTTGAGAATAAACAGATAATTATGAGAATTAGTCAGTGGAAGTGGAAGTGATAAGATAAAAATTAAATGTTTATATTTTTGTTATTTAACTGATGTATGAAAAATAAGAAGAAAATTCATGGAAGTAAACAGAATTTTTTAATATTTTTGTTTGAACAAACACGTAAATAATCATCTGGAAATATTTTTAATTAAAATCGGTCATATAAAATTTTTTTAAATGTAACGGCTAAATATAAAATTGTCAAGTTTAACGGTCAAATAAATTTTAAATATAATGGTAAAAAAATTAAGCAATAAAAATTAAATTCAACTGTCATTGAAAAATTAAAATTTTATAGTTAATTTTTTTAAAAAAAATTTAATTATCAAAATAATATTTAAATTTAACGGTCAGATGAAATTTAAATATTTTGCAGTGAACTTTACGTTTTTTTTTTAATTTTAAAAATTTTGATGATTAAAAATTAAAAAAATTTAAAAAATTAAAAATTCACAATTTTTCCCACAATTTCTAAAATTCTTACTTGATGAACGATCCTTTGAATTATTTTTAATGTTCAATTCAAGATCAACAGATTTCTTTTTGTCAGCATTAATATTAGCATAATTTTTTTGTTCTTCAATCTTTTCCTTTTGCTGTTGCGGTTTTTGTTCCTGTTGCTGCTGCATCATAGCAGGTTTCATAAAAGGCAAATGTTGACCAATCGAAGGCGGTTGTTGAGGATGATGCTGCTCGACATTTCTTTGTTGTGGTGCCATTTGAACTGTTGGTTGATTTTGCTGTTGTGATGGAATTTTCGGTCTATGCATTTCTTCAGGTGACTGTCGTTGTGCTGCTGATGGTGGAGGTGCATGACTCATTTGAGTTCTCTGACCTCTATCATAGTCATTCATGTCACGCATATGATCATTATTATTATTAATGTTATGTGCCGATGGTGGACGATTAATCGATGATGCGTGTTGTGCAGTAACAGGCACTTGGTTCGGTGACATTCTCGGTTCAGGCGAGACTGATTGATTAGAACCTAAGCCAGAAGGCGGTCGCGATGGAATCGACTGAACACTTTCACGTCTTCTCATTTCTGGTTGCGGTTGAACTTGCGGTTGCTGCTGCATTTGACGCATTTGTGGCTGTGGTTGTTGATGCTGTACATTTTCTTTTCCACTCATTGGTCGTTGATCATAAGTTTCAACTGGCGGTTTCTGTCCATTTCTATTTTGTGGTGTTACCATTCGACCAACAACAACATCATCATCATCGTCATCCATTGATAGCGAATTATGTTCGCTATTGTTATTTGTTGCAGTTGTAAAAGTTTTTTCACGACTTATTTCTGTCGCCATTGTGTGAGGTTGCTGTTGAATTTGATGTGATGGTTGTGATGGACGTTGAATTAATGGTCGTGGAGCTTGCTGTCTATATTGCTGTTGCTGCTGTTGATCCAATGAAGGCTGAAACTGTTGACGTTGCTGTTGAAATTGTTGAGGCACTTGTGGCCTAAATTGCTGATTTTGCTGCTGCTGTTGATTAATAGGTTGACGAATTGGTGCTTGTTGCTGGTGCTGCTGTTGTGGCGTCAAATTACGAATTTGCTGCTGCTGTTGTTGTTGCAATTGCTGTGGCTGATTTAATGGACGAACGTTAGGAATTAAAGGCGGTCTAATTGCAGGCTGTTGTTGTTGTTGGTTGGGAAAATTTGATGGCGGTTGCTGTTGACCAGGCGATGGCAATCGATAATTTTGCTGTTGCTGTTGTTGTGGCGCTGATTGATAATTAACTGGCTGTGCTGACGGAACAACGTTTGGTTTATTAATGTTTGATGGATTTTGTGACGAAGCCAAATTTTGTCGAATGTTCTGCGACGGCGGCTGTTGTGGATTGCCTTGATGTTGATTTGGATTTCTTGTTATTCCCGGATCGGGTTGTGATCTCGTCTGTTATTTTTCAAAATTATTTTTAGAGAATATTTTGAATGGTTTGTAAGGTTTATTATATAAAAATGTGCTGATAAAATATTTAACAAACAATTACAGAATTCTTTTATTAGAAACAACTAAAAGTTTCTAATTTTCTTTCATAGAAAATTGATTGTGTGTAGATTAAATATTTACAGTCTATTTCTAGCTATTATGATATAATAAATAATGGTTTAGTTTTAAATTTCAGTAATAAATGAAATTTTGAAAAATAAACAATAATAACAAAAAATTTAAACAAAATTTTTTTTAAAAAAAATCGTTAATCTTTTAAGTTTGTTTATTGGATGATCTTCAAATTAAAAATAAAAAAACAATTGAACAATTTTCCAAAATTAAACTGCTGGATCAAATATAATTTTATTTTAAAAAATCTTGAAATTTAAAACAATTTTATTTATAAACAATAACAAAAAATGTAAACAAAAAAATTTAAATTACAAAAAAACGGTAATTATTGAATTTCAACTTTTTCATTTAAAAAATAGCTTTAATTCAATATAAATTCAATTCTAATCACATAACTGTCACTAATCTGACAAATAAAACTACTCTAATAAATCAAAATGTCTTCACTTTATCTAAAAATATTTTTCCAAGGAACTAACCATAATCTACAATAAAGTAAAAAAATTTGCGTGTTTACAATTCATTGAAAGCATTTAAAAATTATTCTCAACAATAACAAAAACAGAATCGAGAAATTATAAACTTGAATAAATAATAGCAGACTGAACTATATACAAAATAACGAAAAGCTTTCGTTCATGATAAGTAAAATTATTTTTTATATTGTTATGAATCGAATAATAAAAATGAAAGGAAAATTGTTTGTGATATAAAAGAAAGATGAGCAAAAGAAATGAGAACCATTAACTGTGATTATAGAATTTATCATAATTATTGAATTTACTGCTTGAAAAAAGAGAGAAAAATAAATAAAAATTTTTGCTGCATTTTTAAATAAAAATGAAAATTAATTGAAATTCAGCCTAGAATTGTTGGTTATGGATTAAATTTTTTAGAGCTGTTTCATGTCATACAACCCTTAATGAAAGCTAAAAAAATTTCTTTGGTTTTGCTATAAATAAACCATTTGAATGTCGATGAGAATTTAATAAAAAATTCTTTCAATTTTGATTATTATCTGAGATTAGCAGCAAGCAGTAGAATTATAAAAAATGAAATAAAATTGAAATTTTGAAAATTTGCCAAAAGTGTTTTTCTTCTTACCGTTAATGGATCCATTTTTTATTTATTGATTTAATTCAGTTGTGAAGATTTAATTATTTTTTTTTTTAGATTCTTAGGTGTGATGAAGATTCTTTTTTAAAGGTTAATAAACTTTTGTTTTGTCTCTGATTTTTCTTCCTTTTTAATTTTGTTTTTTGAATCTGTTTTTTATAATATTTTTTGAATTTTAAAAATTTTTCGAAAAATTTTGAAAATTGTCAGTTGAAATAAAAAATAAAGAAATTTCCCTCTTCATTTTCAACTAACAATTTTCAATTTATTTACAATTAAACTCTTGAAAGATATAAACAAAGAAATTGATAATAATCAACTGATTACCACTTCACATGCATTCAACTCATTACCATTTACTATTTACAACAATTTTAAAAATTTCCATCGATTTTTAAACACTTTTTTTTTTTATTTATAATTTGTGACTATCTAACAGTAAATAAAATAATGCACACACAAAATAAATTATATCCATACACAGCATTTTCATTCAGTGCCACTTGATAAGATGATTGCAGAATTTATGAATTTTTTTACACGTTAGAAATTAACTTTTATGACGCACAAAAAGGTGAAAATATTGCAGCACAATTTTTACTGATTTTATCAAAGAAAAAACTTTTTTTCACTTTTGGTGTTTCATGCTTTTTATCATACACACATATCGCATTAATATTACTGAATACCCCGCCAAAAAAACAAAATAAACACAAATGAAAATGAGTTTTTTTCTCTTTGACTTAATTTCTCTTGCTTGCTAAAGCAACGCTCTTGCTTATTTTATTAGTGTGAGAGTTTTCAATTTTTCCAACCGTTTCAATACGCTTTCAAAGTTAATCTGTGAGTAAAAGGAAATTTTTATTTGAAGTCAAGTCCCTCATTGATCAAGCTTGAATGTTTTTGTTGCTTTTACTTTTTTAGAAGAGCACAAAAATATGAGAAATTTTTGATCAAATTGTCTTGAAAAAAAATTTTAAATTTAACGATTTTTTGGAGTTCAAAATTTTGAACTTTCTATTTAAGGTTAAATTTTAAATGAGAAAAAAAAATCAATAAATTCGAAAATCAAATTAAAATTTTACTTCAAAATTCTTAAAAATAATTTTTTTTAATCAAAAGTTCAATTATTTTTAAGTTCAAAATTTAAATTTCAAAATACCGGTAAAACAGCAAATCAAATATTTTCAAATTTTCCAGCTCAAAAAATGCGCTTAAACTTTTTGAAAATCCAGAAAATTTTACAATCTTTATTTTTTCGGCATGGGAAAAGACAATCGTGATATTAACTAAAAGCATACTGAATGTTATATGCCGATTTTTGATGACCTATTTCGGATAGAGCAAAAGCAGGAAAATTATTATATTATAATATTGCTTTTCAATATGTTTGATCAATGCCTAAATGGCGAATGAGAAAGAAACATAAAATATTTATTTATTACAAACCGCAGCCTATAAGAAGAAAAAAATTTCTTTGCTCCGCACAAAAGTGCTGGCTGTTGTGTTATGTTAAGTAATCATGTTTCGCTTGTCGTCGGTTGTCTCAAACACTCAAAAAGCTTTTTCACATGAAAACAAAAACTGCGGTTGGCATTGAAAGCAAAAGAAAAGCTCAAATTTCAAATTTTCTCATTTCTATTTTATTTTTTAGATAGAAAAAATCAATTTTTTTCTCATGTTGTCTTTAAATTACTTTTTGATGAGACTTTGAATGTAAATTTGACTTTTTAAAAAGCTTTCAAATAACAAGGATAAATTATTTGTGATAAAAATATCCTTCTGATTAAAAAAATTTTGAATTTTAATTTCTTTTATTAAATTTACAATTTTGAAATAAATTTTTATAAAAAAAATTGTAAATTTATTCAAAAAATATGCCCGATAAAGAATTGTGATCAAGATTAGAACTCGTTTCACATTGATAAGATTTGAATTTTCAAATTTAATTTTTAAAATCTGTTAACAAAAAATTCTTTATAAATTTCAATTTCTAAATTCAAATCTTGCTTTTCAAATTTCTATTTTTATTAACACTTTCACAAACAAACAATTTAATCCTTGACAAAAAAGTTCTTTCTTATATTTCTTCATCAAGGTCATAAAGTTAAAAAAAAATGCTCAAGCAAAGACAAATCGAATATCGTAAATTTCTCAATGTACATTTAAAGTAAGATATGAGCATAAACAATCAAACTAAATTTGCATATGATGGTATTTATTGGAATTTATTTTATGTTTTCGGGTGGTATTGAAAAGTTTTCAGAGGTAGGCTGTCGCTGTCATCAAACGACATTCCTAACTTTCACAAAACGAGAGAGAAAAAAGTTTCTTCTTCTTGTATTTCGTCAAAGAATTGAATTTTTTGTAAAAGGACAAAAACACGCATGATTTATATAAATAATGTCAGAAATTGTTTTATTTTCAGTTAATGAACATGTAAATCAATAAGTTTTTGTATGAAAAGGGTTTATGACACGGAAATTTGTTTAGGAATGTTAATAGAATATTTTTGAACTTTTGTTTATTTTAAAAGATTTTTATTAGAAAATTGTCAAAATGTTTTTAAAATTTGATTATATAAAATTATAAGATTTATCAGAATATTAAATTCAAATCTTGAAGCTAAAACTTTAGCATTTCTGTTAGCATAGAGTGAGATCTTTTTTGCAATAATAAATTTTTTATCTAAATATTTTTTTATCATTTTAAATTAGCAAGAAATCAATCTTTAAAGTCATGACTATAGGGATATAATTATTCAAATATCGATTTGGAAACATTATAATATAAATCATTGTAAAAAGTCAGAGTAATTATTAAATTTTTCTTAAGAAACAAAAAGTTTCTTGTTCAATCATTTCACTCTTTAAAAGTTTTTTCTTTATGTCAAATTCTATGCAACTTCATTAGAAATCGTTAGAATTGACAGATTTTGTAATATTCATTTATAATTTATGAAATGGAAGAAATTCCAAAGAAAAATTCAAATTGATTTAATAAAAAATTAAAAAATCTTGATAAGTTTAAATTCAAATCTTTAGAGATTATAAAAATGATATTAAATAATTTAAAAATTTAGTGTTTTCCCAAAAGAAACAACAGAAAATCAAGGAAGAAAAATTTTTTTTTCATAAAAAGTCCATCATAATTAATTAAAAATGTTATTAACTAAAGAAATCATTATCATTTGTATAAATTATGTACAATCCCAAAGAGTCACTTAAATGACACTATGTCATGATATGCATGTGTGCTTACTTTCTTATAACAACATTCTTTATAATTCACATTCACACGATAGACATAATAAAAATGATTTAAGTGTATGAGTAATGGATTGTGAGTGCAAAACAATAAATTCTTCTTTTAATATCATGTCATGTTGTTGTGTCATGCAATTCACATTTAAAACAAAAAAGCGTGAAAATGTCCACAAAAAAGTTAATGAAACTTTTTTACAAAATTCACGCGACATTTGAACAAAATGAAGCCTAAATGAATCAAAGTCAAGTGCGAAGGTTTCAAGATAATTTTTGTTTCTATTTTTTGTCATTGACCGATATATTTGCATTGCGTTCTAAGGTCATGTTCGATTTTTCATAAATATTCATTTCTCGCGGTCTGTCCCGTGCGACCGGCAAAAAAGAAAACTTGAATAAAATTGCACGACTTGTTTATACATTTTGAGCCAAAGCGAAGCAAAAAAAAAAGGGATCGATGAAAAGTAATTATTGTGACGTTCGTTGTGTATGAGTTGAAACAAATTATTGATTGCCGCTTAAACGGTTGTTTGGAATTTTTATGTTCCTTTCCTTATGATATAATTAGAAATAACTGCTTATTTATACATCTAATAATCCTTGACTTTCTAAACTTATTTTTTTGTCTTGTGTCAAAAAATATTCAATATGCTTTCTTAAGTAAACATTTGGCGGCAAAAAGATTTCATTTGTTTCTTCTTTTTGACATACAATCAGTTATTTTGAGCCGCTTTCTTATCGTTTAGATTGAATCAAGTACAGTCACAAAAAGGAAAATGCCCACGACAACTCAATAATGAAATGGAAACTATGAAAGGATATTTAAAGGGGTGACTACTTTATAGACATTTCAAAGTGAAAAATTCTAAAAATAGAAATTCTTTTGAAAATTTAATTTAACGAATTTTTAAAAAAGAAATAGTTTTTACCCGATTTTTGAAATTGGAATTTTTTATTATAACGGATTTTTTAAAAAATAAAATTTTTGTTAAGTTTGTTCTTAAGTTTAAAATCTCATTCAAAATTTTTAACGTTTAGTAAATTTTAAAAATCTATAAATTTAACGTTTTTATAAATTTTGATTAATTTTAACGTCTTTTCGATGTTTGGAAATTAAAACGCATTTTTTGATTCACTGCGCAATTTTTATTTTGTTTACAAAATTCTCTTTAAATTTTGAAGTTAAACGTGAATTTTGTCAATTTTTAGTGAAATTTGAACCTTGATTTTATTTTTTATTTAATTTGAACTTGAAAATTTTGTTTGTTTTCTGTCAAAATTTTTTGTTTATTTATTTTCAAAACAAACAAAATTTTTTCCTTCTTATTTTTTTCCAAAAGTAATTTCACCTTGTATTAATGTTTAATGTTTATTCTATGCAATATTGACTCGATTCTTCGGTAATCATGAATTCTTAATGCTTTCGATTCATTTCTTTGCCTCTTTTTGTTCAAATAAATTTCTCAATCATTCTCATTCACAAATCAATGGAAAACTACAGAAGAAAATTTAAATTAACAATTTTTAGTGTGAAAATATAAGATTGAGGTCAAACAATAGAAAAAATATTTTCTCCATCATCATCGTGATCAAGCACATTTAGATCAATTTTGTCCACTTGCACATTTTCACACGAGACACTTTTATCACACATTTACAACAATAACAACATTGATATGTATGTTAAATACCTTTTAAATAGAAAGAGGAAAAGTTTCAACACTTTTATATTTAGAATAAAATTTTTTTAAGGCACTGCAAAGTGCAAACACAACAAAATAGTTCAACGAATAAAAAGGAACTGGCAACTATTTTTTTGATATTTTAATTCCTTTTTGAGGACAATGACAGGAAACTACAAATACTGATTTGTGTGAAAGCTCTCTCTTCTTTTTCTGCGCATGGTCACAATTTTTTTAAATCACCACAGTGATGAGTCATAGAAATTTCGAGAGTTTCCCAAGTTTGTAAACAAAAGAAATCAAAACATTTTTTTTTCATTTCCATGAATTTTTTTAATTTTTTCATATTTTCATACATCAGCTGAAGTCGAAAAATTTTCATCATCAAAACTCACCTAAAAAGAGAAAAAAAGAAAAATTTCATTTAAAAAATTGTGAAAGAAATTTTTTATTTTCAAATGCAACATAAACAAACACATGTGACATTGATGTGACATGGAGACAACGCAACAAATGTGATATAATAAAAAATTCTCTCACGCAGTCGCAGTGATGTAATTTTCTCTCTCTCTCTCATTATTTTTTGTTTGCATACACATAATCATTTCACTTGCTATAGATGGGCATAACAACAAAACAAACATTGGCAATATGTGCCTTTTAAGTCTTTTACTATGCATATCTATCGATTTCTTCTTAAAAACGCACTAACAGCCGCATATCAAATTTCATATTTTCTCTCTTTAACTTTTGCATTAAAAGGCAATTTCAACATTTTCTTTCATAAGTGAAAGCGGTAGTGAAAAAGAAGGAAATTTATTTAATGGAAACTTGATTTGATTAGTGAAGCTTACTATAAACATTCTCGATTGTTCGTAGCTATTGAATGATTTCTTTTTGTTGGTTTGATTTATTCATCAATATCATGGTCATTATTATAATAAAAGAGATACATTTTGGTAGATCGAATTGATATTTAAACTTGTTTTTTGTTGTTATTTTGTTTTGAAAAATTAAGAATTTATTTGTGGAATTTGTGAATGAATATTCAAGAATTGAAATTGAATTTATTGAAATTACAAGAAAATTTAAAATTCAAATCTTGAATAAAAATTTAAAAAGTTAATAACTTCTCTTTTTGAAATTATTATGATTTTTTTTTATTTCTAATTATATTTATGCCTACCGTCTACCCTCGAAAACAAAAGCTGGCTCTTGTATTCGATAAAAAGAATCATTTGCTCAAAATTTTGATTTAGTAATGAAAAAACGGTTATTTTTGAAATTTGCTTAAATTTCTAAAAAATTAAAGGTTCTTGTTTTGGAGGGAAGACGGTAATTTTTAAATTATAAAAGCATTCAAAATTGAAGTGAAATTTTAAAAATTCCAAAAAAATTCAAATTAAAACTATTGAAAATTTAAAAATTTCTTTAAAATTTTCTTAATGCAATTCAACCAAAAATTTTCTTTAAACTTTCTAGTTTATCAACCTTGCATTATTTTTCCCTTTCTTTCTTCCGCGTGTGTCCTTTTCTCATCATGAAATGAAATAATTTTTCCCAAAAAAAAATTCAAAACACGCAAGCAAGGAAAACAAGAAATAAATGCTACAAATACAATGTCAATGCATAAAATGAATTTTGTAAAATAAAAATATAGGGAAATGTGAGCTAAAATAAATAATCAGCCTTGACCTTTTATTTCCCTCTGAAAATAAAATTAAACACAACAAAATTTTGAGAAAGAGAGAGAAAAACTTGCATGTGTGAAATGAATATCGCGAGAGATCTGTTTTGCGGTGTGCTCGATTATTTTTATTTATAAATAAAAAAAGATTTGTTTTTTTCCTATCGTGATGATGATGATGAGCGTCAAACGTGAATGTAGAAAAATAAAGAAATGATTTTGTATATTTGGGAGCACATCAAATTGATTTTTGAAAATCAGCCCTAAATTTTGAATTTTTGAAAAAAATTAATAATGAATAAATTATGAAATATTTAAAGTTTGATCATATGTGATCTTGATCTTACTTTTTGATCTAAATATTTTGAACTTGATCTTGAACTTAAATCGTTTTGTTCTTCAAAAATAATATTAAATAAGCGTGGAGTTAATTTTTTAATTAAAATATTGGACTCTTTTGAATCAAATTGCTGAGACTTGTAAGAATTTTTGTGCAAGTCTCAATTAATATACAAAATTTAAAGAATAAAGATCATAACGGAAATTTATAAGTAAAAATATTTTGAATGTTTAAACAACAAATTTCTTGTCATTTTAAAAATTAAATTCCCTTGCAATAAAATCCCACTATGCAAATAAAAACACATTTAACCGGCAACAATTGTTTATATTTTTTATTATACTATACAGAGTCTAGTCAATCAACTAAATTGAAATTCATTGGATACAAGAGGGGAAGTTAATAATTGAGAAATGCTTTTTTTCTTTTTACCGCATTTGTATTGTGATCATCATCATTCGCTATGAATTCAATTTTTGTGATTGTTTTATTTACACATGAATATGAAAGTGAGCAGTTTGCGTTGGTGGTAAGAGTTATTTGACAATAATTGAATTAAACAGGAGAAAAGGGGTCGAAAAAAATTCATAAATTATGTCACAGATTTTTTCCTTACATATTTTTATTATATTTCGTGTCTGATTTTTATTGATTTCTTTTCCTCAAATGAGTTCATGACACTAAACACATGCACCGGCTTGAATTAGAAAACAGCTGTTTTTAATGTGCCGCTAGACAACTTGATTTATTTGTGCTGATATGAGAATTTCTAGTCACTTTAATTCCCTAACACGATAGCACAATTTTATGATTTTTATCAAAATAAATAAAAATGTATAAATATAGAAATATTTGTCAGTCCAAAGAACTTTTGGAAATTTTTTAAAAATGATGAAACTTTTAGACGAATTTTTCTTGCAGAATTTAATTAAAGGACTCAAAATTAATTATTTTACTTATTAAACTAAAAATAAAGTTAATAAACTCTGATAGGTCTTAAGAATAAATACTGTACTAAAAATATAATTGTCTGACAAGTTGTTGTTAACCCTAGCAATTTTTCTTCTTTCATAGACTTATTTTTATCATTTTTCCTTATTTATTGCATGAAAATAATCGATATTAAAGTGTCATTTGCAGACATTGCAAGTTATTTTTCTGTTTTTAAAAGAACATGTTGTTTAAGTAAGAAAATTTTCTATAAATTTAAACAACAATTTCTGAAGAATAAATTAAAGAATCAGCAAAATAATTATAGAATTTGAAGTATAAATTAATTAGAGTATTTAAAAAATAGATTTCAATTCTTGAATCCTACAAAATTAATTTATTTCATTTATTTTAAAAAAACTTTTTTTTGCAACTCACTTTTAATTTTTTCAATCCTAACTAATGGAAAATTGCTATTCACAAAAACTGTTTTAAAATATTGTGACACATTTGAACCCATCACATAAAATTTTTGTGAAACCATTTGATTAAATTTTTCACTTCAAAAATTTCTTTCTATAACAAAACTCTTCAAAAAGAAACAATATACTAATCTCACCTTTCTCAACTGACCACCACAAAAAATTGGTAGATTTAAGTTATTCAAACATAAATCTCGTCATTGACGAAATACAAAACTGCACACGCAGGAACAATATTATGCGAATGAATAACAAAAACATGAATGAAGTCCTTACATGAATGCGCGTATTTTTTTTGTGTAAATAGAAATAATATGAATAGAAATTAACATTAGTAAATGGTCTTAATTGAAATTTTTTGGGTTGGAAATGACTGGAAGTTTTATATTCTTTTGATTAAAAAAAAGAAAGGAAATGAGAAATGGAAGGCTAATTGAATTACAGTGCTTAAGGAAATAATTAGAAATTTTTTATTGCTGAAATATGAAACTCATTAAAATTATTTTAAATTTTTTTCAACGTTTTTTTCTGTTTTATCCTCTCTGAAATTTTTAAAATTTATATGACCGTTATATTTGTAAAATTAAAAAATTCGATTCTTTACAGAATTTAAACTGAACTTTAAAAATTTTATTTGATTTTAATTTTCACAAATAATGAAATTCTAAAAAACTTTCAACTAAGAAACTTTTGAAATTTATTTTATCGTTATTTTAGTAAATTTTAAAATATAGATTTTTTGCGACTTTAAACTTATTTTTTGAAATTAATTTTAATTTTGTTTAACCTTAATTTCTAAAAATAAGGAAATTACAAAGAAAACAAATTTTTGATAAAGGAAATTTTTCTAAAACTTTCTTTTGTTTACTTTTCTAAAAAATTTCCATCACTTGATTACTCAAAATAAAAGAAAACATAAAACAAAGTGGCGAGTTCATAAAGGTTGCGGTAACTGATAAAGTGAAATGTCTTTTATAACTTACAAAGAATTTTTTCCTATGCAATCACGCAACTGAGTCAAAAATAAATTAAAAGTAAATTTCATGTCATCAACAAAGTATCAGTTGAAAAGTTCGCATGTGCATGTTAAAAACAGTTCAGTAAAAAAAATGGAAAACTTTTCTTCTGTGACAATTTTTTTCTTATTTTCTCGCTTATAATAGCTTGTCTTGGATTAAAAGGAATGCGGAACATTAAGTAAGAAACAAAATTGTGAAAATAAAACGAAGAATTTTATTTCTTGTTCTCACTCGAATGTTTTAATATTTGAGATTATCACTGATATTGATCAAACAGTAGAAAAATGAATTTGTGAATAATATTCACTATGTGTGTACATGATCCTCCATAACAATTATTTCTTTATGCCTTGTACTATTAACTATGAAAGATAGTTGTGAACAAAAGCATGAAAGCGAAGGTTCTATTTTTTCTCCTACACGTGCCACTTACTTATTGAAATATTATGACATAAACGGAAGAAGAAATTTTTTGAATTATCTTTAAGAAGAAAAGAAATTGAATGTAGGAATAAAATTTTATTTAATAAAAAATAAAAATTTTTAGATATTGAAAGTAAAAAATAAATCAAGAAATTAGGCAAAAATTTTCAAAAAAAAAATATAAAAATTTTATGTTATACAAATAATTTTCTTTATCAAGATTCGAATTCAACTTTTCCAAATAACTTTAATGTTTTTATTTCAATTCTTAAATACTCGTGGATAAACATGATATTTGAATGTTTCATAGTACAAAATAACAAACAAATGATCCAATTTAAAAAAAGTAAAAATTTTTAAAAATTTCTTATAAAATTTTAGCTAGTAAATTACAAAAAAAAATTTGAATTATTAAAAGTTTTTTTTTCATGATTTGATATGTAAATTTTTTAAAAGTTTTAACTCAAATTTTGATTTTCCAATATGAATTTCAAATTTTCGCAACCAAAATGTTCAAAAAAGTCATGGAATAATTAAGAAAAAAATTATTTTAGTTTACTTTAAAAATTAAAAAGAAGGAAAAGTGATATCTATATTCTCTCAAATATCTCAAGATTCGATCTTTAATTTTCTTTTAATTCTTCAAACATTTAATTTCAATTATTAAAAATCGATCTCAAAAATCTCAATATAAAAAATATTCAATGTCCCAAATAAATAATTATTTTCTACTCATAAATCTATCAATATTCAATGACCATCTCTTTTTCATGTGTAAATGAAATTATCTCTTGGCAAAAAAATAAAAGTATTTTTCTTCCGTTGTGTATATGTCCGAGTAAGAAAAATGACAATGATGACTAATATTAGACTATAGAGAGCAAAGAAGAATTCTCGAGAGGCGATCGCATGAGAGTTAATTATAAATACTCTGTAGAAAAATCTTTTTGTAAATAAAAATAAAATTTTTTTTGCGACCAATTAAGCACTTAAGTGACAAAATGAGAACAATATTTAAATGAATGAGGTTGAGAGGTGGGGCAGATGCCAAGAAAATTTTAATTATCAAATTTTACAAACCTGGAAAATGTTTTGGTCTTGGGCAACTTTGAGCTCGTGCTTTTCTCAATTGATTTGAATTTTCTAGTGCTGACGCCATATTTTTATCTCACTCAGATGAAAAACTTTCAGGACTTTATGAGATTTTTTTATTTGAGCTAAATTTGAATCTTTTGAGCTTTTTATGACTTTTTATATCAGCGATACCTCACACAATCACACTTTTATCTTATCACTTGCTGAAATTTTATTATTTTCACACTTCTCTAACCGATGCTGCACGCTGTTTAATTTTTCACACCGAACTAATTTTTGCTTTTGCAAAAATGAATCTAAAAAAGTTTTTTTTTCTTCTCTGCTGTTATCGCTATGAGAAAATGTGAATGTCGTAAACTGAGAGAGAAATGACAATGCAACTGTTGCGTGAATGTTGCTCTGTGACATCTGTTGAACGAACTTTTTTTTGTTTATGTTGCAAGAGAGTAAAAAGACAGAAAAATTTCTTTCACAATTTTTTATTCATTTTATTTTCATCATCATAACATTATCATTGATTTTTCTTTATCATCTTTTAATTTTTATTTCATTTTCATCTAGAATAGTATATAACATCAAATGTTTTTTTTTATCCATTGTTCATTTTTTATTTACGCATTTGTTTCATTAAAATTTGTAAATTATCAACCATTTTAATCGCGATTTTTTTATATATTTTCTTATCATTTTGGAATTTCTTGTTACTTTAATACCTTCAAAGTCATTCTTACGCAATCAATCAATCAAGCACTGTTTAATGTCAACTTTCAATTTTTTTCGTCTTTTTACTCTTTTTGATTTTATTTGTTAATTTTAACAATGATTGGTATGAGTTTGAGCTGAGGAAATTTCTTAAATAAAAACAATTTTTAATTTGTTTTAAAATTAAAATTCAGCAAAATGCAAATAATAAAAACAAACATGCATATATTTTTCACATGTTTCCGAAACCCTTTTGAACAAGATTTTTAAATTTTTCTGTAAATTCAAATTATATTTAAACGGTTGATAAAATTTTAAATTATAATTTTGACCTAATTTTTTTAAATTTAAATTAATTGTTGACGTTCAATTTTATTAAGGCTGAAACACCTAAAATAGTTATAAACATTCATTACTTTTTAAATAGATGTCCCAACCTTAGATTTTATGAACTTCAATTTAACTTATTTTGATCCTAAAATTATGAACTTTTTTTGATCTTGTTCAGCAAATATTTGAATTTAATCTTAATGTTACAAACTTGATCTTAAAAGCTTGTTTAAAATTTTGATCTTGATCTTATTTTTTACGTGAACTTGAACTTGACAATTTTAAATTTGAATTTGATCTAGATCGATCATAAACTTGAAGATCTTCATTTTAGTTATCATAAGGATAAAATTTCATAAAGTATAATTTGGAAATAAACAAATTTCTAAGAATTTCAAATATGAATTTTCCCTTCTCGCTCTATCACTCAACCAATCATCAAGCATAATCATCACAATTTTCAAGGAAAATCTTTCTTTTTTCATTTCTTTCATCATTTCAATCACAAATCCAACCATTTAAAGCTGCTATTTTCACTATATATTATCTACGTACATTCAAAAAGTATTTTTCATCATTTTTTAAACTTTTTAAATTTTTCTCATTTGTCTATCCTGTGTTTTATATGTTTTCTTTTTTTGATGGGATTCTTTTCGATTTTATCATGTATGTATTTGTATATATGTGTGTCATGTCATGTGTTAAAGTTAATACAATTAAAAATTGATTATTCTTGATTCGATTGTTCAATAAAATCTGTGTTTTTTATGGATTGTTTTTTGTTCTCTTTTTATGTGATGATCTTTAAAATATATTCTTTCATGTATGTGTGTTTTACCCGTGACACAAGAATGAATCTTAAGATAACTTTGATTGAATTTCTTCATGAGTTGTTTTTTATCGCTGAATTTTACCAAATAAATTTGGAATCGATTTGACTTTTTTCTTCGAGCCATTTAAGCAATCTTTATAAATATCAGATCGAAGGTATCGTGGATAGCTGTCATTTTTCATCAATAGATAAATATGCTCGGCTGCGACATCAAAACAGAAGAAGCTCGGTCCATTTGTAAGTGCAACCTTCGCAAGTTCAACGGATTTTGAATCAACATTTACTGGACATGGAGCGTCAGGTGCTAAAAATTCATCAAAAATTTTCTTTGCTGCTTCTTTCACTTGTGATTGCGGCAGCGATTTTAAATTCTGTATGGCTTCCCAAAATTTCAAATTTTCACCACTAAATTCTTTATCCAAAAATCTTGCAAACTAAAAGTAAGAAATTTTTACATGTGAGATAAAAAAATTAATGAAAAATTAATAATTTACTTACTTGTTCCCTTCCCGCTGGATCTTTAAGCAATTCACGTAGGCTAAAACCCCATCGCTTTACGCGTTTCAATGAAATTTCCTTGCTGTAATTTGAACATGAATAAATTATTAATTGTGGCAGTTTCATGAATGAATAATAAAATAGAAAGATTGGAATTTCTTCACTAATGTGTAATTACAGGGCTCTTCAGCAATTTTATGCTAATGGCCGCTATTTGAACTTGTCAACGTCATTCATTTCACTTACTTCATTTCCCATAATTCTGTACTATCGCTTATCCATGGATTTGGATAATCAGGCGGTGCGAGAAAATAATCGAATTCTCTGTACTGCTCGAAGTATGAAATATAACTAAAGATTGAAAGAAAAATGATTAAAGATTAATTTTATTTATAGACAAAAATAGGAAAATTATTCAAATTTTATTGCAAGTTAATTTTAGATATGAAAAATTGTAGGCAATTCTTTTTAAATCTTAAATAATTTTAAATTTATCAGTGATTTTTAGGTAGATTTTTCTTTTTTTATGCTCATTTTATAGCAAAAAATTTAAAAAAAAATTCGACTTACGATTCTGCAACTTTGGAAATTTTAATGGTTCGACGTTCAAGTTTCAGTTTAAGCATTTGAACCTAAAATAAAAAAAAATTATTTGAATTCTTTTAAAAAAATGTTTGTAAATCTTACATGACGTGTCAATTGCTCGACGGAAAGATTGTTATGAACACGTGTTGATCCTGAACTACCGGACCCAAGTGATGAACCACCTTTCCTGTATGCTTTCTTAATATCAACTTCAGTCGTATTTATGCAATTGGGCATTGGCCGAAAGACATCCCAAAATGCACGCTCTTGTGAGTCTAAAACTTTACGTTCTAATTTATCACGTTTTTTATCCACTTTACTTTGTGCTAAAAAATATTTTTTTATCAAAATTTTATTAGAATTTTTTTTTTGTCTTTTTACCTTCAGCTTGCATAAAAATAAATTCCCACTTTCGACTAAACATTTTTTGCAATTTTGCGAGATTTTCAGCTTCATAATCAGCCAATTCGAGGCGAGTTTTATTTTGCATTGTACGTTTACAGAGATAGACAGCATAATCAGTATTTTCTGGTTCAAAGCAGTTTGATGGCCAAAAGTATGGCGTTTGAAATCGATAGAAAGTATTGTCATTTTTGACCGTAAGATAATGATCGTCCTAAAATTTATTATAAAAATTAATTGGGGAATTTTTTAAAGTTGTTAACTCACAATTGGAAAAAGATAACCATGTGATGCTAATAAATGTGCCAAATGAAGTGCTTCTGCCGTATCATCGACATTTAAATTCTTTAAAATCCAACTTATTAGATCAGAGCCACTAAAAACTGATGGAATTTTTGACATGAAAGCCTTAACTGTGCGCACCGTTACACCACCATTTTCAGCTTGCATTCTCTCCACAATTGCTTCCATCTATACGCAAATAAAATTTAAAAAAAGAGAATGAAAAAAATGAGAGGAAAAAAGGTGAGTGCGTAATTGAAAATTAATTGATTGATGAATAATTTTTAGGAAGGTGAAGAAAATTTTTCGATTAATCATGGGTTTTTTAATTAAAGATTTCTGTAAGTTTGGAAAAGATTTTTAAATGGAATTTTTTTGTCATCATATTTTAGCTTGAATTTTTATCAAGATTTAACAGAAATTTAAATTTTAAAAATTTAACGAATATTTTAAATTTGAAATTTTTTTTTGGTTTTGCAGCACAGTTTTTTGTTTGTTTTATTTTGAAATAGAAAATAATTGGAAATTTATCAATTTCTATAGCAAATAAGTTAAAAGTCATTGAATATATCAATTCTAAGAAAAATTATCAATCACTAAGCAAAATAAAGATATTTTTGAATGTTTTCTATTTAAAATAAAGTTCGTTAACAAACATTTCTAATTTTAATAAAGCTTTTGTCAATTTCTAAAGAAATCAAGCTTAAGTCCAATCAGTAACAAGAATTCTAAGAAAAATTAACTCACTTTTTTATAGACTAAAATATTTGGAGGAGTCATTTGATCAGCGTTGGTTTCTGCATTTGTGCTACTATTACTTGTCGTCGCAGCTGTCGATGGTGTGATTGAATTTGAGGTCGCTGCAACGATGGCCTTCTTCTTCGGAGTGAGGACACAATTTTGTGTCTTATCCTCCGAAGCGGTCGCAGATATTGTGACCATCTTCTTTGTGGTGTCTGTTTTACTGTCACCCAGCTCGATGTCTTTTTTATGTCCTCTGCCTGACCCGCTTCCGATGATTTTACAAAATTAAAAATGAGAGAAAAAAATAAAATGCTACTGTTGCTGTGCAAACTTTTTTTTCTCCTTGTTCAATCGTTTTCACTTCATTTATAAAAATCCTGCAATTGAGAATTTTTTATGCTTTTTAAAAATTCCCACAAGGTAAATCCTTATTTTGACTAAGTAATGAGATTATCGTGAAAATAATTTTTTTTGTTCGTAAACACACAACAACAAGGTAAATTTTCATCACAAGAAATTTTCTCCTGATTTATCGATTTTTTTTTGCCTCTCTTTCTTTTGTGCATGTACAAATTATTTAATGTTTTAATTTTTCTTCCTTTGTAATAAATTTAGTCATAAATTGAATGACATTTACAGCTGTTTAAGTTGACGATAATCTCTTTACGATAATCAACATGAGTGCAATTGATATACACTAATTATGGCACTCGAAAAAAATGAAAAAAAAATTCTTTTTTTTTTGGATATCAACAATATACCTCTTTCGTCGTTGAGCTTTTTTCACTTTATGAGGAAGAGAAAAAGTTTTCTTATTGAAATTTTCTCTTTTTGTTGTTTAATTTTCCAACATCGTGGTGCTTAAGTGAGAGAATTTTGAATTTATGGAAGAATTTTCAAATGCGCATGACAAAAATGTTAGCAGAGGCGAATTTTTGTTTTACTGGAAATTGTCGGAGAAAATGTTGAGTGAATGCTCATACATATGATAAAGTAGCGGTAAATTTTATAAAGAAAATATGTGTTGAATTTATCCACTTCACACATGTTCATCAACACTCACTTTTTGAGTGTTTTGATTGCTGTTGAATGCAATTTTTCGCACTTGTCTCTTATTTATTTTATTTATGGTTTTTAATTTATTAAATAGTTTAAGAATTACAAAATATTTAGGTAGATAGAAAATAAGTGTTGATATTAAACATTAATAAATTCATGAAAGCATATTGTTTTCATGACAGAACAATATTTTATTTTTAAATCCAATCTCAAATAAATTTTAAAAAATTTCCAGACAAAATTAACTTAAAAGTGTTTCTTTGTTTGAATTTTTTGAAAAAAAATTTTTTTCAACAAAACTTGATTGCAGGATTTTATTTTTTCAAACACTGTCATTAGTTCGGTTTTGAAACTGTTTTTGGAAAATTAATTTTAATTTAACTTAATCACTTGACTTGACTTTAAAATTACTTGCTCAATTATATTTGAATAAATTTCAAGTTTTTTAAACCATAACTTGACTTAATTTTTTTTTAAGATTCTGACTTGCATGCATATTTTATTTGATTTTTTTTGATTTCAAGTTGACTGACACAAAAATTTCTTTTATTCATTCAGATTGAATTTAATTCATTTCAAATCTAGCAAATTAATGTGAAAGTCAAAGATTTTTTAATTTACTATGTAATTTAATCGAATTAAATTCAATCTGAATAAATAAAGACAGTTTTGTGTAAGACAAAAAATATGTTCATATCAAGTAAAATATGCATGCAAGTCTGAACCCTAAATTTTTTACTAAGTTGAGAAGACTTGCCTTACAAGATTCATTTTTATTTTTATCATAAAAAATGTTCGTCCACTCTTCTGATTTTTATTTTTTTTAATTGACTTATAAATTTTCTGACCATATTGTAGTGTGAGAATGACATGAATTTTCACAAAAACTTTCCACTAAGAGTTTTAATAATCATAAAATACACTGAGAAAAAATCTTTATAACTGGCATAAAATTTGTTCTTATAAAGCGACTTTATTAGGCATAAAACACTTTATAACACTCAAAAAATATTTCCCATATAAACTTTTTTAACTTTTATAAATGTTTGCTTTTTTTCTGGCATAAATTCACTTTATGAGTGCAAACTTTATGCCAGCAATAAAGCTTTTTCTTAGTGTAGCTTTCATTTAGCATTTTGAAATTAATTTCTTTTGATAACACTTGAAATTTTATTATTAAATTTGTATCTAAAATGAATATTAAAAACTTTTTAATTCAATCCCAAGAAATAATATTAATTTCATGACATAATATTTTATTTTAATTAATACATCGTTAAAGAAATCTTTTTAAAGCTAAAAAATAGACAGAGCTATTTGTCATAATCCTTTCATGTTTTGCGATGATTATTCTATCCCTATTTTAACGGCAAATTATAAAGTCTTTAATTTATTCAAGATGAGAGTTTGTTGCAGTGCATGGAGAAAAAAAATTCCGCACTTTGAAGCATAAACGAAATTTGCTAATGTGCAAACACATGTTGGTGAAAAAAAAAGAAGCGGTTAAAATTCAAAAGTGATTTTCAATATGTAGACATTTTTATGACTTTTTTCTCTGCCTGTTTGCCGTCTCATCATCACACATGCATGTGTGTCATCAATATCATTATAATGTGGAAAAATCATTTTTCAAACTTCGTTGGCATTTAATGAGCAAAAAAAGATGTATAAGGACCACACACAAATCACACATATGATGATCATTCATAATTCTCATTAATTACAAAGTATCACTTTTCAAATTTCTACAAAATTATAATAAAAAAATTTTTTAATCTTGAACTCAATTAAGAGAAATGTCTTTAATAAAAAAGAAAATGAGAATAACTGTTGCAAGGATAATTGCTTGAAAATCGCCAGAGCACAAAAAATGACAATCGAAATTTATGTTAAAATAATTTCTCGCTTTTTCTATTTCAAGTCATGAATCTTCTTCAAAATAAAAAATAGTACACAAAGAGTAATGCAAGGAAAGACGCTGAAGCAGTTATACACTATACACAGTCGCAGATCGACCAATCATGAAAGAATAGGAGGAGCTAAAGCAGTTCTGTGGTCGATGGTTGATATTCAGGGTTTGCAGAATTTCGGTAAATGAATATATTGTTGGAAATGTAATTGAAGAATCTTGTGATTAAATATTTTAATTTAATAAGATAAATTATTGAATATTCTAATGAATTTTTTGACTTTAACTTATTGACTAAAAAGAAAATTTTCCGAAATAAATTTTTGATAAATTTCTTAAAATTAAGCAATTTAGAAGATTCTAGTCACTTTATTCTGATTAATAATCATGAGTTCATATTGTGTTGCTAAATTATTAAGCTTCAAATCGATATCAATTAGTAAAATGAATGAATTTAAATTTATTTTTGTCAAAAAAATTGTAAACAAAAAAATCTTACAAGAAGCAAAAAAAGACGCTAAAAAAATTCAAATTTGCAAATGATCGTTATTCGAAAATTGATAAATTTCTTTACTCAAAACCCTGCATCACGCATGCTGAGCATAATAAAAAAGACTTTATGGGCTGGCAAACATAATGCATGTCATTTTTGTTAAATTCATCGCCCGTTGTGGAAGTCTCTTCGCTTACTCTCTTTTCTATTCTTCTTTGCCCCTTTTTTCATTCACAAATTTTGTGCTTCTTCAGTTCAATTTCGGTAGTCATCGATAGCACTCGCATTTTTTATACTTTCGTGTTGAAAAGTGAAATTAAAAAATAATTCTGTGGAAAATTTTCTAATTTTTTTATGTGAAAATAAAAATGGATGAAAAAGCAATTGAAAATTCATCACCGGATACGCTAATTGAAGCGAAATTATCGAAAATTCCTAAAGCATTTTCAATTGAAAATTTAATTGCAAAAAAGTCAAAAGTGGAAATTGAAGGCGAAACAGATCGAGTGAAAAATGATTCAAATATTCGAATTCCGCCAATTGCATTTCCTCAAAATTTTCCTTTCTATAATCCATGGGCGGCTAATTACTTGATGTCACAAGCAAGTTTACCATCGCAGAATTTATTGCTCAATTCACAGCAGCTGTATCAACTTCAAAATGACAAATTGGGCACTTTTACGGACAGCGCACCGTCGCAGCAACAAGGATCGAAAGAAATTCTTTTTAATCCATTAGCAATTGAACAGCAAACTACATATCAACAACTTCTTCACAATCATCAACCTGACCAAGCTCATTTCTTCAGTAATAAACTCAAAGACGCAAATTTTCTTAATGAATTCTATACAAATTATTTTATGTTGGAAAATAGTCGCATCATGAATTTAACAATTAATAATAACATTGATAACTGTGATGGCAGTGCAAGTGGTGGTGAAAATTGTGATAGAACTGTAAAAAGGACCAAAAATTGTCTCATGATGGTGAATAATAATAACGAAAATTCTAATAACAATAGTGATTATGATAATAATGTAAATAATATAACGGATAATCATAAAATGATGGTAATGATGGATAAAAATGGAATGTATTATGAAGAAGATTCTTCTTATAGTGATTTAAGTGTTACAATGTCACCTGAACAACATCAAAATCATCATCATCAGGATAAAGGTGAGACAAATGGATTTGTTGATAAGAAAGTTTTTTTTTTAAGATTAGAAATTTTTAAGATTTTATACAACAAATTTTGAATAAATTAAAAGATTAAAATTGAAAAAATGAAATATTCAATAATGAAAATCATATTCAAATCTTGAACTATTGATATAAATAATCATCTTCCAAAAATCTTTTTTATTTCTCTTTCAATTAATTTTTTACTCGAAGTCTAATTTGGATATTTAACGAATTTTCAATTTTAATGAACTTTTTTTTGCAATTTGTTTACAAAAAATCTTAAACAGTCTTAAAATATCAATCAGGGAAAAAGTAATGAATTGCAATTGTTCATGTTGTTTTTTATCAAAAATTAAAATATATTAAATAATTCAAAATAATGTGATTAAAATGATTCTGAATCGTCCTTGGTTTGAGAGTATCGATGAAATCCATAGAACTGCAAATATTCCTAAAATAGACTGTTTTATAGAAAAATTACCAAAAAAATTTTCACTCTAAATTAATTAATCTTACCTAAAATAATTGCTATTGTTATAACACTTTAAAACATCCTAACATATAAATTTCTTATAATTAACGTTGAATTGACAAATTTTTGCTACAATACGTAAAAATGTAAACAACTGTTTCTTTAAATTCAAATAAATTTACCGTTATTATTTAAATATATTCTTTCTTTAAAATTTTAAAATTAGTGTAGCGATTTAATTGAAAGTTGAAACACTCAATTATTTCTTTGAGAAAATTATCATTAAAAAATTATATATAAAAAATTGGTTGATACTGTAGAAAGTATTACATTTAAAATTGCATAAAAATTAGAATTTTAAATTAGAAAATGATTAAAATTGTTGAACAAAAGTTGAGAAAGTTTAGATTGATAAAAATTATTGGAAAATGACTTTCATTAAAACTTTTCTCACTATTACAAACTAAACTACAAATGACACAAGTAATTACCAAATAAAAAACTCTTTTATTACTTTTTAATTCACTTCATACAATACCAACTAGTGAAATATGTGTTTTAGCTAAAAAGAAGACATAATAAAAGAATTCTATAATGATGCAATGAATTGGCATAAATATAAAAGATGCTCAATTGTGGAAAACTGGAATTGAATTTTATGGGCTTGCTAGACAAGATTTCAATCAACTTAAAAATGACTTTCCTCTTTCTTCGCCACTTCTTGTCTCTATTCTGCTAAAAAGCAATAGAGAGCGAGAGAGCATAAAAAAGAGTTTAAACGAGCCTGTTGACATGAAAAGGGACGGTATCGAATGAAAAAGATTGTCTAAAGGCGATGAAAAAATATTTCAATGTTGTGATGAACATAATTTGATGAATCTGTAAAAAAAATTAAATATCAATTGCTGTTGAAAGCTGAATTTCATGTTTGAATGTCAAAAATTTTAATTGAGATTTATATGAAAATAATTTTCGCCAAATTACCGTGAGAAAATTTCTTTTTATTTTGCACAATAGGAAGATTTTTTAACCATTTAACTTCTTTAATCCTTCTTTTATAAACTTCCTCTGTATGAGGTCGCATCACTTCCGTATTCTCTTAAGCATAACAATGTTTGTTTAGGGATGAAAATACAAACAAAAAAGTCAACTTTAATCCTCAGTTTAATCTTTCAATTTATTGCAACCACATAATTGCAGCACCCTTCTTTTATAGACTGTGAATTTCTTTCTAAATCAGAGATTAAAATCGTAATTTATGCAATTACATGCTCATTTTCGATTATCTTTATTCAATTGTAGAATTAAGTGAATCTGAATGTTCTGAAAATGATGAAACATGCGATGATGACGATGAAAATTTGGACAATTTAAATGAAAATGGACCAAAATCAGGAGCTAAATCGAGACGACGAAGAACTGCATTTACGAGTGAACAGCTGCTGGAATTAGAAAGGGAATTTCATGCTAAAAAATATTTGAGCCTTACTGAAAGAAGTCAAATTGCGACAAGTTTGAAATTGAGTGAAGTTCAGGTGAGAATTTCATTTAAAAAATCAATTTCCTGTGTTAACAATGGCTTTTATATCTTATTTAGATAAAAATTTGGTTCCAGAACAGGAGAGCAAAATGCAAGTAAAAACCCAGGCAAGGATCTTTTACGATCTTTTACGGTCTTTTTACAAGTGTCCTTGCCTGAGTAATAACAAAAAGTTAATATTTAACGGTTTTAGAATTTTTAAAATTAGAAAAAACCGTTAAATATTAATCAATAAAAACTTATAACTTTTAAATTTATTAAATCAGGGAAACGTGTGAAAGCCGGTTTAACGTCACACAATATGGGAAATCGTTCATCGCAGACAACAGGAACGAAAATTGTTGTGCCTATTCCTGTACACGTTAATCGATTTGCTATTCGACATCAACATCAAACAATGGAGAAATTGAGTCTTTGTGGTCCAAAGCCAGAATTAAGAAAAGCATCAAGCGTTGACACAAGCTGTTTTGAAACTTTTAAAATACAGAAAGCGACATCATAAGGAATTTTAACATTTTTAAGAAAAAAAACTAAAAGAAAGCAATAAAAAGTAATTTCAAGCATTTTAGGTTAATTGAGGAAATTTTTTGTGTAAGTTTTAAAAGAATTTTAAGAGAGAAAAATAAAAATCTTCTATATTCTAAAAATACAAATAAATTTTTTCTTCCCATATCCTCATCAATTGCAACTCGGAAACAGCAATTATTCGATTTGATTTGCTCTTGAAAAAAGTGAGATCTCAAGGGGATGTCGTCTGCAACAATTCATGTGTCGTTAATCTAATTTCTCTTTAGTTTTTGTTTCACACATCAAATGCCTCAATTTCATGCCTTTTTCTCTCATTGCTAACTGCTCCTCGTGTATACTGACAAAAGTACAATTAGAAACGCATTTTTGACTTTTTTTTGTTATTGTCATTGCTCTTTTTGCCTTCTGCTAACAATTTTCATTCACATCAATTCCGTATGGAATTTTTTTTTCTTTTCTCTTATTTCAAAGGTGCAACACGCCCAGAAATCTTTCTCTCTATGTATGTGCATTTGAAAGGGTGTTGTTTAGAAAATTGTAATTTATATTTACTGCAATTAACCCTCATAATTTGTTGTTTATGTAATGACTTTTATTTTTATGTGCATATGTGATTATCGTAAATGTCCTTAATCAACGTTTAAATAGTTTAATTTAAGCTGTGGGTTTTAAAATTTATTTAAATTTGATGAAAATATGGTAAAATTTTTGTAACGTTAGTTTTGAATTTTGAAAAAAAATTTTGTTTACAATTTTTGTTTGTAAACAAATCATTTTCGAGTTTGTAAAACTTTGAAATTTAATTTTAAAAAATTTTGAAAACCTTAAAGAAGCAACAAAATACTTAGATTAAACAGTACCTTTCACAAATATGAAAGAAAGTAAACCAGATTATCTATTCAAAAATTCAAATATTAATTTCTAATACTAAAAACACCAGTAAATCTCATAAACTCATAACTTTTTTATTATCTATTTTATTCTATTCATCAATGAATGTTTATTCATCCCCTAATTAAATTTAATCACCCTTCAGCCATTCATCTCACAAACTGCATCAATGGATGAATGAAAAATAGTTAATTTCTTGTCATTTAACTTTTTTCTGCTTTACAATAACTAATGACTTCTGTATAAATTTTTTTATATTTTTTAAAACACGCCCAAGTTTTGCTTCTTCTTGACTTTCGTATGTAAAATGTACAGCATTTTTTAATGTGTAATGATGATGAGAAGAATTTTTATGAGTCTTGTTACCCTTCAAATCTTTTTTTTTTCTTCATCTCAACACATGTTTTTAACTTCTTTTTAAAATAAGATAAAGAAAAAGATGATGAATTTCAACAAATTATAAAGCTGAAAAAAGTGTGATTTACAAAAATAACAATTAACAACGAAGCTAATCAATCAAACTCAAAATTAATTTGTCAACGATGAATTTTTCTGGCACTTTAAAAATAAATAACTTCAATCGATCAAAAATAATCAAAAGTGCTAGAATTTTTTGTGACTTCTTTTAACAACTTCATCAATATCAATAAAGCAAGAGAGAATTGTCCAAATATTGACGAGTTTAGAATAATAATTCATGATTTTTTGGACTCACAATTAAAACTAAAAAGAAACTTCTCAATAGTTGAAATAATAAGAAATTTAAAGTCCGGTAGTGTCGGAAAAAGATGAATGGGTGAGTCGCATGGATGGAGGTCTTACTTCTTTTTTGACGCGTGCATTTCAATATTCAATGTTTATTGATATTTCAATAGAATATCGTCTGGAGACAAATTTCCTAGAACACAGTCAGAATTTTTTGTTAATTTGATTTCAATTCTGTGCTTGATGTGTGATTTATTGCTTCATTATTTCAATTTTGAATCAATTATGTTAACAGTAAATTTAAATATTTTTTAAAAATTCCGTTAATTTTAAATCAAAAGATGATCTTTAATTACTCGCATAAAAATCTTATTTTCCGTCACTTACTCATTTCCACGCCTTAATTAATTGCAATTAATTCACATCACACATGCGAATATCAACGTTTCATTAATTCACTCACTTAATTTTATTTCTCTTCGACTATTCCAGATTAGCACGAATTGCCGCTACAATTCTTTTTTTTTTGCGCTTCTCCATAAAAAATTCCTTTTAACTTTGCTTTTATTCATCCTTTGCCGCTCACGAAATGACTAATTAATTATGCAATTCAAGTGACATTTTGATGAAGAGATCTTTAACACATCCTGAACACATGCAAGTTTTTTTCTTCTTATAAAATTCTTTATCTTAGAAAAAGAATAAATGAAAACTAAAGTTATTTGCATAAGAATGATAATTAAGACGAACTTATCCGTCAAATGTTTATTTTTCTATACGCAAAATGATTACAATAAGAATTAAAAGTTTGTTAAGCGGAAAATTCTCGAGAAGAAAATTTTTGCAACATTTTTGTAATATTTGTGATTGAAACAAAGCATGAAATGATTTTTAACTAACTGAAACTTTATGCATGTCTCAGTTACTTTTGTTTATTAACATGATATGCGTATGAAATGAATTTTTCAAATCTCTTTAAAAAAAGTTCATTTTTGTTCTTTTCTGATCTGTTTTGGTCTACAAAACAACTACGTTTTAATTTAAGTTAGGGAAAAAAAGAAAATTTCTGCTTCGATGTACAGAAAAAAATTTCTCATTTTCATTTTTCGCCGCCCACAATTTTCACAACATAAAATCTTGCTTCTCGATGGATGATTGTTGAAAGCGAGCGGACGTAAATTTTATTACAATATTTGTGGTGACTAAAGAGAAAATTCTTCACCCTCAAATTTCAAGTAATGATGATGATAAAAATGATCTTGTAGAAAGTGAAAAAAAGTCATGTGACCATCGATGACACCCACTTTGAGATATTTTTTATTACTTACAATTTAGCTAGTGCTTTAGGGATGATGATGACGAAAGAAGGGAGAAAAAATGACATTGAGGTCAACATATTGATACAATGTTTTTAAAAAATACATTTTTTATTATATATTGCGGCAAATAACTTTGCTGATGTTGTCAATTTTAACGTGAATCATTAGAAAAAAGATTTATTGAAATGTATAAAATTTTAAAAAATACTGGCTTTTCCTTTTTCAAAATGAATATTCTTGTTTACATGCGCGAAAAAAATTGGATGACAACACATTAGTATTTGTCACGTGACACAAAAACAAATGTCGCTTAAACAAGAAAACAATATTTAACCATACAAAAATTGATTTTGAAAATGTAAACAAATGTTTTGTGACACAAAAATTAGAAATTTTTTATAAAACTAACATTTTTTACACTGCATTCCCTACAGTAGTTTCTATTTATTAAGTAGTAAAAGTTTCTAATGGATTTAAATGCGTAGAAAATTAAATATCAAAAGTACATCTTTTTCATCCACAAATGTTGCTTATCACTTTGTATTGTTTTGTTTTGTGAACAACATTGAAAAAAGATTATTAGTAAAGATCATGAGGAATATGCCAACAACTTTTTATAATCCCTATTTGCTTTTTACTTATTTGGAAGATGATACTGATTAGTAAGTTGTTGATTATAAATTTATTCACAATTTAAAACAATCATATGCATAAATTTAGAAAAAATGTTTATGTAAATCACAATATCAGTTACACTTTATAATTTTATAATCAAATAAAATTTCTAATCCTTCAAAATTATTATCCATGCCATTTCATATTCACCCTTCCCTCTTTTTTCCAATTCACAGAGGAGATTTTAACAATTTTTTCAGTAAAAAGGCATCAGTTACGCCTCTCATAAAAAGATTTCTATTTCTGCAATGAAAGAAAGATGACATGAAAAAAACATTTAACAAACACGCACAAAATTTTTTCATAATTTCTCTCGACTGCTGGATTTGTCTATTGTTGTGAAAATTAATATTTCATCTCTATTTTATGCTACACTTTATGATTGCTGTGTATATGTTTTTGTGTATCGCACGAGACTCATGAATAAATTTATTTGTCCTCCTTCGTCGATGAGGGTTGATATTTTGCGAAAATTGTTAGGAAAAAGTTAAATTTATTTACCCTCGATTATCATACAATTTGATTGTGATATATTCAATTGTCAAAGATTTAAAAGGATGTGGAAAATCAAAAGCAAATTAATTTTCAAGTTAAAAGAGCATTATCGTTGATGTGGCTTTTTAAATAAAATTCATAATGGATGGAGTTAGTTGAATAAGAAGAAAATCCTTAGAGAGAATGAATAACTTTTCATAATCGATTTCAAATGATGAGACAACTGTCATTATGTGAGCGTTGAAAAAGGCAATGAAAAATTAGTTCGTTAATGCTTCAAATCACTGACAATAGAAGAATAAGAAATTTTTTCTCCTTTTAACGACGATAACAATATGAAAATGAAAATTAATGAACACAAGAAAGAGAGCGAGACTAAGTGGAGTATAATTTACCCAAAATCTCGTGAAATATAAATGATGTTTACAGAATTATCAAATTAGAGGGTAGTTACAGTTAACAGCATAATATCGACGATGTTAAAACCACAGAATAGAAAAATATAAGTTACAATTTTTTTGAGGGGATAAAGTAAAACAACCTCATGCTTGTAGTTTGACGAAAAATTAATTTTTTAATAGCGTCACTGAATACTTACTTGAATAATGAATTATGTGCTCGTATGCAAACGCGTGCACGCTTTTGTATAACAGCAATTTAATTAATAATTCAATTATGGGATTTTCATCGACATCAATAGCAATTATTGTCGCTAACTGAAACAGTTATTAAATGAGATGCCTTCCTTATATAACTTTTTTCATCTTTTTTTATTGTCTTCACATTAAATGGTTCATTTTATCATCATATTCTTTCTCTCATTCATTTCTTTTATAACATAAATAAAGAGAGAAAAAATTATAATAAAATTTTTCTTAAATTTTATGTCCAATAGAAAGAAATCATGCAGTTCTTTAATTCAACTTTGTGTTACTTCTCAACAGCACCTATAGATTTATTGAAAATAGTTGAAAGAATATTTAAAAACTATTTACATATAAAGAAACTATCTCTAAAGATAAATGTGTTTTGTGCCTGCTATAGCAGACTTGGATCTTTACAACGAAAAATAAAATATATATATTTTTTATATCACCATTTTTTCAATATTTTTTTTCTTTTAGAATTAGATGAAGAAGGTCATTGTTTTTAGATTCATATGAATAATTAAATAGATATTGAAAATTCATACATGAGTATGATAACTTATGGAATGAAGATTACAAAAAAAGTTTTATTTCAAAACCGAAAATTTTACAAATATGAACTTAATTAATAAGGAAGATGTGACATGCTTGTATGTAATGTATTGTTTTATATCAGCTTTGTTCGTCTACGATTGTGAATTTAAGAAAAAAAAATTATGACTTTTTTACTGCACTTTGGAAGTCTTCTTCTTACTGATCATATATATACTCTGGTTCATATAAAAATTTGTATAAATTCATTTTTTTCTTCTCTTTCATTCAACAACAAAAGGGGGAAAAAGTTACTAATCAATAACATATAAATCTGTATAAAAAAATTCTCTCTCTCAAAAATTACATGGCATTTGCAATGCTATCTACTTCACTTTCTTTTGTTACGAACATATCTTATAAATATTACTCATCCTCTTCATCATTAATAGTTGAATCATCATCAACATATACTTGTTATTTGGCTAATGGATCAAAGCTCTCAATGCTAAAATCATCAATGTTGATTCCATTCTTCATCTGCAATAATAAAAAGAAAAAAATAATAAAAGATGAGAAAATAAATTTAGTTAGTTAAAAGCATGATTAATATTTAGTTATATAATAAGTAATCTAAACATTTATAGAGGCAGCAATTATTGACCAACAAAGCAACACACAAAAAGCGAGGACAACAACAACATACAAATTTTAATACATATATAAAGTAATATGAACGGCAACAAGGACAAAACACACGATAAAAATTCACGTGATAACAATTGTGATAGTTAGCGATTCTGCTGAATATGTATGTGTATAAATTTATATTTGGTAGTTAGTTAGTTGACACCCAGACACTACAAACGGATGAAGATGATGGTTGTGATTTTTTGTATTTTTCTTTACCTTCGCAGATGATGTATGCATGTGTTGATGATGATGACCATTAGAACTTGGCTGTTGGAATAATTTATTCGAGAACTCATGAAGTGAGGAAGATGATTTGTCAATTTTGAATTCGCTAAATGCAGCAACGGCAAAATCTTGAAATGGATCTTTCGACATTACAGTCTTTTTCTCATGCGCTACTTCTGATGAGCTGTCATGACCATTAGAAACAAACTCATCTTTAAAAACATCATAACGATTGCTTTTCGTTGTCATAAACATTTCTGTCGGTTTTGAAAACGGTAGCTTTGAAGTGGAAGATTTTTTGACTGGCGATTCAAGGAAAGGATTTTTAGCAGAATCAAAATTATTCGGATGAATTTCACTTGTTATAGAATTGTCAAAATGATCCGTTTGAAATGCTTGTAAATCCTTAACAAAATTATTGCGAGATTCTTCATTCATACCATTCATTTCCTGATCGTATTTTATTAAAATTTAAACCTTATTTAAAATAAATTAGAAATTATAATCGTTGCACTTACATTTAATGGCTTCGATGTAATAGGTTGAAATGGATCTGATCCGAATAAATCTTGTCCATTAATTCTTCTTGGTGTTGCTACTTTTGGCGGTGGTGCCACTAAAATATATTAATATTTAAAATAATTTAAAATTTATAGAATTTTGAGAAAAAAACTTACATAGAGGTGGAGGTGATGTTGGACCATTTGAAGTCAAATTTTTAGTCGTACCATCTGCAAAACTTCCCGAATTGAAAAGCTGCTGTTGAAGTCCACCATTCATTGAATTCATTTTTGATGGTTCAAAGCCAAAAAGGTCATTCGATATTTTCGAACCATTACTCATGTCATTCTCATCAGCGCGTGGATCAAAGTCTGAATCTGAATCAGAATTGAGCAAATTCAATCCTTCCAATTTTGTGCCGATAGTTGGTTTGAGAGCTTCAATTGTATTTGTAATTTGATTACGAGGAGGCACAATTGGTGCAAAAGTATTCTTCGGTGATGTCTCAATCAATAATTGATCATCATTCTGCGATACATCAATGCCTAAAACATATAAACCGAAAATAAACATTGAAATGTTAATTACATGCTGATAAGAGTGAACTAATTGTTTTTTGCGTCATATATAGAAAATGAAATAAATACATACCCAAGTCTGGCGTCTTATTTCCATCGCTGGCATTTTCAGTGACTTGCACTTCACATATATCTCGTATGCCTAAGCGCAATAGCATTTTATCCAGATCTGGTTTCGAGAGAATTTCTGAAACTTCCCGCAAGCGATTACGATATACTTGAACAGTGCTCTCAAGTATCTTATTGTGTGATTGCAATTTAGAGATTTCAAATTGCTTTCCACTATCGCTCATATAACGACGATAAGCCAAATCGAACGCTTGTCCAATCGTCAATGTGATGTCGGAAGCGAGCTTGTTCGAGATAAAAACAAAACATTCGTGAGATTCTTCCGTTGCGCCTGTATGACTGCCAACAGACGATGACGATGATGTATTTATACTTGTAGAATCGCCATTTGTATGTGCCTGCACTGAAGTTCCCATTTTTGCGATAAAACTGAAAAATTTCTTCACACCCTTTTCATCAGCGCAATAACTGATTTTGTGTAATGGAAATTGGTATAAAATGTTATTCGTTCGTGGCTCCTAGAAAAGAGAAAATTTAATTTGTTAATTACTTAATGTCAATATAATTGCGAAGAAGGAAAACAAACTTGAAACTTACTTGAATGGCAACACCGTCAATACTAATGGTCAATTCAACTTTCTTCATCTTGACACTATTTCCTCCTTCTGCCTTTTTGATTTGTTGCGTAAATTGTAATCTCCTAATTGCCTCCTTAACCACTTCAATTCCCTTCGGTTGATCGACTGGTGTATTGCCCAAAAATTTGACTAGATATGCAACGTGTCCATTCGTAAGAGCATCAGGCGCATGAAGCCAATTGCGTTGACCATTTTTTGCATTCTTGGCTTCGGTCTTTGTGTCATTACTCTCACTATTATTTTTATTCCAAAACTTTAACGTTGACATAGTGTCGTGAATTTTAAATTCTTCTCACACTCTTACACTTTGTTGAATTATTTACAATAATTAGTGTTAATAAACTTTCGTACTCTCTGCAAGTAACAGCAGTAATTGTTTTTCAACGCAATTTGTTTTTTTATGCGTCCACACTGTGATGAATTGAAATCTAAAATGAGAGAAAAAAATTATTGTTGAGATGTTTTTAATGAAAACTCCCACAAACAAATTGTGACGACAACATTGATTGCAGTATAAAATGTAAAATAAATGCGAACATAAAAAATAAAAACAACAACACAACCTATATTAGTCTATAATCATTACACTAGAACCAGCAGAAACAGAATTTATTTTTACAAAAGGCCATAAGTAACTGATAAGAAGAAATGGCATAAGCAGAGCAGACGAGGGCGCCAATAGAACAGAGAAGTCGTCGTCAGTCATTTCCTCGATAACAATAGATTTTGTGAATGAAACGCGCAATAATTCGGAAATTCCATCAGCAGGGAGTTTTTTGTTAATTCAGTTGAATTGCAAGACTCATATCAAATTAAATGAGAGATTATTCACTCTTAAGTACGCAATTAACTACATTAATCCGCCGCCGTTGCTGCTGATTTTACATATGAATAATGTGAGAAGTACTAATGATAAGACATTTATATTGGCACTGACATACATATTTAAAGAAAAAGAGAATGAGGGAAAGAAGAAGCGCAATTCAATCAATTTCACAATAATAAACAGCTGTTTCAAATATCGGTTTTCTTCCGATATTTTCAATAAAAATCCTTATTCTGGACTTTGAAATTTAGAAAAAAAAATCTCTCGTCATTATGATTATAAAAACAACAACATGTAAACTCATTAATGATTAATCACAGGGAATAATAACAACAAAATACAAATCTTAATAAAACACACAATTTGTTATCAAAAAAAAGCTTCCATGCCCACGCACAACAAAAATATATATGTGTGAATTTTTTTGCAGCTCGCAGACATAGCAGCAGTAACATTACGCATTGGTAACAAAAAAAACTCAGATTCGTATGCATGCGATATTACTACATTGAGAAAGTTTTATTTTTATCAAGTTATCTAATGTACAATGACCCTTTTCTCTCTTTCATTTTCATTTCTTTCTTTCATTCATACAAAAAGCACGACGATGTTGCTTTTATTTTCAATAATACCTAGGTAAATCCGACAACAACAAGCAACGAGCACCCGACAAAGCAACTTTGCTACTTTGCCTGGCTAGCTGTTATTATTATTACTATTAACTATAAGCGCAAAAACGCAATAGAAAGTTTTTTGCTCTTTTCGTGTGTTGATTATATTTTTTTACTGCCGCTTGCCTATTTCTTCTTTCTTTCTTATGTTGTTTCCGTCTCGTTGTAAAAATATTATACCAATATGTGTATATACACTATGCTTTTATATTGAGATATCTTATTATTGAGTAATATATTGGAAGAGTTACATATATATAATACATTCATGTCTATGATGAAAGCGAAATAATACTGTCTAATCAAAACATTGAATTAAGTTCATTAAAATCTGTTATTGATCACGGTATTTTTGATGAACTTTGAACTGAAATCTCGATTGCAGCATGAATAAGAAGCATTAAATTTAAATTCAATTTGTAATGACTAAAAAGCATTAAGGCAAAACTATGTAACTACTTTAATATCTTAATCGCAATTTTCTTTAATGCACTGTCCCTTTAAGCTATGAATTACTGATATTTAACTGCTATTAAGTAAAATTATAAGATGACAGTTTTTGTAACCATATTTTTTGTGTGTTAAATTTCTCACAGCTGATTTAATGTATTTCCCATAAGCCACGTTTCGATTATCAACGCGTGTCATTTACTTATTATGCCACACAGCTAAAACATAAACGAATGCTCAAATATAAATGGGATAGGCGAATATTTTGAAAGTCTATTTCTTCTGATCTTATGAATCATGAAAACATTTTACCTTGCAATTCTCTTTAGCTTTTTAGCTCATAAACTAAAATGTTTAGAGTATTTGCTTGACTAGAATATTAACTATAAACTTAATTACGTCTAAAACACTTTAATACTAATTTTCACAAAAATTAAGGCTAAAGTTTCAAGATTATTGTTATTGTAAACAAAAAACAAGATTCACGTTGAATTCAAATCATTAAAAAAAAGCTGTTATTTTCAAAATAAAATCTTTACAACAAAATAAACATAATTTAGACACATTTCAAATTTTAATTTTATTGACAGACATGTAGAGTGTTTTTACTATTTCTTGACTAACAACCTTTCATAAAAATACACTCACTCACTTTTTCCAAAAATAAAACACACCTTTCTTATTCGACACATGCACTCTTGTATGATATCAAAAGCAATAGTCATAAAAATCAAATTTAATTGCATATAATGAATGAAAGATGAAGTGTAAAAATCAAAAAAATAATAAAAGATGAATTATAACATACAGACATAACATTAGCAAATCAATATGATGATTGTTACAAAAGAAAAGCAGCAGTTTATCGCTTTTTCGCTTTCAGTATTTCGATGAGATGAAAATTGTGTAAAAGTGCATCTGGTTTTTCTCTTTTCATAGTATTACGTTCATCATCATTATTATTAGCGTTACTTCATGATTATATAGCATTTTCTATGCTAGCTTCAATTGCTATGGCGGCTGCTGCTGCTGCACTAAGTAGACTATCGATAGTAATTCACTCAGTTCAGTCTGTTGTTACTTTGAAAAATGACGAAATAATTGGACTGGAAAATATTCAAAAAAAGTTGTGTTTCCTAATGTTTCACATTTTCATAGATCTCCTAAACTTAGTAGTGTGTCTCAATATTTTAGTAGTGCTTTATAACTTAGCATAGCAGAGAGTTTTAAGTATCATACCTAATTTCGTGTTTCTTTCTTTCTTCTTTTTCTTAAACTACAACAATGAACTCTCGAATGAATTAGAAAATATAATCAAATGCAATAATGCCTTGTGAATTGTTATTTGAGGTTTTTTCCTTCTTTTTCTTTACTTCAGTTGCCCCGCTTGCTCATTGCAAACCAACAACATTTTTTTATCTCATTAATATGAGTGGAAGTTTAAGTTTGAAACGGCATGGAGCAATAAAAAAATTTGCTATGCAGTGAGAAAATGCGAAAAAAAGATATTGACACTAAGCACTGAGTGAGAATCCAAAAATGACGTAAACACTAATGAATTTTTCATATCTCTTTTCTCTTTATTTATCTCACATTGCACGCAAACTTAACAAGTGTTTGTATATGTCATTATAAAAGTTCTAAAGTCAAGTCATTGCCATTTATTGCCGTTGCTGCTGTTGTCTCTTTGTGTTATTTTCTCACTTTACTTTGGTTTATTGAGAACTCCATGAACTGTGAAAAAAATATTTTTTGTCATTCGACAAAGTCGAGAGTGTGAATTGCTTTTACGTTGTAAGAAAGTTAATTTTTGACAAAAAAAAGTACGTGAATGATATTCAATTAAAAGTAAAAAGACTTTGTCTAAATTTTGTTGGAACAATTTAATGGTTTTGCTTTTAATGGAAATTGTTTTTGCGGTTGGCTTAACTAAGTACATAATAGTGTCAAGTTTCAATGTTACTGGTGACTTCTTTTAGCAGCAATAACTAAAATTTTCCATTCAGCATGAGGAATCAGCAAGTTAACGGCCTTGCCTCTTACCACAGAGAGTCTTACTGCTGCAATTAAAGGCAAGCAGCAAAATTCAAAATCAATTGAATGCTGATTTGGACTTGATATTTTAATTGTACTAATATTTGGTTAACTATTTGCCTATATTCAGCTTGTTTTGTTTATTGTATCTATTTACTAATGATTTCAATGAGCATTTGACATTTAAAAGTTTTTCCCTCTCTTTAACGCCATTTCCAACAATTTAATAAAGAATTTTTATTATTCTACATTCAATCTCATTATATAATGTGAATGTTCTCATTCATACAAGTCATTACTACTAGCTATTTATAGTCATCTGTCATTCAATCAGTTATATTATATTCACAAACAGCTGCGGCGGGCTGTTGTTTCTGTTTGTTTAATCGCTCTTGAAAAAAATTCTCATTAAATGTATGTCAAAAATGCCAGGAGGAAGAGAAAGAGAAGATTTGTTATCAATAAACAACATGTTGTGATAACAATTCGCAATAAACTTGGTAAAATGCAATTAATAATTACATGAGTAACGTCAAAACTAATCAAAAAATAATTTTATTTGTTTAATGCCTTTAGTTGATTGCAAAACAAAAAAAAAATTCATCCACGTTCCATAACGTGATTTATTTGAAAACAACATTCAGATAGAGATCAATAAATGACGAAGTCCAAACACTTGCAACTGCATTCTTGCTTGCTCAACAATTGTAATAATAAAATTATTGCGCTTAAATTCCCAGTTCATCTCTATCGTTCATTACTATTTCTAAGCGACATCACGATGCAAATTAAATTTATGAATAAATAATACTTTTCCTAATGTACGGATACGATTGAGTGAGAGAACGTCTTTGTCAAGAATGCATGAAAAAGCACGTAATAAAGACTTGCTTAGGTGAACATGGCAACGACGAAAAAAATTGAAGAGAAACGCGAGAAAAAATAATCAATTTAAAAATGTTCAAAGCTTTTTGAACTGCCAATATCACACACCGGAGCGTGCATTCAATGAAGGTCATATTTGCAATTTGATTGAATGCTTCTCTTTCTCTATCTAAGCGCTGTGTGTGTGTGCAATGAATATAAAAGCGATTGTGATGATGATTAGATGCAGGTAGAATATTGGCGTTAATTTTTAATTTGAATTTCGTCGACAATAGATGTGGCAATTTAATTCATTTTACTCCCTTCAGTGAGAGCTTTAACTTGCTTACATTTAATCAATCAACATTCTAATAGCTGTTGCTAATGACTTAAAGTTTGTAACAAAAAAAGATCTTCAAATCACATAAAAAGTATAAACAAATTTGAAATTTCAGCCGGAAATTGAATTGGTGTTTCAATCGAGCCATTAATAATCAACACACACAACACGTTAGTGTGACATGACGATGGAAATATGAAATATTGTTGAGAAAGTGAAACTTTTTTTTCTCTCTTTGTCAAACATACAAAGTTTAATTTTTTTTGTTAGTTCATATAAACATTCATATTACATCAAGCAAAAAAGAAGACAGAAAAGACTCTTTTTAGTTTTGTTTGTTTTTTAAGACGAACATTTCGCATATACACAAGCAGAAAAAAAATAGATTTCTAAAGAAACCAACCACCACAAGCACATGTAGAGATCTTCAATCTTCTCCTCTCCTCTATTTTGATTTCAACCAAAAACCCGTTTTTATCTTTAAAATACTAATGAGAGAATGAGCTTATGATTCGAGAAGAAAAACAACAACATGCAGAGATCGATTTTTCTTAAATAAGAAATATTTAGCAAGATATCTCAAAGAAATTGCCAATATTCACGTAAATATTAACCATAGACTCTTCTTAATTTCCTTTGATGTAAAAAACAAGTTTCTTTTTAGTAAAAACGATCTGTTTATTTAAGAATAATAATTTCTTCTCTATTTCTTGTATTGCAAGAATATTTTAACAAATGATCAGCAATTCATATGAATGGAAAGTAAATAAATTACACTAATTAGGACTTATAGCTCATTATATTTGCGCTTTTTATTCATTTTTGATTAATCATTTTTAAAGAAGCGAGAATAAAAACCAAATCAACAAAGGTTTCTTAGAATTCAATCAAAAATTTGATTAATTTATTCTAAGGATTTTAGACAGGTCCGCAGTTCAATGGGAAAATCCCCGAATACCAAATACATGTGGCAAAATATATTTAATTTTATTGTACAAGATTTTTGTCCTTGATATGTTTCTTTCTTTCTTTTTCATCTGCAGAGATTCGCATATAGGTTAAAGTCTAATTTTAAGATTGGCATTCACAAAAAAAAGTAACATTTAGAAATATGTAAGTCGCAGTAAAATCAATCACTTCTTTCCTGTTATCGTATATTCATAATCATTATGCCCTACAAGCATCTATCTGAAAGTCAAATTTCATATTATACCAAAACCGACGTGTGTTAAAAAGAATAAATAAAGTGATGCTGAAACCCATTAAAAGTATCAACTAAGAACCACTTGTATCATTTTTCATCATCAGAAATACATTTTGTTCAACGAAGAATTATACATATGAATGTATGTTAGTTGGCAGCACTCATAAACAGAGCGGTATTTCCTTCTTCAAGGTTAGTACAAAAGCAGAACAAAGTCAAAGTAAAGTTTAATTTATCTCTCCTTTATATTATAAAGAAATAAAGCAAAATTCTTGAAAGAATAAGTAATAAGGAAGAATAAAATAAAGTCTATAGATAGAAGCAAATAAGTTAGGTATGTGTGAATTGAAAAGCATCAATTTGTAATAAAAAGAGTTGTGAATAACAGTTAGATACAGACATAGTTCTCCATTCACAAAATAAATTATAGCAGAAAAATTATAGTCTACTTTCGTCACAGACAATTATCATCTCAAGTCCGTTAAAATGATGCGAAAAAGTATTAACTCCTCCGATGAGATTAAATTCTTTAATCTTCTGCTTCTTTTTATTTCATAGTTTGACATAAAATGATTTTTAATGAGTTCCTGATTTCGCGCAATCACACAAATTTCGTGACAATTGTCTTTATTTTCCGCACAAAAGAATGACATTGGAATGCATGTCGCACTTGAAGTAATAAAAAGAAAAATAATAATAATAATAATTGTGTGTAGCCTCTTGACTTCATTCGTCATTGTACTAAAAGAGACAATGCAATTCAAATATTCTTTGGGTAAATAAATAAAGAAAAAGAATGAGAATAGCAACAATACTCTTTAATGATAAACTTGAGACTTTGTCGAGTAAAGTATCATGTACATAGAGTGCAATTGTGTAAAGCACAAGCATTTTTCTCATTATTATGTTACAATCACAATAAACAATCAAATTTTTCCACACTTTTTGACACACAATTCCTTTATACGTAAATAATTCACTTTTGTTTTGGAGTAAATGAGTATTATTAAATATTCATGATAACCGCAATAGTAAGCTTTCTTTCTTTGTTTATGATGAATTTCATAAACACATACATGAGTGTGGTGTACATGACAAGAATATGATTAACACAATGAATTTGACAGCCAGAGTCAAAAAGTGCTTTCATTTAAATGAAAAAGTATCAAATTCATTGTTTCACGGCTCATTAATGACAATCACATCATATTTTGGTCAATATTTCGAAAGTATATGTGTTTATTGACCTCATATGACCCGAATTTTCTGATATGTAAGCAACGATCGTGGCGTCTCAGTAAATGTGCAATTTTGATATAATAGATGAAACGAGATTGTGCACTTTCATCAAATTACTTCTCTCTCTCTATCTCTATCTGTCTCAATCGATAGAGAAATGCAATGAGCTGTTTAATGACTGCATCTGTAATGTAATTGAACTTGTGCACTAGAAATTATGCAAAAAAGAAATTTTTACTCTCTCAAAAGAAAAATTACATGGAATTTTTTAGATTTTTGTTTTAATAAATACATCCGTATAGGATAAAGATGCAATTTTTATTTGTCTGTGGGCTTGTTATTTGATTATTTACCAAGAAATAACAGAAATTTTGCAAAGTTTATGATGTTTTGACATTTTTATAGTTCTTGTGCAAAGAACTGATTGCTTTTGTTCAAAATCCAATATTTGAATATAATCAGACAAACTACGCAATTATTCATGATGAAATCAGTTCTACATTGAAGATTTTTTTAAAAAAATCAATTCTATTATTTCTTTTTTATTTTTGCTCTTTTCTTTTTTTCTTTAAACTGCGTTTATATATTTGCATAAGTACCGAGACAATCCACTTATATTCATCACATCTTTATGTTATCTGCACGACGTAATTTTCTTCTCTTACAATCTTTTACAATCTGACGCCTTAGTTTGAGTAAAAATTTCTCTTTTTTAAAGCTTCTTCACTTCTCATTTCATCAAAATTGAGCGTTAACAATCAAAAAGATTTTGAATTTCCGCATATGTATCTAAATTTAGGACGACAATGATAAAAATGATTCCAAGTCTATTTTATTATAACGCAAAATAAATAAATGATTACAGCATAAACTAAAAATGCAAAAAAAAAAACAAGCATATTGTCTTCAATCTGGGTTGAGTGCGAGAAAAGTCATATACATATATGTGTTAATATGTACACATGTACATGAAACGTTTCATCATTGAGTTAATTCAATAAATAAGAAAATTATGTTTACTCAATGACAATAATAAGGAGAGATGAGAGATAGAAGGCAAAATTGTATTCAAAATAATATAAATGTTGTTAATAGAAGTATAAATAAAAATATTTCGTCAGTCACTCTATAGCATGGAAGTTAAATTTGCAAAATATGCAAAGCATGTACTCTATGTGTAGTTCTTCATACTTCCGTGTGTTTTGTTTGTTATGTTTTAAAATTCCCTTACAAAGCAAAAGTACAATTTTATGCAATCGACAAAATGTGGTTTAGTCATATATGATAAATCGACATCAAAAAGAGAAAGAGTTTCAAGTGAAAAGAAACAAATTTTTTGCTCATGCATGGCTTTTGTGGTCCATTAAAAGATTTATGGATTAAAATGCATTAAAAAAAGTGTGGTATTATGAGATTTATGAACTGTCTATCTATCATTCATTTAAATCCGTAAAAATCAGATTTAATGTGAGTCAACGACAATAAACAAAAAACAGCAGCAGCATGTTATCAAAAACCATAAAATAATTTTTTGTCACAGTAGTAGCAAACCTTCATTCATACGGACTACAATAGCGTATTTTTTATTTATCATCATTTATGATTATAAAGTATATTCATTTACTGAATAAATGGATGAAGAGCATGTTGTCGTCTTGAACTTTGTAGGTTCTTTTTGTTGAATAGCGGAAACACGAAATTTATGAAAATTGAAGTTACTGTATCGCTTATTTACATAATTCATATATACTTTATCTAGTAAATTAGGTGATAAGATCTATTTACTCTCTTCTCACATTTTATATAATCACACTACTATAACTTGACTCAACTTGCTCTCATTTTCCTTTTTTTCGCATTTGCAGCTCAATTTTTTATGTTCTCGAATATTTAAGATTTTTTGCACTCTATGCTTCAAAGTCACTTGTGAATTGTGGTCACAAACCAAAACGACTTGAATGCACGAATGTTTAGGAGAGAAACTTTCTAAAAAAAAACTTTCCGTGACTGTTTTTTCGGAACAATTATGCTGTGACTGTATTTCTTTTATTTCTATTCGCATTTCTCAACTTCTTTCCATTGTCACATTGCAGTTCAAGACTTTTTTTTCAAGAAACTAGAAAAATTTCGTCATTTAAAATGAGATGAAATGGGAAATTTTAAGCCACGTGTATGCAACAAATGAAATTGAAATTAATGAGAAATGCCTGATGTTTGTGACAGTGAGAAATAAAAAATACAGAGTCAGTTATCAACGTAATTTATTAACTGTGTATTTCAAAAAGCTGCAATTATCATCATCTGTTGTTTTACTTTATAGTTATTTTGGGTTTTTTTTCATACTCTTTATTATTTTTAATCCATGTACCGGTGCAAATTTCCGTTCATTTTTCTTTCTCTCACATTCTCGAAATCAAATTGAAACAAAAAAAAATTTTTACCTAGCGAAATGCCATAAAGTTAATATATCTACCTAACACGGGAATTGAATGTATATCTAAACACACATGCAAACACAGATGAAAAGATATCACGTCACATACAAAAAATTGCCATAAAAAACAACTTTTTTTCCTTTCTCATCTTAATTATTAACAATGTTACGATTGTCGTCTTTTAAATAAAAGTATTGCAGATAAATTTCACATATTGTAAATACTTATTTTTAATGACTCACCGTCAGTCGGTACAGGAATGTTGCTGGCTGTGAAATTAATATTTCCTCCTCAATATAAAAAAATCAACTTTTTTAACTTTTTTCAAATTTTTTGTTCCAGCAAAATTTAATAATTTTTATAATTTTTTTTAAAATTTTTTCGCAAATATGTGTGTAGTTATTTAATATTGAAGAAAATGTGTGTATAAAAAACTATAAATGATCTCTCAAATAAAATAAATGCAAGAAGCAACAATAATAACACTAACACATGTGAACTTTTTGTTTCGTGTTTTTTTTCTTTCTTGAATTCTTCTCTTAAAATTCAAAAATTAAATGTGAAGAGGAAAGCGAATTCCACAATCGATTTGAGCGAGCTCAGAAAACAGACTGAATGTTAATGAAATTGAATGATTTTGAAAAAGAGAAGAGAGAAGAATGAATTGATTTGGTCATCTTGATATTTTCTGAGATGACAAAATTTCTAAATAATAAAAAAGAATTTTTTAAAAAATTTTATTTTGCAAAATTTTAAAGTTAAATTTTCATAAAGTTTCATAAAATTTTTAAAAATTTCTTTTAAAATTTGATTTTATTTAAAAATTTTACCATAATTTAGCTTAATAGACAAAACTTCCAAATAAATACAATTCATAACATAAACAAACACTTTGTTTTTGCCGACAAAGAAAGAAAAATTTATATAACTCAAAAATTTGACAGCCATGGAACAAGAAATGCAATTAATAAAGAATTTAGAAAATCAATTAAAGAGATTGATTAATGAAATTGTTGATCTAGAAGAGACAAAGTAAGAGAAACAGTAAAAAATTTAATATGAAAAATTTCAACCACTTTTTTATGCGTTTCAGACATGAAATGGAAGTTTTAGAGTACAATGAACTAAAAGCAGAATTTTTGGATCAAACAAAGGCATTTAGTGAAACGCTTGAAAGAATGAATTCTGGTGAGACTCAAGTGAATAATAAAGTCTCAATATTGAAGCAAGAGCTGAGAAAAACCATTGCCATGTCATTCAACACATTAGAAACTATAAAAATTTTCGGATACAAACTTGAAGATGAGCTTGAAAGACAGTTAAATTCACTTAATGAAGATTATAAGCTTAAAAGAATTGATGCAACGACTTTTGAAACAAAAAGATTAGAAATTTTGAACAAATTAAAAAGCCAAAATGAAAATAAGCTCACAAAAGAAGATTTAGAGTTTTTAGAGTTAAAAACTCGACAAGAATTATCGCAACTCGATTCGATTGATTAATTTTCCTAAAAAACAATTTTTTTAACATTCTGAAATTTTTGTTTAAAAAATTTGTGATTTTTAATTTATTTACAAAACTTTTTGTTGGTGATGCAAATTGACATTCATATTTTTTTATTCATGTGTCATTTTATATATTCGATTAAATTTTTGTTCAAACTACAAACATTTTTTATAAATAAATAAAAGTACGGAAAAATGAGAATTCATTACAACCAAGTCTTTAAAAATATCATGCAAATGTAATAAAAATAATATCAAGCAAGACGGAATTAGTTTTCTTTTTTGTCTTCAGCGATAGCCGCCTCTATTTTCTTTTCGGCTCTCTTTATGGCACGTTTCTTTTGTGTCCACAATACTAAACAGATGATAAAGAGAATAGCCCAGAAAATATAACCAAAATGGTAAACAGATGAATAATAGAACCAAATTTTCTTGACATCTTTAAGTAAGAAAGCAGTTCCCAAATAACTGAATGCAAAGAATTTCAAAATCCATAAGCACACATTGTAAATTTGTTGAATTTGTGGATACTCAGATTTAAATAATTTTAAATAAAGATCTTCAATTGGAAGATAAAAAATAGGTCCGAGAATGCAAAAATAATATCCAGCATGAACTCCATGCCAATATGATGAGACAAGCATTGTCGCAATAACTCGATATTTCTTGTTCGGAAATCTCTTGTAGATGTACATTGCAAGCCAATACTGAATGCACTTATTCCAGTGCTTCATTGCTTCTCTAAACGTGTAGCATGTTTCAACACTTTTTACATCAACATTTTCAATTGTTTTAAATTCGTATTCCAATTTATCAGCTCTTTCTATAATTTCTTTGGTAATTTCTTCTGATGGTCCATGACCACATTTGGTATTTAATTGTTTGGGATATGCACCAAAACCTGCACTAATGCAGACACATTCAGCCAAAATTATTCCACTATAAATTCTCATTCGAAAGATGAAGAAAGTTGGCCATACAAAAAACAGACGATAAAGAAAAGAACGAGATTCATAAAATTCATTAGTTGAAGCATATTCGAGTGGCCAAATGTATGATGCAGTAAGAAAAAGAACGACATAAATGGGAACATATTTGAGTCTCTCTAAAGTTGACTTCCAATAGTCGACATATTTACTAAATGGCAAGTGGAAGAAATCGTAAAATGTTTTGTAAGTGTAATATGGACCAGTTACCAATCCAATATAATTGAAACAATAATGGAAGATTTCAAAAGTTGTACTTTCTTTCAATGCTCTCTCATAACCATTCAACTCAATTTTTTCCCCCTTCTTCTCAGCATCTCTGACCTTTGTAACTACAGTATTTTTCTCAAATGCAAATCCAATAATCTTCAATGTCATTATCATTTGAATCATGTTTGCATGTCCTACCATAGCTGACAAACCAAACCAAGTGACATTTCGAAGAAAAAGCAAATATCCCATCATAAACCAGAATACAATTAAATGACATTTCCTAAAATGTTACAATTTAGTTTAAGTGATTATAACCAAGTCTATCTCACCTTTCATTGACTTTGATGATAATGCAACTGATAAAAAATGTGATGAAGATGTGGAATGATTGAAGTTTTGATGTGAAAAGAATTATTGACAAGCCATAGATTGTTCCAATCAGTTTCTTATTTGAAATATCACGGATTTTTCTATAAAAATGCCCGAAACCGATACCGAGAAGTAACACAATGCCATAAATCAGATCGTCGTGTCTCAATTCAGTGGACATTTTGATGATAAATTGACCTCTGAAATTGAAGAATCTTCAACGACTACTGACAAAAATTTTGTGTATACACACTATTCTATTAAGCACAATTCAGCTATTGATATAGTTAGAGAGGTTTCATAAAGTGTAGAATATAAAAAGAATATCATAAAACTTTTTTATAAATCTTAGATTTTCTAGTCAAATATGTAAGAAAAATTGCAAAATGTCTATTTTAAAGACAAATGCTATGAAGTTACTAAGCATTTGCATCATCTTTTCATTGATTTTGACTTGCATTATCAGTGTTTTGCCATTATCTTTAGGTTTGTTTATAATACGAAAAAAATTTCACCCGCATAATAAAATTTTTATTCTTTTTAGACTCATGTAATTGTGAAAACTACATAGAAACTCATAATTCAATTTATAATGATATACAGAATAGGAAATATTATAATTCTTTAGTTGGCAAATTTAACAATAAGAAGAAATTGGCCATAATTGTTCCATTTCGTGATCGATTCGATGAATTGCTTGAGTTTGCACCGTATATGACTAAATTTTTAAATGACCAAGAAATTCCTCATCATATCTTTGTGATCAATCAAGTTGATAGATTTCGATTCAATCGTGCTTCGTTGATAAATGTTGGATTTTTGTATACGAAAGATAATTTTGATTATTTTGCAATGCATGATGTTGATCTTTTGCCACTAAATAATGATCTGAAATATGAGTATCCTGAAAATGATGGAGTGATGCACATTGCAGCACCAGGACTTCATCCAAAATATAATTACCCATCATTTATTGGTGGTATTTTGATAATTAAAAATGAACATTTTGCTAAAGTTAATGGAATGAGTAATAGATATTGGGGATGGGGCTTAGAAGACGATGAATTTTATGTAAGACTCAAAGATGCATCTATAAAAGTTTATCGACCACAAAACATCAAAACAGACATGAGCAATACATTTGTACATAATCATGATAGAATACATAGACGTCGTGATACTGCCAAATGTTACAATCAAAAAGAGGAAACTCGAAAACGTGATAAAAAGACTGGACTTGATACATTGAAATATAACATAAATTCACGCAAAGAACTCGCTATTGATGGTATTAAATTGACAATTCTTAATGTCAAATTCGAGTGTGATAAGAGCTTGACACCATGGTGTGAATGTAGTGGTGATATGCCAACAAAAGATACAAAATCAAAAGCTAAAAAAGGACTTTGATGACGACATGCATTGAATAATGAAAATCATCATTGAATTACGTTTCTAGGATAATCACAATAAGTTTTTTACCTTTTTATTGTTTCTCAATTAATTTCAAACATTTTAATTAATTTATTTGCTACATTGTTTTAAAATCAGCTCTATCTGTATATCCTCACAATTGTCACTAAATAATCAATAAATGTTGCATGTTTTATATTTCAATTTTCTTTAAATAACAGCAACACACAATCACTCATACTACAGACACACATTATAATCTATATTATTCAATAAAATAAAGCATTTTTATCTTTGACTTTAGAAATTAATAATAAAGAAAAGAGCCAATTTTTTGATAAAAACAAATTTTCCTGCTATGTCTTTGTCAATGTGTCAGAATTAACAAAATAAGGAATAAACAACTTAAATTCTTCTTTCATGCTTCATCCTTTTAAATTTACGAGTTTTTACCTAAAATAAAAATGAAAAATAAAACATTAATAGAAGCACATGCTTTCTTATTCATAATCATTAATTTGTTTGTGCAGAGACATGTGCTTGTTTTTTTAGGTGAATTTCTGTGCTTTTACAAGCATATACATATAAAAGTGAATGAATGTGAAAAGAAAGAGAAAAAGAGAAGAAAAATTTCAATCGAGCGTAATGAATGAAAACGTTCTTTCCATTTTTCCCTATGAGTCATTCAAGCAAATTTAGATTAGTGACGAAAGTGAAAATAAAGCGAAAGAGAATAAAGAAATGAAAAGTACAATAGCTTTTTTCACTATGTGATGTTGTGCTTTAATCGAACGTTATGCGCTTCATCAATTAGTTTTCTCTACTATTATTTTGTGCAAGGATAAATTTAATGATAATTTGTTCTTTATTACATGTTAAGTGTGCAGGTAGACGTGAGGAATTTAATAACATGCAGCAAATACACGTGAAACTGTGTAATAGATAATATCAATTAAAGTAAACATAATAATGAAGAGTATAGGAGTAATAAGTAAGCATTAACACAAATTGACTTGAATGACTCATTTTCTAAATCAGCCCTCACATCAGCAGCAGCATAGACCTTCATGTTAAACAAGTCTTTTCTTTCTATGCCCACATACACATCCCAAATCATATTGTATGAAAATGAAATAAGAGATTTACGGACTATCGATAAAACAAAAAAAAACTTTTTTTTCTCGAGCTTTCATAAGCATTTTTTACCCCTTTCAGTATAAGAGATAGAAAGGATAAAATGAAGAAAGAAAAGAGAGGGAAAACTATGATCCATATGAGATTATCATCATCTTGTCTATAATACTTCTCGGCATACTTAAAAGATATATACGATAATATGTGTGTAAGTTTCTATATTTAAGTTTCCTCTTTATACAATACGATATTGCAATGATTTTTCATATATCAATAAATTTTCATTATTCTTTGAACAAGTTTTTTCCTTCATATATATTAAAGTCTTTTCGATTACGCTAATTTTATAAGTTTTAAATACTTTTTGTGTGTGTGTTTGTAGCAAGACTTTTGAACTCTTTGATTCTGATTTATTGGTTAATTTCAAAAATGTTGTAAGAAGAGAAATATTTTAAGCAATTAAATTTTAAATTAAAGATTTCTCAAGTTCTAGTTTTTAGTAAAATTTATATCATTTAGAGAAAGAGAAAAGGGAAAAGTGATATTATAAGAGGAATTCAATTATTGGATTTTTATAATGTCATGAAATCTCATTCTGTGCGAATCAACAATTTAATTTCTAAAAATGCTTTTCGGAAGCAATGAAAATTGAGAGATTTGTTTGGCATAGAAACTTGATATCTAGAGAAAACTTCAAGGTCTTCTCATCAATCATTATGCTCTAATGACATCCATTACAACCCTCCATTCGTTTGTAAAAAAAAATTCGCACAGACAAAAAATTATAATTTTTAATATGACTGTATAATGGGAAGGAAAGAAGGAATTAGAGCGAAGGAAACAGTTAAATTCTAATCACATAAAAACATCTAAATTATTTTGTACACAATAAAATTCTTAAGTGTGTAAAATTAAGTATCTTCTTAATAATTTTCATTGGCACCAATAAGAAAGACAATAAATCTCTGTCGTACTTCACAAGAGAAATGAAGTCGAAAGAAGACAAATGAGGTTCATCCTCGAAAATAAGTCACGAAATAATTATTATTGCGTTTTGAGCTTTTGATTTAAACGACATATTCTTTATCAGAAATAACCCTTATGCCGTGCTCTGTGAAGACAAATTTAATCATTTCATCATAACTTTTTGGACTAAAACGTCCGTGTGCTTTAGAAATTGGTGCATTAAGCGATTCAGAGTCAGTTTGATCTTCATCTGGTGCAATTATTTCAATTTGCTCAGGTGAGCGAGGTGAAGGTGTTGGTGTGTCATCGGCTGCTCCATAATCATCGTCCGGAGTATTTATAGGATGTGTTTGTGCATCATATTGTTCATTTTCACTGACCTTATCACTTTTATCATTATCTTCCTTTTCATCATCATGTACTTGAACAGCACTTCCTGGTCGCATTAGTCGAATAGCTGTTCCATCACTCGATGCACAGCAAAATACTTTCTGTAATGAACTTGAACTGCCAGTTATGTAGTCAACAGTTAAGCTCGATTTGGTTGATGCAATTGGTGGTGGTGGCGGCGGAAAATCTGTTTCATCCATACTTTCATATTCTTCCACTACTGAACTTTCATTCTTTTCGTTTTGCTTCTTTACATAGCTCTCATTAAAAGTCGAAGATTCACTTTCTGGTGATATAGGTGTTAGATCGATCACACTAATTTCCGTGGTTGTTGTTGATGTTGGAGGTAAAATGAATTTACTTCTTTTTATTGTTTACATGTTAGTTACGTATAAAGTTTCAATGAGAGATTAAAGAAGAGTTTTTTTTTGTATGGATTCAGACATGATTTGGAAATGAAGAAAAGAAAATACACATTAAAGATAGATTGCTTTTTCTTCCATAGCAATTTGATTGAATTTATATATAGAAAAGGGGGAATGGAGAGAAATCATAAAACAATACCGAAATTGATTGAAGAGAAATTTGGCAAATAACGAAAATAATGAATTGAGCGTGTTCACTTACGTTTCATCAGCAGTCGTCGTTAATGTGCGATAAAGTCCATGTTTGTTGATGTATTCAATTACATAATCATCAATTATGTATTTCACAGAAAGTCCTCGACTGATGAAGCGTCGAGCTAGTGTAGATGACACTTCATTCGCAATCCAATTTGTAACTATATTGATATTCGGTCGATATTGACTTAGAAGGTCTGATTCAAAGATAAAGCGCTCAACATCTGAGCCGTTACGTGAAATAACCACAATTCCATGTTGACCAAGTATCGCCTCAAGCTGTATGTAGTAAAGAATAAAAAGAACGAGAACGCATGTGACAGTAAATAAAAAAAGATTCTCATTTATTCTTTTGTCACAACTTACATCTTCTTTCTCCCATAAGCCAGGCGTAGCAAATGATTCCAATAAATCAGCACCACAAAGTAATTTCAATTGTACTGGCTCCTTAATTTGACGTATATTTTCTGGAACCCAACTGGGCAAATTAGACGAATTCATGCCATTTAAATCACGGATAATTGAGTTGAGATAATTTTGATGATATTGCAGAGTATTTCTAGTTCTCGTCCATCCTTCTTGTTGTGTCTCCCATTCAGAAACGCGAATCCAGTTGGAAGTTTTTAAAGCTAATTTGAGCATTGCAATTCTGTGAGTTTGTGAAGCAAGACCTTTCTTTCCATATAAATCATGCACAGGCGATACAATGCCTCCGACTACTTCAGTTGTACCCAATTGTGTAAAATGATCATTGGCAATTTCTGTGACAATTGAGGAAAATAGGAAAATATTGTAGAAACTTTCAATAAGAAAAAATAATTTCACAATTTTTACTTACCAAACATTCTTAGATGCATTGGCGTTACGGGATTATAAGAACCGCACGCAATTAACATCACTTTGTTAGTCATTCTTGTAATAGTACTGTTTTTCTCCAACATTGATCATTCACATTCAAAACAAAACTAAGCTGAGAAGAAAAACAAATTTCTCTTATAAACTCGAATTCGAGTTTTTATTTTTTGCAAAGTATGACTGTCTTGCGTTGAACACTTTGATAAAAGTATTGATTATGTTTCTCAAATTTGACTTCTTATTAATTATTCAAACACTTAATCTTTAATTCAAATCATGAGTCATTTTGAATTAAAATTACTCAATTTCACTTGAAATTATCAAAATAAACATTACAGAAAAAAAATTTATTTCAAATTCAATTTACAGAGGTTACGTATATTTTCAAAATTTTTATTACCGTTAAAATAAAAACTTTTATCAATTTTTAAACTGGTTTGTGTTCGCAAAAATTACTTTTGATGATGCGATGAATAATGATATTTTCCGCTCGAATGTCTTCTGTGACCAAGGAACTGGTTGACGAAAAACTCGTCGTGAGAGAGTAGGGAAGTGTGGACTTTTTTCTTCTCTTGTAGGCAAGCTTTAGCTACTCTTCTCAAGTATATAATCAGTCTTTATCGTGACTTCATATTGTTAAGAAGGAGAAGAAAAAAGAAAATTTAAATTTTTTATTAATTCAAAAAATAAGTTCAAGGTAAAAAAATTATTTAAAATAAAAATTAACATAATACTGCATAATACAGATATGAGAGAAGCATAAGTGGATGAGTAAATAAATAAAACTGCAAATTGATATTGAATATGCATTGCGCTAAATCTTTGAACCGTGACATAATTTTGTTCCTCCAGTTTAAAGTGCAGAAAAAAAGACTTTATATAATTGTTACATAATAAATTAATAAGCTTAAGGATTATGATGCATCATCCATGTATTATCCTCATTCTTTCATTAAAGTTCATTATATAATTTATCGATTATAAACCGTGGATAAGTTAACATTGAGTGAGGCAATAAGGAAACTTCTCAATCACTAAAATCATCATGTTGAATTTGAATTCTTCTTTCTGATAAATCATAAAAATGTAAATTAAAAGATTTATTAACTCAAAAAACTAAAAAGTAAAATTTAAATTTATAATGATTGAAGAACAATCGTTACATGGACAAACTAATGAAATGGAACAAGCTTCTGAAGAAACCTTTTATTTCGTGAAATTTCATAACCATCAACACAATAAATATTTTCAACGTGTCTCTCGCACTCTTGTTGACTGAAAATGTGATGTTTTCGAATATTTTTTTAATAATCAAGTTTCCAAAAAAATAAATATTTTAATGCTTGCATCGAGAAAACTGGTTGAAGTTAACTTTTTACTCAATAAAAAATATTTATGCAAATTTTTAATTAATGCATAACTCTTATGACGACATATATCTGTTCTCTCTCTTTCACCGGCAGAAAAATAAAAATCAGCAAAAATGGTGAAGATTTTAGGAATTGATGACAACTCAGAAATGTTTTCACTCTTTATAACTTTCTGCTTTGCATGCGGTCTTTTCATGGGTACAAGCATTCTTTACATAAAAGTGATGAACGAAAAGGAACAAGAAGAAGTGAGTAGAAAACTTTTCAATCTCTATTTTTAAATTCTCAAAATTTCTGTCTTTTCAAAATAGCAAGCTGCTGAAGAAGAAGAAGTTGATAAAGAAGAAGCGAGCAATCATTCCAAAAATGAATAAAAAATTAATTTAATTATTTAAGTAACATGTCTAATTTAAGAGTCTGACTTTTACTTTTTTTTAATCAGAAACATGACTTTTGTAACGATTTAATAAGAAGAAAAATCAATGTGATTTAAATATCAAAAAAACTTGTAAATTTTTAAATAAAAACTGTCAAAAAACTTGAAATCTTTCGTTTGAAATAAAAATTCCAAAAATCTTTTTTAACCATGACCATAGACAATAAAAATCGATAATATAATGAGAGATTCTATGTTTTTAGATAATTGAGAGTAAATCTCTTAATTCTCTCAATTTTTGGTTTCATTGCTCTTTGATAAGAAAAAAATATCAGCGTCAATGAATGCTCATTGTCTTTTTGTTAATTTTCTCTGAGTTATCTCAGTAAGTAAGTGTATTTTGAACGATTAAAACGAAATGAACTGCTTGAAAATTTTATTTTTTGTCATTCAAATAATTTTATTAAAATATGTGTCATCTCAAGATTTATTTCCGCTAAGCATAATTCATTTGAATGATATGCATGCAATATTTGAGGAAACAAACATGATGGCAAACACATGTAAAGATCCGAATGAGTGTATTGGAGGATACGCGAGAGTAGTTTCGACAGTTAGAAAACTCAAATCATCACTGCCAAATCCAATATATTTAAATGTTGCCGATAATTTTCAAGGTACATTTTGGTATAATAAGTTTCGATGGAATGCCACACAATATTTCCTCGATTTAGAACCAGCTGATGCTATGGTGAGCTTTCGAAATGCAGTTTATTTTTAAAGTATTTTAATCTAATCTTATCATTAGACAATTGGCAATCATGAGTTCGATCACGGTATTGAAGGATTAGTGCCATTCTTAGAGAGAATTAAATCGCCAGTTATCAGTTGTAATATTAATACCACACATGAACCAGAATTTGGAAAACTCTTCAATAAGTCAATGATTATTGAGAGAAATGGAAGACAAATCGGTATAGTTGGTGTCACAACGACTTTCCCATCAGGTTGGGGAAGAGCAGTAGTTTTGCCTGAAGTCGAGAATGTTAAAAAAGAAGTTGACAATTTAGTCGAGAAAGGAATAAAAATTATCATCGTTCTCTCACATTCTGGCCTTGAAGTTGACCGTGAGATTGCAAAACATGGTGGAGATATTGATATAATTGTCGGTGGTCATTCTCATTCATTTCTTTACTCTGGAACTCCTTCAATTGGACCAGACACACCTGTAAGTGACTATCCAACAATTGAAGAACAAGAAAACGGTAGAAAAGTTCTAATAGTTCAAGCATCTGCTTATGCAAAATATCTTGGAAATATCACACTCTATTTTGATGAAGATGGTGAAATTAAAAACTATGAAGGTGCACCAATATTTTTGTCACATGATATCGAGCAAGATACTGAAGTTGTAGAAAAGTTAAAACCATGGAAGAAAGAACTTGATGCGATTCAAAATAAATATATTGGTTCAATTAGACATCAGCTTGATGCTTTTTGTTACAGAAAAGAATGTGGCATGGGAAATCTTGTAACAGATTCAATGACTTGTAGATCTTTCTTTCCTAAATCGATTTTAATTTTTAATAAGTCAGTTTTGGTTTAATATTTTTGTAATAGTTTTTTGATCAAGTGAAAGAAGGTGAATGGACAGGAGCATCGATTGCATTACAAGGACCAGGGGCATGCGTGCAGGTTTATCGCCAGGACCAGTTATTTATGCAGATTTAGTACAACTACTCCATTTGAAAATTTTTACTATTAGTGGAAATACCTGGTGAAGGCATTAGAGAAGCATTGGAATATTCTGTTTCTGATGCTGAAAATCTTCATGTAATGCAAGTGTCAGGCATTAAAGTTATTTATGATATGACTCGAAAGCCATATGATCGAATTGTTGATCTTAAAGTTCTTTGTCAAGCTTGTGAGATTCCAAAATATGAAGATCTTAAAGATACTAAAATTTACAAAGTGGTGTTAGCTGAATATATTTATGCTGGTGGTGATAGTTACAAAATGTTTCCAAATATGCTAAAAATCCAATTGAAGGCCCAAGAGATGTTGATGCACTTGCAGATTACATTCAGAAATATCTCCAATTAATTTACCGCCTACTGTCAATCGAATTACATTCATTTAATTTGCCGTGACTTATCAATTTAAATTAACAATAATTTTATTATCAGTAATTAACTTTGTCTATTTCTATTGAAAAAAGACTTCTGATTCACTTATTTTGATTTTTGCTACGTCAGTCTACTCATATATGAATTTCACAAAATTAATAAAAATTTTATGAATACAAGATAAAAACTTGTTTTGTAAGTTCTGATGTGAAAGTTAGTTATATCGCGAACTCCATAGTGAATAGTTGTTCTTTATTGAATAAAATTTTAAATCTCAATCCGATAATTTTAAAACTTTGAAACTAAAATATCTCAGCTTTGATAAGTTTAAATCAATAATTTATAAAAACTTTTTGACACTTTATTACTTTAATCTGTTGAAAATCATTTTCATTCAAAGAGCGATAAGTGTTATCAACGAGTTAAAAAAATTATTGTATGGTAAAAAACGGTTAAACCTTGCAGTAATCAGCTGGATATCGTAAAAAGAACACACGAAATGAACTGGTTGAAAATTTTATTTTTTGTCATTCAAATAATTTTATTTAAATATGTGTCATCTCAAGATTTATTTCCGCTAAGCATAATTCATCTGAATGATTTTCATGCAAGATTTGAGGAACAAAGCATGATGGCAAACACATGAAAAATCCGAATGAGTGTATTGGAGGATATGCAAGAGTAGTTTCGACAGTTAGAAAACTCAAATCATCACTGCCAAATCCGATATATTTAAATGTTGCCGATAATTTTCAAGGTACATTTTGGTATAATAAGTTTCGATGGAATGCCACACAATATTTCCTCGATTTAGAACCAGCTGATGCTATGGTGAGCTTTCGAAATGCAATTTATTTTTAAAGTATTTTAATCTAATCTTATCATTAGACAATTGGCAATCATGATTTCGATCACGGTATTGAAGGATTAGTGCCATTCTTAGAGAGAATTAAATCGCCAGTTATCAGTTGTAATATTGATACCACACATGAACCAGAATTTGGAAAACTCTTCAATAAGTCAATGATCATTGAGAGAAATGGAAGACAAATCGGTATAGTTGGTGTCACAACGACTCTTCCTTCAGGTTGGGGAAGAGCAGTAGTTTTGCCTGAAGTCGAAAATGTTAAAAAAGAAGTTGACAATTTAGTCGAGAAAGGAATAAAAATTATTATCGTTCTCTCACATTCTGGCCTTAAAGTTGACCATGAGATTGCAAAACATGGTGGAGATATTGATATAATTGTCGGTGGTCATTCTCATTCATTTCTTTATTCTGGAACTCCTTCAATTGGACCAGACACACCTGTAAGTGACTATCCAACAATTGAAGAGCAAGAAAATGGTAGAAAAGTTCTAATAGTTCAAGCATCTGCTTATAATAAAATATCTTGGAAATATCACACTCTATTTTGATGAAATGGTGAAATTAAAAACTATGAAGGTGCACCAATATTTTTGTCACATGACGTTGAACAAGATCCTGAAATTATTGAAAAATTGAAACCTTGGAAGGAAGAAATTGATGGACGTTCAGAATAAATTAGTTGGATATATCAATTTTGTATTAGATCTTTCTGTTATCAAAGAGAATGTGGTATGGGTGATTTAATTACAGATTCTATGGCTTATGCTGTGAGTAAAATTTAAAAAAATATTTTACAAAATTTTAATTAAATCTTAAAAAATTCTTGATCAAGCAAAAGAAGGAGAATGGACAGGAGCATCAATTGCATTTCAAGTTCCCGGTGGTGTACGAGCTAGTTTAGAATCTGGAAATGTAATTTATGCTGATTTAATCACAACTACTCCATTTGAAAGGAAATTAATTTCCTTTGAAATACCTGGATTTGCCATTCGACAAGCAATGGAATATTCAGTGTCTGAACTTGATTTTCTTCACGTGCTACAAGTGTCAGGAATTAAAACGACATATAATCTAAGTCGTGACTCGTATGATCGTGTGATTGAGTTGAAAGCACTCTGCCAATTATGTGATATTCCTAAATATGAAGATGTCGATGATGCAAAATTTATCGTGTTGTTGCTACGAATTTCTTAGCTGATGGTGGTGATGGCTATAAAATGTTTCCTGATCATTCTCGGAATCATATTGAAGGACCAGTTGATATTGATGCACTTGTAAATTACATTGAAAAAAATGCACCTATTAATTTGCCACCGCTTTTTAACCGTATCACATTCGTTTAATTGCCTGGTCGTGAAAATGTGTTATTTTCTTGATATCAACATTCATTATTAAGTGTGAATAAAATATTGGGTATTTCAAAAAAAAATAAGCGCTTTTTATGTCGTCTTATACAAATATCAATTTCTCAAAAACTATTTGGCTAAATGATAAAAGGTGAAAAACATAATATTTCTATGACTATTGAGCAGTTTTTAAAATACATTTGATGAGTCATTATTTTTATTAAATATTTTTAATTTGACTCGTAATTTGTTGAACAAAATTGATTTTTTTGCTATGAAATTTAAAAAGCGATTTTTTCAAAATTTTTTCATTGACGAAAATTAGCTTGTGCATTGTAAATTAAGTTCCTTTTTAGTACTTAAAGAACCGTAGGCAGAAAGTAATTATCTAAGTAGTTAAAAGTTATGAATGATTAAAATTAGGACTTAAAAATGGAGACTTTTATTAAAATGCCCATATCTCGGTAATTACTCAACCGATCGAAATGATTTATACACCATTCGATCCTTATAAAATGGACTACAAAATACAACTCAGTGGATAGTAATTCAAGTTTTCATCATTTTCCATACAATTTTCAAAAATTCATTTGTTTACATCATGGCGAAAATGTAAATAAAGAATTTGACAATTTTCTTTCGCTCATATCTTTTCAATAACATTGTCCCTCATCCTTATTTTGCTTTAATTAACTAAACTAAGTTAAATTAAACAATTAAAGCACCAATTTGAGTTTAAACGATGATATTGAAAAGATATGAGCGAAAGAAAATTGTCAAATTCTTTATTTACATTTTCGCCATGATGAAAACAAATGAATTTTTGAAAATTGTATGGAAAATGATGAAAACTTAGATTACTATCCACTGAGTTGTATTTTGTAGTCCATTTTATAACGGATCGAATGGTGTTATAAATCATTTCGATCGGTTGAGTAATTACCGAGATATGGGCATTTTAATAAAAGTCTCCATTTTTAAGTCCTAATTTTTAATCATTCATAACTTTTTAACTACTTAAGATAATTACTTTCTGCCTACGGTTCTTAAAGTACTAAAAAGGAACTTAATTTACAATGCACAAGCTAATTTTCGTCAATGAAAAAATTTTGAAAAAATCGCTTTTTAAATTTCATAGCAAAAAAATCAATTTTGTTCAACAAATTACGAGTCAAATTAAAAATATTTAATAAAAATAATGACTCATCAAATGTCTTAAAAACTGCTCAATAGTCATAGAAATATTATGTTTTTCACCGTTTATCATTTAGCCAAATAGTTTTTGAGAAATTGATATTTGTATAAGACGACATATAAAAAGCTGAATTTCTTTAGATGGGGCTATTTCAATTTCGCACCAACAATTTCTACAATTTCAAAAATTTCTTTAAAATACTCAATCAAAAGAACTGAAAGTTAATACATAAGATGTCTTTTAAAAAGACCTTACCAATGATATATAAATGATTGTATAGCTCTCAGTAATTCACGAGATATTTCCAATTTTTTAGGTGGGGCATTTCAATTTCGCTCAGTGTATAAGCTGCATTGTTGTTCCAAAAATGCGCTAAAAAGACTTCTGATTCACTTATTTTGATTTTTGCTACGTCAGTCTACTTCATATATGAATTTCACAAAATTAATAAAATTTTATGAATACAAGATAAAAACTTGTTTTGTAAGTTCTGATGTGAAAGTTAGTTATATCGCAAACTCCATAGTGAATAGTTTTCTTTATTGAATAAAATTTTAAATCTCAATCCGATAATTTTAAAACTTTGAAACTAAAAATATCTCAGCTTTGATAAGTTTAAATCAATAATATATAAAAACTTTTTTGAAAATCATTTTCATTCAAAGAGCGATAAGTGTTATCAAGAGGTATAAAAATTTTTGTATGGTTAAAAACGGTTAAACCTTGCAGTAATCAGCTGGATATCGTAAAAAGAACACACGAAATGAACTGGTTGAAAATTATATTTTTGTCATTCAAATAATTTTATTAAAATATGTGTCATCTCAAGATTTATTTCCGCTAAGCATAATTCATCTTGAATGATATGCATGCAAGATTTGAGGAAACAAACATGATGGCAAACACATGTAAAGATCCATCGAACGAAGTGTTATTGGAGGATACGCGAGAGTAGTTTCGACAGTTAGAAAACTCAAATCATCACTGCCAAATCCATAATTTAAATGTTGCCGATAATTTTCAAGGTACACTTTGGTATAATAAGTTTCGATGGAATGCCACACAATATTTCCTCGATTTAGAACCAGCTGATGCTATGGTGAGCTTTCGAAATGCAGTTTATTATAAAAGTATTTTAATCTAATCTTATCATTAGACAATTGGCAATCATGAGTTCGATCACGGTATTGAAGGATTAGTGCCATTCTTAGAGAGAATTAAATCGCCAGTTATCAGTTGTAATATTGATACCACACATGAACCAGAATTTGGAAACTTTTCAATAAATCAATGATTATTGAGAGAAATGGAAGACAAATCGGTATAGTTGGTGTCACAACGACTTTCCCATCAGGTTGGGGAAGAGCAGTAGTTTTGCCTGAAGTCGAAAATGTTAAAAAAGAAGTTGACAATTTAGTCGAGAAAGGAATAAAAATTATCATCGTTCTCTCACATTCTGGCCTTGAAGTTGACCATGAGATTGCAAAACATGGTGGAGATAATTGATATAATTGTCGGTGGTCATTCTCACTCATTTCTTTATTCTGGAACTCCTTCAATTGGACCAGACACACCTGTAAGTGACTATCCAACAATTGAAGAGCAAGAAAACGTTAGAAAAGTTCTAATAGTTCAAGCATCTGCTTATAATAAATATCTTGGAAATATCACACTCTATTTTGATGAAGATGGTGAAATTAAAAACTATGAAGGTGCACCAATATTTTTGTCACATGACGTTGAACAAGATTCCTGAAATTATTGAAAAATTGAAACCTTGGAAGGAGAAGTTGATGGACGTTCAGAATAAATTAGTTGGATATATCAATTTGTATTAGATTCTTTCTGTTATCAAAGAGAATGTGGTATGGGTAATTTAATTACAGATTCTATGGCTTATGCTGTGAGTAAAAATTTAAAAAAATATTTTTACAAAATTTTAATTAAATTTTAAAAAGTTTCTTGATCAAGCAAAAGAAGGAGAATGGACAGGAGCATCGATTGCATTTCAAGTTCCCGGTGGTGTACGAGCTGGTTTAGAATCTGGAAATGTAATTTATGCTGATTTAATCACAACTACTCATTTGAAAACAAATTAATTTCCTTTGAAATACCTGGATGTTGCCATTCGACAAGCAATGGAATTTCAGTGTCTGAACTTGATAATCTTCACGTGCTACAAGTGTCAGGAATTAAAACGACATATAATCTAAGTCGTGACTCGTGATCGTGTGATTGAGTTGAAAGCTCTCTGCCAATTATGTGATATTCCAAATATATGAAGATGTCGATGATGCAAAATTTTATCGTGTTGTTGCTACGAATTTCTTAGCTGATGGTGGTGATGGCTATAAAATGTTTCCTGATCATTCTCGGAATCATATTGAAGGACCAGTTGATATTGATGCACTTTGTAAATTACATTGAAAAATGTCACCTATTAATTTGCCACCGCTTTTAACCGTATCACATTCGTTTAATTGCCTGGTCGTGAAAATGTGTTATTTTCTTGATATCAACATTCATTTATAAGTGTGAATAAAATAATTTTAAAGTTGTAAATTAAGATGTCTGAAAAAAAAAGTGTATTTAATTTTTTTATCATGTAGTGAAAATCTTTTTGAGATTTAACCGTTAAATTTTTAAAATTTGGTTTTTTCAGATTTTTGTTTACCTTTTTTAAAATTAAAAAAAATATTACAAAATTATTAAATTTGCAAGCTGTGAACTTTTTTTAAAGTAAACTTAATACATTGATCAAACATAAAAAATAAAATTAATAACAAAAAAACAACTACACTCTTATAAAATGCGTTTTAATCAATAATTTTATTGAAATATTCTTTACAATTTCATTTCGCAATACAATCTAACTTTTATTCACACATAAAACTATAAAAACACATATTTAATAAAATGTGTGTGAGATGATAAGAGTAAACAAAAGAAAACAAATTAAATTAAGAATCTGACCTTAGAAAAACTTCAGTATTGCGACAAATTTTGAAGGAATAACAAGTGATGAAGTGTAGTTTAATTTTGTTTATTTCAATAAATTTTTTCTCGTTTGACTCAGAAAGTCTTTTTCCACTCACGATTGTTCACGTAAATGATATTCATGCGAAATTCGAGCAAATAAATTTACAAGCAAATACTTGTAAAGATGTGAATTCATGTATCGGTGGATATTCGAGACTGTGACCATAATAAGACAAATAAAAGAAAACAACCAAATTCATTATTTTTAAATGCTGGTGACAATTACCAAGGTACACTTTGGTACACCTTATTTAAATGGAATGTCACGCAATATTTGTTGAATTTGGAACCAGCTGATGTTATGGTAGTCATACTAATACTTAAAAGGTCATTTTGGCAGTGTTATTGAACTTTTATCTAATTAGACAATTGGAAATCATGAGTTTGATCACGGTATTGATGGATTAGTACCATTTTTGGATCATATAAAAACACCTGTTGTTGTGTGTAATTTTGATGACTCATCTGAACCAAAAATGCAAGGAAAATATACAAAATCAATTGTGTTAGAAAAAAATGGAAAGAAAATTGGAGTCGTTGGTGTAACAACAACTCTTGCTACAGGAAATCGAGGAAAATTAAAAATTTTACCAGAAGTCGAAAATGTTAAAAAAGAGGTTGACAACTTAGTCGAGAAAAGAATAAAAATTATCATCGTTCTCTCACATTCTGGCCTTGAAGTTGATCGTGAGATTGCAAAACATGGTGGAGATATTGATATAATTGTTGGTGGTCATTCTCACTCATTTCTTTACTCTGGAACTCCTTCAATTGGACCAGACACACCTGTAAGTGACTATCCAACAATTGAAGAGCAAGAAAATGGTAGAAAAGTTCTAATAGTTCAAGCATCTGCTTATGCAAAATATCTTGGAAATATTACACTCTATTTTGATGAAGATGGTGAAATTAAACACTATGAAGGTGCACCAATATTTTTGTCACATGATATCGAGCAAGATCCTGAGATTATTAACAAATTAAAACCATGGAAAGAAGAACTTGATAAATATCAGAGCATGAAAATTGGATCAATAAATTTCTCACTTGATTTTTCATGTTTAGAACAAGAATGTGGAATTGGAAATTTAATAACTGATGCAATGGTTGATTCTGTAAGTTATTCTTCTTTTAAAAAAGGTTTTGGTTTTTAATTTTATTCTTCACAGTTTGTAAATGCAGCAGATTCGGGTGAATGGACAGCAGCTTCAATTGCTCTTTTAAATTCAAGAGGCATTCGGTCAACTTTATCACGTGGTGACATCAATTATGCTGATTTAGTTTCTGTGCTACCTTTTGAAAATTATTATAATATTATTGAAATACCTGGCTCAACATTAAGAGAAGCTTTGGAATTTTCTGTCTCTAATTCTAGTACGCTTGCAATTTTTCAAGTCTCAGGGATAAAAGTTACTTTTGACTTAAAAAGAAAACCATATGATCGAATTGTTGAATTAAAAGTTTTATGTCAAGACTGTTTGATGCCAAAATATGAAGATATTGATAAATCAAAAGATTATCGTGTTGTGATTTCAAATTATATAGCAGAAGGTGGAGATGGCTATACAATGTTTCCTGCAGCTACAAGCTATACAGTGATAGGAATGAGAGACATTGATGTACTTTCAGAATATATAAAAAAATATTCTCCAATAACTAAACCACTCATTCAGTCAAGGATTAAATTTTTGTGAAAACCATGGGAATAATGAAAGAATCTCATACATGGCTAAATTATAAAATAAAAATTACTTTCCTTTAATATTTATTAAATTATGGATTTAGACAGTTTTTGCTCGAAATGAAACAATTGTAAAATAGAGACTAGTGAAGATGTTCAACAGGTTTTTGTCAGCTGTTTGTGATGAAATTAAGAAGAAATAGTCTGTAACAGTAAGACAAATACAAATAACCCATCTAACTCGTTTTTATCAATGATTTTCTTAACCTTGATTTTTTCTGTCTGCTTCGATGTGACAATTTTAAAATGAATAATATTTTTATGCAATAAAAATTTTATTAAAATTCGTTATAAAAAATTTGTTTGATTTTTTGAAATTTAATAAGTCGTTAATTTTTGAGTTCTACAAAAAATCAAAAGAAAAATTCTTCTTTATAACTACAACAGTAATACTTCAATATGTAAACTGAAAATTTTATATTAAATAAATTCATCAAACCATATCTGCATCAATTAACAAGCTTCTTCTACACTTGAGTGATTTCTATTTACAAGAATCTCAACTCAAAAAAAGAATAAAAAAGCAATTTGTTAAAGAGATTTGAAAGTCACATGGAATGGAAGTAGTTTGCCGGTAAATCTCAAAATTTTGTTTTTTCTCTCTCAAAAAGAGAGCAAACTGGAAAAGAGAGAAGCAATAAAGGCATTTACTTAGCAAGTGCGCGCACTCATGTGTGATGATTCAGTTTTGTAAAGGTTTTCAACTCTTTTAGACGTTTTTATTCCACTCTTGATTTTTACATTTTTTTGGGTGAGAATTCTTTTACAGTTAACGTCATTTATTTATAACTGGTTTCATTTCTTGCATTTCAACTTTCATTTAAGATATTAAATTATGGAAGGTAAAACAGTTTTGATTACCGGAGCAAATTCTGGAATTGGTAAAGAAACAACAAAAGAATTGGCTAAAAAGGGAGCAAAAGTCATCATGGCATGCAGAAATTTAGAATCAGCAAATCAAGTCAGAGAAGAAATTGCAAAAGAGACAGGAAATGAAAATTTGATTGTTATGAAAATTGATTTAAGTTCATTTCAGTCAATTCGTGATTTTGCAAAAGAATTTTTAGCCAAAGAACAACGTTTAGATGTCTTAATCCATAATGCTGGATATGGTGGAGCATTTTCAAAACATAAAAGTGTTGACGATATTGAAATTACATTTGCTATTAATCATTATGGACCATTTTTACTAACACATTTGTTGATTGATGTTTTAAAAAAATCTGCACCATCGAGGATTATTGTTGTTGCATCAGACTTGTATAAACTTGCAAAAGTTAATTTACAAAATCTAAACCCAACAACTACATGGCCTGCTTACCTTTATTACTCGTCAAAAGGTGCAAATATTATGTTTTGCACTGAACTTGCAAGACGACTTGAGGGCACACAGATCACAGCAAATTGTCTACATCCAGGTAGTTGAAATTTTTTTATTATTCACATGTGCTGTTACTTATGATCTCAATTGACTAAATTTAGGTCTTGTCGATACAGCAATTTGGCGTAATATTCCGTTGCCAATCAAACTTCCATTTAATTTGATCAACAAAATGTTTTTCAAGACACCTCAACAAGGTGCTCAAACATCAATTTATCTCGCTAGCTCTGAAGAGGTGAATGACATAAATGGAAAATATTTCATTGATTGCAAAGATAGTACCAATACATTGAAGCCTTATATTATTGATTCTGAGAAATGTAAATTTTTCTGGGAAGAATCTTTGAAAATTGTGAAAATTCAAGAAGAAGATCCAAAGATTTAAAAATTAACGGCTTTTTTAAATTTAAGTTTCAGAAATACGTTAAATTAAAATATTCACATTTTGCACATTATTAAAAATAAAAAATCTCTCTCTAAGCACATATTCCATTAGAAATTAAATCTTTCCAGTACACACAAAAAAGAAATAATAAATTTCACATGGTGGCAGTTGGAAGCAAATAATCTCAATTATCCACAAAAGTTAAAAATCTCTCAACTCTCGTTTGTGATTGTACGGACAAAAATTTGTTTTCAGTTGTATTTTTGAAGTTCATGTACTCACATCGCGCATCAGAGTTATTTAAAAAATAAATTGTAATCTCTAGCGTGTATGGAGAAAACGAAAGTTTTACAAATTGTTATTGCGTAATTGCATCTTTCTGTTTAATTATTTTCATCTCATTTATTGCATGACATAAAGTCAATAATAAGAAGAAAGTGAAGATGGAGCTTTGGGAAATAAGTTTTTTTCAACTTTTTGTAACAGCATTATTGAGTAAAATTGTGACAATTTTGCTTTGTATACATATTTGGTTAAGAACAACAGTCGGAAGATTTTATTCAACTGTAAGCTTTAAATGACGCAAATTTCTAAAAAATTATGATGTAAGTATTTATTTTTCTAAAATGATTAGGAAAGAATGGATGGAAAGACAGTATTAATAACTGGAGGCAATAGCGGATTAGGCTTGGCCACAACAAGGGATTTAGCTAGAAGAGGAGCAAGAATTATTATGGCTAGTCGTAAAATTGAAGTTGGAAAAAACGTCAAAGGTAAAATCTTAATGTTTCAAATTATTTACAAACCATTTATTGCTTTATAAAAATAAATTCAAAGCAAATAATCATATCATCAAATTTATAAAAAAATAACGAAAATTTCAATGTTAATTAATTGAAGTTTTTCATTTACATTTTCAAAATTTGAGAAATTTCATGAATTTTTAGGATTTTTCATGAAAAGCTTTTACAATGTTTTAAATTCCAAAAATTTAATGATATTTACTTCAAAAATGAATTTAAATTAGGTTGTTTGTTAAAATTTACTAAACATGCTAAACTTGATCTAAAAAATCAATTCTTTTGAAAATCTTTATTAAATTTTACTATAATGCGTCTTACTTTCAAAATTCCTCTTGTGAATCACACTTAATTACTTCAATCTTTGTTTTTCTATCACATTCCATAGAACAAATTATAAAAGAGACTGGGAATAAAAACATCATCTTCAAGCAACTCGACTTAAGTTCACAAAAATCAATTCGTGAATTTGCTGATGACATTTTAAAAACAGAGACTAAAATTGATGTTTTAATTCATAATAGTGGCTGTGCATCTACTTCAGTTAAGAAGCTTAGTGTAGATGGAATTGAAATGACGATGGCAACAAATCATTATGGTCCATTTTTACTGACGCACTTACTCATTGATTTATTGAAGAAATCTCAACCATGTCGTATTGTTATTGTCTCATCTGCTTATTACAAAATAGCACGAGTGGATTTATCAAATTTAAATCCAGTCAACACTTTTCCTTTTTATCTTTATTATGTCACAAAAACAGCAAATATAATGTTTGGATTAGAACTTGCAAAAAGACTTAAAGATACAAAAATTTCAGTACTAATAGTCAATCCTGGAATGTGCAATACAGCAATATTCAAAAAAGTCCCATTTCCACTCAATCTAATAGTCAAACATTCATTTAAAAATGCCGAAGAAGGAGCACAAACGACAATTATGGTAGCAGTCTCAAAAAAGCTAGACGGAGTGTCTGGAAAATATTTCAGTGATTGTCGAGAGTCAAAATTGTGGTCATTTGTAAAGAATGAAGAGAAAAATCGAATATTTTGGGAAGAATCGGTCAAAATGTGCAAATTACGACCTTCAGATCCTATGATATGAAATATAAGAAAAATAAAGTGCGCCAGACATGGCATGTTGTTTATAAATCATTAAATGTTGCATAATTTTATTATTTTTCTTCTCTTTTTCGCTCTGAAGATGATACTCCGCCTGGAAATTAAACATTGAGAGAGAAAAATAAATTGGAAGAAATAAAAAAATTTCGTTGAGCAGTGAGTCTCAAGTTCAGTCTTGTTCGTGAATTGAAATCGTTTGGTTGTCTTTTAAAAACCTCCCAACGAATAACTATTTTTTTTACTCTCTTTTTTAATTTTTTTTCTTTATATTTCGGCCATTGTGCAATAAGTGAAACTCAAATTTAAGTGAGCAAGCTAAGTGAAACTGGTAATTGATTGACCATTATTTTTTCTTACATTCGAAAGCGAAGAATAACGGATGTAGAGGAAGAATGAAGAAGAATTTTTTCATTGAACAATTCTTCAAATGTGTGCATAAAATTTATAATGATTTATGGAAAATCTATAAAAATAAGAGAGTAACAACCTGTTTAATATCATACTCAGCATATTTTTTTTGAATGCGTGGCAATAAAAAAATATTCAAACTGCATAGAATTTTTATTTTTCTAGAAGATAGAGAAGATGAGACCAAAGTGCGAAAATTAAATTTTTCTCGAGTTTTTTTTCACAACACGTTTATTTTCTCATTACGTAAGAAATGCTCTTGAAAAATAATAAGAAAACAGCTCAAGCTCTATAAATGTGTGAATTTAGACAATAATTTACCACTGAAATGAAGGTTAAAAAGTGAGCTTTATATTTATTATTTGAAGATGATGGTCATGAAAAATCATTGTTGGAATTTCTTGAATATGCTTAACTTTGATTTGATAAATTACCTATCATAAAAATTAAATATTTGTCAACAAATGAAATTTCAAAAATAACTGTAATTAAAAATTTGAATACGAAAAATAACGGCCAAAGAAAATTTTTCAAAATTTTTCCCTACTTAAAAACACTTCATAAATTATTTTAAAATAAGTAAAATTTACATTCTCATTCACTCATTCACTTGAATAATTCCAAATAAAGCTATAATAACACTTAAAAAAACAAGTCATGATAAATAAGAAGAAGATGAATGTATGTCTACTGTTCACAATATGTAGCTCGTAAAAAAATTAACTTTCATTACAACTCTTTCTTTCTTTTCTCTCTTCACACATTCACCGAAAAAAGTTTCTTTAATGAAACCAAAATTATTTGAACTGATGTGAAATTAAGATTGCGGTTTATTTTTTTATGTTTCTTTACTCACTCTATGTTTGGAGTAAGAAAGAAATTTATTTTGTTAATTAAAGCCACGACATTGGAAATTTTCTTTGGTCATTTGTTTGTTGACATAATTTCAACCCATTCATAAGATTGACGGAGATTGTTAAATTTTTAAATACACTTGAAGATCTTGAAAAATCAAGTTCTTCAGCGATTTTTTTAAATGACTCTATTTTTCCCTCAAAAATTTTATATGCAATGAATAAAAATAAAAAATGCTCTAACAAATTCTCATCCGTTTAGTAAGCTTAAATATTTGTCTTTCGTCAATACTTATCATTGCGCATATTCATTCGTTTGCTCAACAATTCAATTTCAATAATGATTGTAATTTTACTAAAGTTATTTGCTCACTACTCATATTAGTGTTGCGGAAGAATTACATTATAAATTATAAATCACTGCAATTGAAATTTACAAGAAAATCAAAATCAATTGTACTCATAAAGAATCACAAAGTTCAAATTTATTGTCAGCACTAAAAAAATTCTTTAATTATTGCTAGAAAATAATTAAAAAATTTTAAGTTCCACTCATCGACACACTTTTCTATTACTCATGACAAAGCATAAAAAATCGACTTAAAAAATTCTTCTTCATCATCAGATTGTGTTTTTTAATGACTATGAAGTTTCTTTTTTAAATGACCTACAAATTGGAAATTAATAGTGCTTAAAATTATTTTCAATTAGAACCAAACATGGCTTGGTACGAAATTCCCAACACAAATGCTGTTTCAATCTACAGTTCATTACTCTTTGGAGTGATAACAATTATCGTTGTTTTCCGAATGTGGTTAAAGGCAACATGCGGCAAATTCGAATCAAAGGTAAGAATCAAATTTTTTAGAAAAAAATAAGATTAAAAAGATTGTTAACAAAAGAAATCTTGATTTTATAAACAAAAATTCTTACAAAAAATTAAAATATTTTTGTTTACTGATTTTTAAATTTGCCAAAATAATCTTCTGACCTTTAATATTCCTATCAATTTCTTTAAAAAACACAACCAAAGTCTTTGATCTACCTAAATATGATCTATGATATTTAAATTATCATTCTAGAGAAAATAAACTTTATATGTATTGTTTGACTTTTTAAAAATTATAAGATTCCTGGTTGGGACACTCGAAATTTTGACAGTTGAAAATTTCAAATTAAATAAGTTGGACACCCTTTTTCGAAATTTTCGAAACATATCATTAAAAAAATTTCACAAAAAATTGAAAATAAATATCATATTAAGATGAAATAAAGGCAAATAGTGAACGTTTTAGACCAATAGTATGTGATTACTTATCTAAAAAAATTCTTAGAACTGGCTATAAAGCAATATTTAGAATTTTTGTAAACATATTTTTGAAAATTTAAATGATTTCGAAAAAATGTATTGAACACCCCTGGGCCTTTTTTCTCAAAAAAGGTCCTGTATCGGTCGAGTGTCCCTACCAAGATAAGATTAATCCATGTTAATCAAGTTTTTATTCAAATATTATTTTTATGTGCTTGTAATTAATTATACTTAAGAATCTTCATCATTCTCTAATCAAAAACTATAATTTTTCTATGTGAAATTCAATTAAAGGTACGAATGGATGGCAAAACTGTAATAATCACTGGTGGTAAGTAGATTTTTATTATTCACTATCTAGTGATCATTTACAAATTTGAATTTCTTTATCAGCTAACTCGGGAATTGGAAAAGAAACAGCAAGAGATTTAGCTAAACGTGGTGCACGTGTTATTATGGCCTGTCGTACAATGGAAACTGCCAATAAAGCTAGAGGTGAGTTAAATTTCCTTTCTATAACAAATTTTGCTTCTTTGATCACAAAATTAGAAATTATTAACATATGCACCCTATGAATTAATCACACAAACATACTCACATTTGTAGACGATCAAAATCACAAATTGTAAATAACAAAAAAATCACACAAAGCACAGCAATTGCACAGCACAAATTATAATTAAATAATTGTTTATTGTAAAATATGTGTATATAATTAACATGAACATCAAAACATCTTCACTTCTTCTCTCTCTTCATTTTCCCACCTTCTTTCTCTCTTGTGTTACAGATCAAATAATAAAGGAATCAAACAATGAGAATGTCATAGTTAAAAAACTCGATTTAAGTTCATTCAAGTCTGTACGTGACTTTGCTGATGATATAATAAAAAGTGAGAGCAAGATTGATGTACTCATTCATAATGCAGGTTATGCAAATTCCTTTGAAAAGAAAAAAAGTGCGGATGGAATTGAAATGACTATGGCAACAAATCATTATGGTCCATTTTTACTCACACATTTACTTATTGATTTATTGAAGAAATCTCAACCATGTCGTATTGTTATTGTTGCATCTGAATGCTATCGATTTGCCAACTTAAATTTAAATAATTTAAATCCAGTTGATACATTCCCTGGTTATCTCTATTATGTCTCAAAATATGCAAATATAATGTTTGGACAAGAATTAGCACGAAGACTTAAAGGAACAAACATCACTGTCAACTTTTTACATCCAGGAATGATCGATTCAGGCATATGGCGTAATATTCCATTCCCATTGTCTTTCTTCATGGCAATTCTTATAAAAGGATATTTCAAGACAACTGTCGAAGGTGCACAAACTACACTCATGCTTGCCTGCTCAGAAGATCTCAAGAATGTTAGTGGCAAATATTATATGGACTGCAAAGAAGCTGAACTTCAACCATACATTATGGATGTTGATAAGCATAAAGTTCTATGGGATGAAAGTGTTAAAATTGTGAAATTGACCGACTCTGATCCAAAAATCTAAATTTTAGATAAAAGAAAGTTCTTCAAAATTATTTTTTTATTTCTATACTTTTATTAATGGAAATTTGGTTGAAATTAATTTTAATATTTTGATTTATTACTTTTATTATTATTATTATCAAACTTTGGCTTTTGGAATAATAAACTATTTAGAGGCTTTGTACAAAAAGCTATCTAGAAGACAATGAAAACAAAAACTTGATAAATAAGTTTCAAATTCGTTTATTTGTAGAGAATATTTAATTTTTAAGGCTAGCTATTTCTCACCATTAATTTAGCACCATCGAAACTAAAACAACTTCTTTTTCTCCTCAAAAAAAAAATCATGCCTTTCTATTGCTGATATTTGGCGACTCTCTTCCCTTTCTTCGCAGATGAAATTGTGAGAGAATCGGGCAATGAAGATGTATTGGTTATGAAGCTCGATCTAAGCTCACAAAAATCGGTTCGTGAATTTGCAAAAGAGTTTTTAGCAAATGAATCTCGATTGGATTTATTAGTTCATAATGCAGCCTATGCAGGAGTCTTTAAAAAATCAGTTAGTGTTGATGGAATCGAATTAACGATGGCAACAAACCATTATGGACCATTTTTGTTGACTCATTTATTGATAAATGTCATGAAAAAATCAACACCTGCAAGAATTGTTGTTGTTTCATCAAAACTTCATCATGTATCAACAATGAAAGTGACAAGAATTGAAGATCTTAATCCAATTTCAGGACCTCAATCGTGGTTTCCAGGACAAATTTATCATAATTCAAAATTTGCAAATATTCTTTTCACATTTGAGCTTGCAAAGAGGCTAAAACGCAGCAACATAACAGCAAACTGCCTACATCCAGGAATGGTTGATTCAAATATTTGGAGAAATTATCCTTTGTTTTTACAAATACCCCTTTATGTCTTTAGATTCTTTTTAAAATCTCCACAAGCTGGAGCAAGCGTTGTTTTATATGTTTCATTATCTGAACGTCTCAAAAATATCACTGGAAAGTATTTTAGAAAATGTAAAGAAGCAAGACCGAATGCACGCATTTTCAATAAACAATGGCAAAACATTTTATGGGATGAATCAAAAAAAATTGTCAAATTAACCAGACATGATCCTCAAATTTAGCTCTATGTCAAACACAAAAATGGTATTAATCAAATTAACTTTGTGTGATTTTTTTCATCATAAAAAATTGTTTTTAACTCTATGTTGTTGGACTTTTTTACACAGTATTATTAAAAATTAAGAGATATTTGAGATTTCAGAAAATTATTTGAATTAATTAGGAGCAGTTGCGCATTGCTAATAAATTATGATGAAAGAAATGTTTTTAATTTCTGTTGTTTTTAGTTTAACAAATTTAATTTGCATGAATTAACAGAAGAAATGCTCATTGAATTCATTTAAATATGTATCATACAAAATTTATTTCAACCAAGGCTACTAAATATTTTTATATGTCAAACCCATTTTAATCAGAGTTATTCACGTGTTGCTTACATTTGCTTATGCTTTTTGAGCTACTTGAATGTCCTGGATTTTTATTCGAAAGAATTTGACTTTACTTTGAATAGCGATAGAAATTTTTTACAAAATTTGAATAAAATTCATGAATTGCATCAAAATTTATTTTTGATTGAAATGAGCTATGAAAAGTAAGAGCAAAAGTTAATAACTAAATAATTGATAAATCAAACAATGCGAAATCAAAATTATTTTTCAGATGAAATCGTTAAAGATTCTGGCAATGAAAATGTTTTAGTTCATCAATTGGATCTCAGTTCATTTGGATCAATTCGAAAATTTGCAGCAATAATTAATGAGACAGAAGAGAGACTTGATGTACTTTGCCATAATGCAGGTTATGCTAATTACTTTTCAAATGCTATCAGCGTTGATGGAATAGAAATGACAATGGCAACAAATCATTACGGACCATTTCTGCTCACTCATTTATTGATTGATTTAATGAAAAGAACTGCTGCAAAAAGCTCTGATCCATGCAGAATTGTTGTTGTTGCTTCTAAAACTCACACACTTTCTTTTATGGATCCTACAAATGATTATCATTTAAATCCGATTGGATTTTTTCTACCAGGTCTTATTTATGGAAATTCAAAGTTTGCCAATTTTCTTTTTACTTATGAGTGCGCTAGAAGATTGAAAGATTTTAATATCACTGTCAATTGCTTACATCCTGGTAAAATGTTTTATTAATTTATCAATTTTATAAAATGTTATTAAAAATTTATAATTTAGGTGTTATTGACACTGGAATTTGGCGTAATGCAACATTTCCTCTAAATATTATATTCAGCATTGGAAAACTTTTCTTTAAAAATGTCAATGAAGGAATTCAAACGACTCTTTATGTTATGCTTTCGGATGATCTCAATGAAATAACAGGAAAATATTTCCGAAATTGCAAAATTGGTCGACCACGTGTTGATGTCAATAATATTTCATGGCAAATGACAATGTGGGAAGCATCAAAGAAAATCTGTCAATTAACTCCAAATGATCCAAGAATTTAAAAAAAAGTTTTATTTTCAGTTTCTATAATACAAATCATCAAAGCTAAATGAGCGACAACAGCAATAATTATTTTCAGAGCCATCGAACTTTTCCATACTTTCTATATTGTAATATTTGGGTAAAGCGAGTTGTTTAATTCTTTCAGAAGCTAGAAAAATCAATAAAAATGAATTACAAAAAATTTATAATTTTTGAGTTTCATTTTACCTCGATATGATAAAGCAGATGCAGAAACTTTCAATCTATTATTGTCATTCATTTGTGACAACATTCGAATTTTTGGTTTACTCAATTCACATACACGAAGTGGCATGAAACAAACTTTTTTACACTTCATCGAGTGACTTTTTGGAATTGAAGATTTTCTAATTTTAGGTTGAGATAATTCACTTATTCTTCTCCAACCGTTACGACTTAATCTTTTTGGATTTGGACATGTTGAGCAATTATTTGGTGGAATAAATTCTCTAGGTTTTGCTCGAAGTACTAGCCATTTTTCATGTCTATTAAAAGTTATTGCGATAAATTAATTTCTTATATAAAATCCAAAAATCATTCTTTCTTACGCTTGCCAATCTTGAATTTTTTTAGTTGGAAATTTTTCTGGTGGAGGTTTGACATATTTTGGAGTGATTCGTCTTGGTTGAGAGAGAATATTTATTCGTGGTAAAAGTTTTTCAAGAGGCACTTTCTTTGGTCTCATTTCTTTCTCCTGAAATTTATTTAAAAATTTCGTTAAAATAATTCAAAATTTTGAAAATACATTTCAACGTACAAAACAATAATCACAAAAGCTTCTGTCTAATCTTTTTCTTGGTCTAGCTAAGTTGTCAATTCGCTGTATATGACTTTTCCATGCATCTTTTGATGCTCTTTTCTTGCTGTAAAAAATATTTGTCCATTTATTATTAGATAATAATGCAAATGTCATTTTAAACAAATATACCATTCAACAGCATCCAAGCAAATACTTTCGTCTTGAAGAATAATATTGCATTCGTAATCAATATTTGTATTGTTTGTTAATGATGATGAATTGGATAAATTTCTTGATGGACAGAGTTTGTTGTCATTTAAAATTGACATAATAAATTTTGTATACAGGAAATTTAGAAATTTGAAACGAAACTAAAATATTTTTCCAAAGACTACTTGCCATTCTGATTTATGATGAATAAATAGAAGCTATTCATTTCAGACAATTTTATTTATTTAGCGTATTTTTTAATTTTGAATTTTTTAACGATTTTTAAATTTTAAAAATATCCGTTAGAATAAGTGTGTTCACTTTCAAGAATTCTTAGATATTAAAATGATTTCTGATAAAAAAGAAAATAAACTTTAAATTTATTGAAAGATATGAAGAAATTAATCAAATAAGAATATTTTCAATTATGCAGGATTCTTTCGTGGTTTCGAAAGCTCGAGGATTCGAGGAGTTGGTTTTGCTTTTAAAGCACTCTTGCTAACAAGTGGTTTAGGTTTTAGTTCTTCTTCTCCTTCTTTCGGTTTTGCAAGTTCAAGGGTGCGCGCTGACGTTGCTGCTTTTAAAGCTCTCTGAATTACTCCATGTTTTGTATATTCTGAATTTTCATGTGGTGCAGGTTTACTTTTTGGTGTTGCCAACTGTTTAACACGCTCAGCTGATAATAAAATTTAATTAATTTTGTTGCTTTTAAAGTTTGATAAATTTTTCTTACTTATTGTATATTTTAATGCTTCTGGTTTAACTTGAAATGGAATAAAATCTTCATCAACATCCGCATCATCATTTTCATTTTTGAATTGCTTTTTTGCAACTGAAAGTTCAAGCAATCTTTTTGATGGAATAAATAATTTAGCAGAATCTTTCACAGTTGATTTGTAGCCATAAGAAGGACGATATTTTTGTCGAGGAAAACGTGGTCGTGATAAATTAAAAATTGAGTGCTGCAATTTTTTTAAAGGAACAACTTTTCTAGGCATTGTTTTAGGCAAAGTTTTATAAACTTTCGGAACTGCTCTTTTTTGCAACCACTGGCAGTGTCTTTTCTTATCTTCTTCCGTCCACTTCTTTGGTTTTCTTTTCTTCTTCATATGAACATTTGCTAAACGACTGTACATTGTTCTTATTGACTTTTGTATGAGATCATCATAATTACGAATGCGATGCGTGCTAATGAAGTTTTTATATTCATCAAGTGAGGCGACAAGTCGTCGAACTTTGGGAATAGAGAGCATTTTTATTCGTGTTGGAAGCTCATATTCTCTTATGACTTGAACTTTCTTCACTTTTTGATTTGGTTGCAATATACGTCTTGTCAAATACTTTGGTTGAGCTAAAACACGAATTCTTCTACTTGGACATCGAAACTTTTTAGCACGTTCTTCTTTCAAATGATCTGAACCAAAGTAATGAATGCAACTAAATTCATGTAAATTGAAATTTGATGGACAGTCTTTTAGCATTTTTTAATGTATCAAAAAATAACTTTAACTGTAAGAAAAATTGTAAAATGTCAAAGTCAACTATAATTTAGAATAATTATCCAATTCATTTTATTTCGTCGTATTGTCTTTTAATCACTTTGAAATCTTTATTCTGCGAAAATCAATGTAAATTTTACAACTTTGGCTAACAAAATGTATTTTTTTCGCAACAATTCAATCAATTGAATATCTTTCTATATTACAAATTGTAATAAATAAATAATTTAGAATCTAGGGAGCTAGAGAACGGATTTAATCAACATAAGAGCTTTTTAAAAGCTCTTTCTATTGCTAATAAGTTAGGATATCGTTGGTGGGTAAAATAATAATTTTATGAGTTAAAGGGAGATCAGATTATTAGTTCTTATTTTTGAGGGATGTAATTAGCATACCGAAGATTCATCGTTGCAACTGAATGAGGAAGGAAGGACTCAATGAACATTATTTTTTGAAATATGTATTATCTAAGTAATTTTAAAAATTTACTTAAGACTGAGAATAACAGCCTTTGTAAATTCATTAGTTGTTGCATTACCACCAAGATCTTTGGTACGTACTTTTCCTGCTTTCAATACATTGTTGACAGCGGTATAAATTTGTTGAGAATAATGTAATAAATTAATATGGCGGAGCATTTTCGATGCACAAAGTAACATGGCTGTTGGATTTGCAATATTTTTGCCTACAGCTTCTGAGAATGTGTGACGTGCACCCTAAGAATAAATGTTCATAAATAAATGAAAATTTTAATAGAGAATTAAACTTACAGGTTCATAAACAACATGCGAAGCAGAATAAGAGGCACCAGAAACAACACCTGCGCCACCGACTAATCCTGATGAAATATTATCAATGATGTTACCGTATAAATTAGGTGTTACCATGACATCAAACTAAAATTAAATAAAAATTAATTTAAGCATTTAAGCGTAATAAAATAAAAACTAACTTGATGTGGATTAGAAACAAGTTGCATTGTGGCATTATCGACAATCATTTTTTCAAATTGAATTCTAGGATACAATTTTGCCATTTTTTCGCAACTTCTTAAGAAAAGTCCATCGCCCAGTTTCATGATATTAGCCTTGTGAATAGCAGTGACCTTCTTTCTGTTGTGCTTGACAGCATAATCAAATGCAAACTTGGCAATTCGCAATGATTTAGCTTCAGTGACAACTTTTAAGCACTCAACAACACCTGGCACAGTCTCATGTTCTTGTGCAGAATATTCACCTTCTGTCTGTTCACGAATTACAACAGCATCGATTCCTTGATGACGAGTTTTAACACCCGGTAAAGATGCAACATGTACAACGTTTGCATATAAATCTAACTCATTTCTGAGTTTCATATTGAGTGTTTGTAATTCTCCAGTATGACTGTAATCAGGTGTTGCTAAAATTCCCTTTAAGCAAATCTTGTTTCTGTTAATCGATTCTACAACAGTCTCAAGAGGAGCACTAAGTGCTGGATTAACTTCTGACAAGAAGAAAGGCTCAAAATCAACTGGTACATCTGCAGCCTTGAAAACTTCTTGTACTGAATAAATCAATTCTGGTCCGACACCATCGCCAGGAATTAAAGTGCACTTGACGCGTTGTTGAGGCTTCGTTGGAGGATTTGCTAGAGCAGCAGTTGAGTGAATATTGCGCGATGAGACCTGCAAATTCAATGACAAGTCGTTAATGAAAACGTTTCTACAATGTTTTTCTCATGAATATCATATTGAATTGTTGCATAATAAGAAAAACATGGAAATTAATGAAAAATCGAGAAATTACTCACTTGAATCAAGCATCTAGCAACATTTCTTGTCAGAAGAGACATTTTACTTTTATTTAAACACTAAAACTCCTTACTAAAGTCGATCGAAAGTTGATGAAAACAGAGCGACGAAGAAAATTTTGCGAAAATGATTTTTTCTTGGGATTCGTTCAGTTTTCGTCGAAACAAATAGAATTTTTTGCTCTAACGGTTCTGAAATTTTGAATAACAAATAATAAACAAAACATTGTTTTGAAAAATTAATCTTAGAATTCTTTGAAAAATATTGATTGATTGCACGCTTTTATTTTATTAATTACAAGTTTTGAAATCTCAAAATTAATCTGTGTTAAAATTTCTGCCAACTCTTCTTTAAAAATGAATAATTTTTTAAAAATAAAAAATGTCTTACAGAATCAAATTTTATCAAGAAGTTTTTGGTAGGAAAATAGTTTCAATATCATATCAATAATTATTACCTTTAATCTTTATCAGTACCAATCCTAAATTAAGATTTGTTCAATATCAGAAAGTAAACAGCGAGAAAAACGAAATTGGTATCAGTTCTGAAGATGGGCAAGAGATACTTGAACTATCAAAATATTGCTATCCTAGTGATATGAAAAAGCTCATTGAAAGAGGCATAAACACAAATGAAATAAAGGAGAAATTAAGTAACTTCGATAAAATCAAAACAAGTGATGTCAAACTGCTGCCACCTATTTTAAATCCACAAAAAATTGTCTGCATTGGATTAAACTATCGTGGACATTGCGATGAACAAAAAATTGAATATCCTAAAGAACCGGTATTCTTTGCTAAATTTCAATCATCACTTATCGGTCCTACCGATGATATAATTGCACACACAATAACTTCAAAAATGGACTGGGAAGTTGAACTAGCAGTTGTAATTGGATCAAAAGCATCAAAAGTTAAAAGAGAGAATGCGATGGATCATGTGTTTGGTTATACTATTGCTCAAGATATCACAGCTAGAGAATGGCAGAAAAAGAATGGTGGTCAATGGTTGATATCAAAATCTATGGACACTTTTTGTCCACTTGGACCCTGTATTGCTCATAAATCAGAATTGGATGCTTCTGATTTAACAATCAAATGCAGTGTGAATGGTGAAATAAAGCAATGTGGTAAAACGAGTGAATTTATATTTCCAATAGATGACATCATTTCAAGATTGACTCAAAGCATCACATTATTACCTGGAGATTTGATTTTAACTGGAACTTGTTCTGGAGTAGGAGTCTTTCGAAATCCTCGTGAATTTCTCAGAATCGGAGATGTAATCGAGAGTGAAATTGAAGGAATTGGCAAAATGATAAACACTATAGTGTGTCCTTCTTTATAATTGTTATTATTCAAATTATTGTTGCATTTAATAACAGACTAAAATTATCAATAAATCTAATTTAATCCCAATCAATTGGTTTCTTTCTTGTAATTCTGAAATTTTCTCTTGAATGATAAGGTGTATACAAATCATTGACGTAGTATTTTGGCTTCTTCCAATATTTGCCTACCATTGCATCCAACATAGTGGATTGAGAAGCATTAGTAAATACATGCTGACGAGCACGATGTCGTTGTTTTTGCGACTTTTTCCAAATTCTCTTCTTTCTACCTGCAATCGTTCTTATCCAAATACCCCAATCCAGTCGCATAAATCTTTTTATCTTTAATAAAATGATCATATTAATATTTTTCTGATACATCAGAATACTTTTCATTCACTTACAACTGCTTTTACTGACTTTCGTTTTCCTTTTCTTAATGAGAATTTTGTAAGTGTTCTAGATTGAACAACTTGAGGAGCTTGAATTAATGCAGGATTTGATAAAATTGATGGTTGACATAATAATGGTATTTGAATATTTGTAGTCGGCCGAATTGAAAGTTGTGAAAATTTTCTTAAAACATCATTCGCATTTATTTTTGATTGATTTCTTGCATAAATAGCTGTGCCTTGAATAACTGTGAAATGTTTAATGATTAGATCAATATAAGTAATAATTTTAAATATTTACCAGGCCGAATAAGACTTCTAAACATATTTTAAAATATATTTTTCTTATTTATTCGTGAATTGCTTTTCAAAAACAAAACAACAACAAATCACTTAAGTGATGAGGTTATTTTTTTCCGAAAAAAAAAACTTAGTTTCATGCCCTGAATTTCATCGGTCGAGAAGAAAAATATTAAAATCTGGATTTGTGAGTCTTGAAAGTAAAATAATGAATCGTATCCTGCTTCAGAAAACATACAATGGCGTAAAGATTGTAAGTAACAACAGGATAAATTCAATTTTAACATAATTGCGACTTAAATTACATTTGTTTTCATGTAAAATTCGAGAGCAAAAAAAATTATGCAATCGACTTAAGAATCGATTTGCTATCGCATACAAAAATAAAAGATATTCTTTGACACCTGACTGACTGCATCACTTGTTTAATATTGTTTATTTTTAGAGCAAACAAACGAGAGCTTTTGTGCGTCAATATAATTCGCGGATGCCTGAACTACGAGAAGCAGGATTTGGAAAGTTTCTTCTCATTCTTTCTCCTTTCGCTGTTACCGGCGGAGTTGTGGCGTATGCGAAATATGACAATGAATTTCGTAAAACACTCGTAAAGAATGTACCGCAAATTGAGCCAGTATTAGAAGTGTTCATTGATGATAAGAATCCATTTGATGATGTTCAAAAAAAGTTTGGTGAATACAAGACAACAATTTCATCTTCTTTTGATGGCATCACTTCATCTGTGTCTAATATGACTTCATCAATTACCAATTTATTTGGCAGTAATGAACCAAAAAGTAAATATTCTATTTTATCAATTCTTTTCTTTTATTAAATTAAGTTATACATTTTTAGAAGAAGAGAAGCCTTTCAAATATGAGCCGACCAGTAGTTCAAAAATTCCAGCAGAACATAAAGCATCCGCGGCTAAAACAATTTTTGATCCACAGACAACCACTGCCCCACCATCTCCTCCAATTTCTAAGCCAGAATCAATTCCAGTTCCTGCTCCAGAAGTACCAAAAACAGTCGTTCAAAAGAAACCTGCACCACAACAGCAAGTAGTAGTTGTGAGTAAGAAAACAGCAGAGCCACAAAAGAAAGAAGAAGAAAAAATTGAAATTCCCAAAAGTCTCACAGAACTCGAAAAAGCAGTTGAAACTGCTGCAAAGATTGCATTAACTGAATATACAAAAGCCGCAAATGTTCTTAAATCATATAATGAAGAGGTGAAAAAAATTGTTGATTCAGCAGTAGAGAATGTTGATGTGAATGCTTGGACAGCATTGAAAAATAAAACATTGACACGTGATGCAGCAGTTGAAGCTGCAGAGCAAGCTGCTCTTGCTGCACGTAAAAAACTTCAAGAACTTGAGCAACAAATTGAAAGGAATTTGATTGATGTAAGCAATGAAGCAAAAACTGTGCTTAAAAATCACATTGAAGGTTTCAATGATCATTTGAATGCAGCAAAATTGGAAGTAATGAAAGCAAAACAACTTGCTGGAACAAGTGAAAATTATTGGAAGAAAGTTGAATCAGCTCGCAGTTATTTTGTCAAGGAAATCGAATCACTTTTTGGTGTGAATTTGAATGAGAAACAACTTAATTTATCAAAGGAAGATGTCGATCTATTTCTTGTCAATGCATACTCACACGTCTTAGCTTATCAAAAAGAACTTCATAAGCTTCAAACTGAAGGTGAACTACGATTGAAACGTGCACTAGAAGCCGTACGAGGAACAGATCATTCAGAAGCAGTAAAAGCACAACTCGCTTATGAACTTGAGAAAGAAAGAAGAGAATTGAATCTTCAAAATCAGGCTAAAGTAAGTCAAAATAAAAATCTTCATCGTTTTGACAATTTAATTTTTCAAAATAATTTTTAGATTCTAAAAATCAAAGCAGAAACTGAAAGGAATTTGCGTGATCAACTGAAGAAACAAATTGAAGCACATACAGATCATTTGAATGATGCTTTGGCACAGAAAGAAGCAGAAATGAGAAGAGTTTTTGATCGAGAGATGGATGAAAAACTTGCAAATGAACGAGCATCATACAACACTCAATTAGCAGGAATGTTGGGCAAAATCAAAGGCATGGATGCAGCACTAAAAGGTTTGTAAATTTTTTTATTCTTTTTCATTTATTATCTTCGACACAAACACATTCAAATTTCATTACACGCTGCATAATATTTAGAAATTGATGAGGAATTAAAAGGTATATTATTAAAGATTCAAACAAATAACTTCTTGCTTTTTTTTATTTAGATTTATGATCATTTTTTAATTTTACATTTTGTTTTTATTTTAGAACGCGCTGATAATGAGAAAAGTGCATATCAAGCACAATCTTTATGGGCAGCATGTCAAGCACTTTGGTCGAGTGTTCGTGAAGGACAAGTAGGAAAATCATGGCGTGAAGAATTGCGTCCATTGGATGGAGAAATTAAAGCAGTTAAAACAGCAGCCGAAGGAGATGAGCTTGTTGCAGTTGTTATTAATTCACTTCCCGAGAAAGCAAAGAAACGCGGCGTTTTTCCAGAAGAAGCACTTCGCGAACGATTCATTAATGTAGTTAGAGTTGCTCGACAACTTGCATTAGTACCAGAACAAGGTGCATCACTTCCAGTTTATTTATTGTCCTTCATCCAAGGATTGTTAATTGCTACACCATCAGAGCCAATTACACAAGACGAATTATTGGATAAGGAATTTGATTTTAGTACTTTAGATACATACGATATTACGAATAGGGCAAAGTAAGTAACATCTTCATTTTAAATAAAATGTATTAAATTTCATTTTATTTAGATATTGGATGGAACGTGGAAACTTTGAAAAAGCACTTCAGTATATGAATTTGCTGCAAGGAGCATCTCGTAAAGTATCGTCACAGTGGATGGATGAGGTTAAATTGCTTTTAGAGACACAACAAGCTGTTAATTTACTTATTGGTCATGCATCTGCTAATTCCCACAGATATCTATAAGCAATTAATATTTAAAGAACCTTGTTGACCTCTGATAAGCTGTGTTTCCTTAAAAATCGACTTTAGTTGAATGTAAATATTTCAATTGACGCAAAATTAGGCTTTCCTATTATACTTTTATCCTCTCTTTTTCTGCCTGCATTCGAAATTGAAATGATCATGAGTTAAAAATGTTAATTTGGTGCATTAGAAAAATAATTTGAAAAAAGTAATAAAACACAAATTTAAAGTTAAAACTTAAAGCTTTTCTTTTGGGAATATAATTAGACAGTATTGCATTATAATGCTAATTGAATAATTAATCAACATGCTTCAAATTTAATTTTCAGCAACGCTGCACAATAAGAGTGTGAGAGAAATTATGATGGGTGGCATATCAGAATATTAAAGTAACTTCTCAATTGAGTCTATTTGTTCCTTTTAAAATCCCTAACGTATCTAAATTGATATAATATTCCTTTAATATTACTAATCACGTACCAATATTGTGATTCATACGTGCGGATTAAGTTTAATTTTACAAATGCCCATTATTTAATTATGTGTAATTCATTGAACAATAAAATGCATTTGGGCCTTCACTGATTTAATTTTCTTTATCATTTTTTAAATTGATAAAAAGATAAATTTTCTAGAAGCATAATAAATCGTGTTTTTTCGAAACATAAACGAGTAAACACGAACATAATGAACTATGAATACAAGGTTACTAGCTGTAAGAATGATGCCATAAAATGGATCAACAAATTTTATCGATAATTGTATTCAAATTATGCATTTACTAATCAATTAAATTGAAATTTGAAAATTTTTCTCAGGAATAAAATCGTACAATAAACTTTAATGCTCAATATAAAACATTTATTGTGATATTTTCTTACAGATTGAAAAAGGCACAAAACCAAAATTTTTCTATATTATCTTTTTACTTTGCTTAATTTACAAAACTTAAAATAAAATTTAAAAATTATCATACTGAAATTCACTGAACAATAAAATGCACTGGTTAATTTTCTTTATCAGTTTTTAAATTGATAAAAAAATTTTTTTAGAAGCATAATACATCGTCTTTTCTCGAAGAAAAACGAACAAACATTTTATTCGAACATAACGACCTATGTAATACAATGTCTCTATCATGATTATTATCATTGACTATTAAAAACTACCCAGTGAGTAATAAAGTTCGCATACAATTGACAGTTTCAAAAAACGTATGTCTTGTGAAAAATTCCACAAATTTCAATATAAAAATCCGATAAAATCCGTTTTTTTGCATTATTGAGAAATTTATTAGTTATAATATAATAAATGAATTTTATTTAAATATCATATTTAAACACGCACGTTGGATTTCATGTCGATATTTATTTCTCACTGGGTTTTTACACTAAAATTCATGATATTCATTACCTCTCACTTTAGAACATATTCTTTTCCGTAAGTTTGTCATCAATTACTCGTTGTCACATTACGTGGTTTCATTAATTTTTTGAACTTTGAAAATGTTTAAGGTAAAATTTGATTATTTTTCTCAATTCTATTGATTATCTAACAATTTATTCTTAATTATTGATATAGAACGCTGTTGCATTAGTGACTGGAGGTGGAAGTGGATTGGGAAGAGCTGTAGTTGAGAGGTTTGCCCGAGCCGGATCAAAGGTTGTAATCGGAGATTTGAAACAATCTCCAGGCGAGGAATTAGCGAAGGAACTTGGCAATAATGTAACATTTGTACCAATGGATGTCACATCAGAAAATGATGTTAATGAGGCATTGCACGTGGCAAAAAGTAAATTTGGAGGGTTGCATGTCGTTGTAAATTCTGCTGCTATAGTTATGTTCAAGGAAACATACGATTTCAAAAAGAAGACTCCTCATAGTCTTAATGAATTTGCAAACATCATCAATGTCAACCTTAATGGTACTTTCAATGTTACACGATTGGCAGCTGGTTTAATTGGAGAAAATAAACCTGATAAGGATGGACAACGTGGCGTCATTATAAATGTATCTACTGTTGCTGCTTTTGATGGTGTAATTGGACAAGCAGCTTATGCTGCATCAAAAGCGGCTGTTGTGGGAATGACTTTACCTCTTGCAAGAGATTTGTCAAGTCAAGTGTGTACCTTCTTATTAGATGCGTTTGAATTTCCTTTCTAATTTTTTTGTTTAGGGAATCCGTGTTGTAACAATTGCACCAGGTTTTTTTGATACACCAATGTTTGATTCTTTGCCTGATAAAATTCGTATAACTTTGGCAAAAACTGTTCCATTTCCTCAACGTTTAGGTTATGCTGAGGAGTTCGCACACTTGGTTGAAGCAGTAGTTGACAATCCCATGATTAATGGTGAAACTATTCGACAAGATGGAGCTTTGAGAATGATGCCATAAAATGAATCAACGAATTTTATCGATAATTGTATTCAAATTATGCATTTACTAATCAATTAAATTGAAATTTTTTTCTCAGGAATAAAATCGTACAATAAACTTTAATGCTAAATTTAAAAAAAATAAAATATTTTAATTTATCAGGTTGTCCGGAAAAAAATGTCAGTAATTTTGTCATTTTATTCTATATTTGATTTCTCCAAAACTATTTAGTTTATTTACAAACGGTGAAAAGTATTATATTATTGAAAAACGGGAGCAGTTTTTAAGATATATTTGGTTCTTATTTATCTTCTATGAATATTTTTTATTCAGTTCTGATATTTGATGAAAATTTGACTTTTTTTAATATTAATTTCAAAAATAATTTTCTCGATAGTTTTTCATTGACAGAAATTCGATTGTGCACTGTATATTAAGTTTCTTTTGTGCACTTTTAAATACCGCAATCATAATTAAAATATCTTTTATAATAATATAAAATAAGATATAAGCGTTTTAAAATGACCAACATATAAAGATATCGACATATTTTTACAAAAGAGGCAAAATATGACCAATACAAAAATAATCAAAAATAACCATTCAATCTGTCTTAGAATGAACTACAAAATAACTTACAGCAATTGCCATTCTTTTTTTCTATCGATTTTCATACAAATCTTGAAAATTTTATTTTTTACAAAATGAAAATTGTAAACAATCGAAATTTATCAATTTTCTTTCGTTCAAATCTCTTCAATATAATTGTTGCAACAATAGTTAAATGTTTTAATCTTTCAATTGTAACTTAAAATTGTCAACTGGGATAGGATAATAGCCGGGGACTTTAAAGTTGAAGAGATTTGAGCGAAAGAAAATTGATAAATTTCGATTGTTTACAATTTTCATGTAAACAATAAAATTTTCAAGATTTGTATGAAAATCGATAGAAAAAAGAAATGGCAATTGCTGTAAGTTATTTTGTAGTTCATTTTAAGACAGATTGAATGGTATATGAATTATTTTGATTGGTCAAGTATTTACTGATATATGAGCGATTTTGTAAAAGTCGATATTTTTAGTTGGTCATTTTAAAACGCTTATATCTTTTTAATTATAAAAGATATTTTAATTATGATTGCGGTATTTAAAAGTGCACAAAAGAAACTTAATATACAGTGCACAATCGAATTTCTGTCAATGGAAAACTATCGAGAAAATTATTTTTGAAATTAATATAAAAAAAAGTCAAATTTTCATCAAATATCAGAACTGAATAAAAAATATTCATAGAAGATAAATAAGAACCAAATATATCTTAAAAACTGCTCCCATTTTTCAATAATATAATACTTTTCACCGTTTGTAAATAAACTAAATAGTTTTGGAGAAATCAAATATAGAATAAAATGACAAAATTACTGACATTTTTTTCCGGACAACCTGATATTTAATCGTTTTAATGTTTTCGATCATTTTTTATTGCAATTAAGTATTTATAATTTTAAAATGCATGTGAAACAGAGTAGTTATGCAGTTATTTTTAAAAATGTGCTGCCAACTAGTAGCAAATACTTGAACTAAAAAACAAGTTCGTGTCTGTAAATTCATCGTCAAACGCTCGCTATCAAAAACATTTTGTTTTCTTCTTCATTTACTTTCACATAATCTTGAGTTTTGAAAATGTTTAAGGTAAAATTTGATTATTTTTCTCAATTCTATTGATTATCTAACAATTTATTCTTAATTATTGATATAGAACGCTGTTGCATTAGTGACTGGAGGTGGAAGTGGATTGGGAAGAGCTGTAGTTGAGAGGTTTGCTCGAGCCGGATCAAAGGTTGTAATCGGCGATTTGAAACAATCTCCAGGCGAGGAATTAGCGAAAGAACTTGGCAATAATGTAACTTTTGTTCCAATGGATGTCACATCAGAGAACGATGTTAATGAGGCATTGCACGTGGCAAAAAGTAAATTCGGAGGACTGCATGTAGCTGTAAATTGTGCTGGAATTGCAGTGGCAGTGAAAACTTACAATTTCAATAAGAAAACTGCACATAGCCTCGAATCATTTGCGAAGGTCATTAATGTCAACACTAATGGTACTTTCAATGTCACACGATTGGCAGCTGGTTTAATTGGAGAAAATGATCCTGATAAAGATGGACAACGTGGTGTAATTATAAATACAGCTTCGGTTGCTGCTTTTGACGGTCAGATTGGACAAGCAGCTTATGCTGCATCAAAAGCAGCTGTTGTAGGAATGACTTTGCCTATTGCAAGAGATTTATCAGTTCAAGTATGTATTTTCTTATTAAATTTTCATTGGAATTATAATTCCAATTTTCTTTTAATTAGGGAATCCGTGTTGTAACAATTGCACCAGGACTTTTTGATACACCAATGTTGCAAGCTTTGCCTGATAAAATTCGTTCGTTTTTGGCGAAAACTGTTCCATTTCCTCAACGTCTTGGCGATCCTGATGAATTTGCACAATTGGTTGAATCAATCGTTGATAATCCAATGCTTAATGGTGAAGTCATCCGTTTGGATGGAGCTTTGAGAATGATGCCATAAAATGGATCAACGAATTTTACCGATATATCGGTGTTCAAATTATGCATTTACTAATCAATTAATTATTGATCGAACTCAATAGTTCATAAAAGATCAATTGAAATTTGAATATTTACCTCAGAAATAAAGTCGTACAAGAATGTTTAATTTTCTATAGAAATTATTTTTGTTTTTCTAATTTTGCTTTACAGATTAATAAGAGAGTTATTTAATCATCCTCACTATGAAAAATCACATTCCTTAATTTCCAATACTTATAATTGAGAAAATTTTTCTTTAAACATTAAAATTGTCCAAAAACTGTTTAGAACTTAAAAAGATGCGCTTAAATGCTGAAAGCATGACGCCTTAAAATGTCAGAAATGAAAGAATTTTTCCGTATTTCTCTATGGAATTCTGTATAGTTGCTATGGTTCAAGTAAGAAAATAGAAAATGCAGGAAAAATATAACATGGATTATGAGATTTTACATTGCAATATATGAAACAGAAGTGTACTTAAGTGTTATCAAAAAGAAATTACTTGAAAACCCTTTGTGCATGTTTTTATGCAACTCACATTTGTATTCTTTCTTGTAAACTCTCATATTAATTTATCTTTTTTGAAATCTGTTTAAGTATTTTAATAATAGTAATTTTACACTCATCTCTTTGTATAGAACACACAAATGTATTAGAATAAAAATTCCAGATTATGCAGTTAAATGTTGAGAATAAGTTACATCAGTTTTATGCGTTTTGAATTATGAATATTTAATTTTCTTTAAATGCATGATAATGGAATGTGAAGGAAGTAGAAGCGGTATAAAAGGAAAAAGAGTTCTCAGGCTTTGATAAATTTAGTAAAACTGAGCATAAATTTTCATTATTTTATATTTCTGGGAATTTATTTTATAAATGGGAAAGGAATTTCATTTAGGTAATAATCGAATTGATTCAATGCTAAAAATACCTGTCATATTTTTTTTAATTTAAATTAAAAATAATTTTTTTTCTTAAATTTTTAAGAAAAATTTTTTTTTAAAGTTCTTTTTTGATTTAATAAATACACTAAGAGAATTTTCTTTAAATTTATAAAATGCCAACTTGGAATCAAATTCAATCACAACTTATGCATCCTGATAATCCTGTTGTTTTCTTTGATATAAGCATTGGAAATAATGGTAAGTTATTACGTTTAAATTTTAATTTCTCTTATTTACAAATTTTAAAAATGTTTACAGATATTGGTAGAATTATAATAGAGCTTTATTCTCATGAAGTACCCAAAACTGCTGAGAATTTTAGACAATTTTGTACTGGAGAGTATAAACCACAAGGAATACCAATTGGATATAAAGGAGCATATTTTCATCGCATTATTAAAGAATTTATGATTCAAAGTGGTGATTTTGTCAATAATAATGGAACTGGGTCAATCAGCATTTATGGAGGTAATTTTCCAGATTAAAAATTTTCTTTTAAACACGATAGTGCTGGTTTACTTTCAATGGCTAATTCCGGTCCAAATACAAATGGTTGTCAATTTTTCATTACTTGTGCTAAATGTAACTTTCTTGATGAAAAGCACGTTTGTTTTGGACGAGTTCTTGATGGTATGCTTATTGTAAGAAAAATTGAAAATTGTCCCACTGCAACTGGAAGTAAACCTCGCATACCTATTGTAATCACTCAATGTGGGCAATTGTAAAAATGATTTTGAGAAAAAAATCAAGAATTTTTAATAAACCACGTTTCTTTATTCCTAAATTGAATTCATTTAAAATATGACTTGCATGTATGTATGTAATATATAGAAATGCAATTTTATCTTTTCTGCGTTTATCTCTTATCGAAATACGCTGTACTTGTAAGTTTTTTTTGAAGATTAAAGATGAGAAAAATGTTGTCAATCAAGATTTTTTACGCTGCATGTATTGCAGTATTAGTGAATTGCTTTATTCGTTGAATTGAATTGTAGTAATATTCTCATTCAATTTTCATGCTCAATTTTTCTATCTCAAAGCTGAATTTTTTATTCATTTTTCTCTGCATTTGACATTTGATATATAAATGGCTTGATGTTATGAAAGCAATCTTTTATTCTAATTGTCACATCAATTATACTCGCAAATTGACTTCTATTTATAGAGTGAGAAAAAAAGTGGATGAGGTATGCTTTTATTATACATTATGCTGATACTATACTCAATCGATTGACGTCATTTAATAAAGTTTAATTGAAAAGGTAAATGTGAGAGAATGAAAATTTTTACTGTTATTAAATTACAATGAAATGTTGCATAAAACAGTGCCTAATTAATTTTATTGATTTTTATTTGAATTTCAAATCTTTTTTTCATAAAAATCTTTCTCCATCTTAATGTTTATTGATTTATGAATCGTTTAGTGCTTACAGTAAAAATAATTTATCAAATTCAAATCCTGTCATCATCATCATCATCAGCACTTATCAATAGAAAAAAGAAGAAATTTAAAAGTAAAATGACAAATCATTTTCATATTCTATATCTTTTTTTGCAATTGAATTAATTTGAGCTCTGTTAAGCACAAAAGCTTCTTCGCCGTATGGAAAATTGAATTTTTCCTTAAGTATAAAAATGCGATATGCGATTATTAGGGTTGGGTGCTCTTTCGTAAATGCGACATAGGCAAGAAGTATACGAGAGTTACAATTCCTAAGTGATTACTATAAGAGAAGTAAAAAATGGAAGAAAAAAGTAATTGAACACCATGAGAAGGGAAAAAAATATTTATTATCCCAAGATGCTTAAAAACAGACGACTAGGAAACGTATAAGAAAAAGAATTGAAGGGAGAGTGCGAAAAAGCTTGAAGGGTAGAAATAAAAACATTTAACAAATCAGATGAATCGAAGAAAATTTTAATAATAATACGGGCTTATTTCTTCTTTTTTTGCGTGATGGCATTTGAAATTAAAGATTTTTATCTTCTGCAACATGTGTGTGCTCTTAAATTCCTGATTTGAAAAATTCTTTTATTACTGTTTAAATTTTGTATTCAAAGCTTTATCTACATACGAAAATTTTCTTATTTCTATTGCATAAACTTAAATAAAAATTTGATTATTTTGACATGAAGAAAATAAAAATTACTAGACATATCACAGATTTTGAAATCTTTAGATTAGTTTGATTATTAGAATTTGATATTTCTACTTCAATAATATTATCAGTCTTATTTTGGTTGTTTTCAATTTGATATTTTTCATAATTAATGTCATGTTTTACTTTATATTTTTTCTCATCCGTCTCATATATTTTAGTTCCTTCAATTTGACACTTCATGAATTTATTTGCTGATAATTGTGGTTTCTTATTTGACATTCTCATTTCATTTGTATTGAATTCATAAAAGTATAATCCTTTGAAAAAGTAAAGTTTATCTTCATAAGTTATTGCAGTATCAATGTCATGAACTCCTTTAAAACGAGCAATCGATTTTGGATAGCTAAGCTCAATTTTTAATTTTTCTTCATCAAATTTCCAATATTTGTCACCGCTCATTATGTAGGTTTCTTGATTGTGATGCATTCTAAAAATTGCATCAATTTTTGATACCTCACTGCTGATTCCTAATTGACTTAAGTTAATTTCTCTCTCTAAATTTCTTTGGCTAAATATAAAAACTCTTTGATCGATGAAAAATAGAACTTTTGAATTTTTCAACTGAAAAGCTGCATCGATGTGAGTCAAATTTTCTGGTAATTGTCTAAATAAATCTTTAGTTTTAACTATTTCAATGCCTCTTGACGTTTCTCTAAAGAAATATTTTCCTTTAAATATAAATAATTTTTCATTGAATAACATTATTGCATCATAGCTTGTATTGCATTTATCTGGTAGTTCATTATTACCACGTATAGGTGGTTTTCTTGTTGAAAATTCATACCCTCGTGGTGTTCCATAAAGAGCTTGAATAGCTAAAATTTTTTTAAATATTAAATTGTAAATTTCTAAAATTCAATTTCTTACCCTTAACGTCATCAAGACCAAGTGAAAATAATTCTCCATAATTCATATACATTATTGCATCAGTTTTATCTGAGTGATCGAGCCCAAGTGAATGACCAAGCTCATGAATTACAATACTGAAGAAACTATGCTTTTTGTTATCAGGATAGCGATCAAATCGAGCTTCGAAATCATAATTTAAATCATTTCTTAAATGAACATCTCCTGCAAGATGACCATCAGTGGGATAAAAAGCATGTGCCAAGATTGGATCATCAATTAAAAAACTATCGATTTTCTTGTGACTCTTTGATACAAATTGAATTTCTATATCAACATCGACGTCATTAGCAAACTTTTCTTCGAATTTTAGTACACTATGATTTTGCCATGTTTGTAATGCTTCCGCTATTCTCTGTCTAATTTTGTATGAGTCACTATGAAACTTGTTTTCGTAGTCGTTGAATCTAAATGAAAAAATTAGCAAGTTTTACAGTGCTGCATGTGTTGTTTGCTTTAATGTGAGAATGAAAAAAAATTACCTCCACGTGAGATTAGTTTTGTTCCATTTAGTCTTAAGCACATATCTCTTTTGTCTTGAGTTACGAATAGCAATATCTCTAGTGCCACAAAAATTTGAAGTTCTTGTGATTTCCTTTAAAAGTAAAAATTGATTTTTAAAACTTTTGCAATCATTAAAAAATGTTTCACTAACTTTTAATAAATTATGATGAATTTCACTATTCACGGAAGTAGTATTTAAATTTTGAGAATCTTCTTCTATTACAAAATTTTTATCACTTTTAAAATTATCAATTGGCAAAGAAAAAATTTTACTGAATGCCAAACAGAAAAAAAATAAAGAAAGTTTCATCTTTAGTGTCGAAAAGTTGATTACAAACTGAAAATAAATAGCAGAAAAACTTCGCAATAAGTAAAATGAATGTGATATGATGAAATCGTTGTGTGAGTGTGTTATGTATCATCAATTAAATGTTTGTGTTTTTCCCTTTTTACAACTGTGCTAATTATTGAATGAATAAATTTATGTTTAGGATAGTTTTGAATTTTTTTATTTTACTACGCATAGCAAACATTCTTTTATTAGAAATAGTTGTGATGAATCATTAAGCAAACGCAAATATTTCATAGAAATTATGAATGAAAAATTTTACGCTGTTGTGATGAACCAATATAAATAAGTCACAAATTATTCATGTAAATTAAAAAGTTTTTGCATTTTTCATCATCTTAAATATGATAAACGTTTTTTAATTACAAATCAAAAAAATCGATTACAAATATTTTTAACGAGTTGTTTGATTATTTTATAATTTGGAATGTTAATTAGAAATAATGAATGAAAAATGACTTTAATAGTGTACAAATCAATTTTATTTCACAAGTCAGCATAAATTAAAAAAAAAAAATACAAAAAATGCAATGAAAATTACAAATTTCGATGCTTGTAAGACGCCTTGACTGCTTTTATATTCTGTTAAAAAAATTCTATTTTGTTAAACTTATCTTAAATTATTAATGAAAATCTTACCAATAATTGTAACATCTTGAACATAAGATTCCATTTTCTTATTTTTCTTTTCTTCAATCTCATTTTTATTTGATGTATCAATTTGACACTTCATGAATTTAACTGCTAATAATTGTGATTCCTTATTTGATATTCTCATATCATTTGTATTAAATTCATAAAAGTATAGTCCTTTGAAAAAGTAAAGTTTATCTTCATAAGTTATTGCAGTATCAATGTCATGAACTCCTTTAAAAAGAGCAATCGATTTTGGATAGCCAAGCTCAATTTTTAATTTTTCTTCATCAAATTTCCAATATTTGTCACCGCTCATTATGTAATTTTCTTGATTGTGATGCATTCTAAAAATTGCATCAATTTTTGATACCTCACTGCTGATTCCTAATTGACTCAATTTAATTTCCCTCTCTAAATTTCTTTGGCTAAATATAAAAACTCTTTGATCGATGAAAAATAGAACTTTTGAATTTTTCAACTGAAAAGCTGCATCGATGTGAGTCAAATTTTCTGGCAATTTTTCCCACATTCTTCTTATTTCAGTTGTAACGCTATGAACGGGTCTAAACATGTATTGTCCTTTAAATATGAAAAGTTCTCCATTGAACGTCATGACTGCATCATAACTTGTATGACATTTATTTGGCTTATTAATCAACGGAATTTTAGTTGATGTAGGTCTTCTCACATATATTTCTCTAGTTGTTGTTGTTTTAATAGTTGTTGTTTTGTACTTCTTTGGAATTCCATAATTTGCTTGTATAGCTTGGAAAATAAAAAAACTTTGATTTGGAGTAATTAAAAAATATTTTAAATGCTCACCTTTAATATCGTCTTCTTTTAATATTGATGTGTCATCAGTATAACCTGCATACATTGTTGAGTCTGTAACATTTGAATGATAAAGTCCAAGCGAATGACCAAGTTCATGAAGAATTACTGCATAGAAGTTGACTTTTGTTCCTTTTGCTTTTTCACCTGCTCTTAAATTAAAATCCCATTCAATTTCCTCATTTAAATGTACATCACCTTTATTAGTTTGATGTGGATAAAATGCATGTGCGAGTTCGTTATCGTTAAATTTATAAACGTCTAAATGTTCATGGTGTTCTGGTACAAATACAATTTCAATATCGACATCAATATCATTTGCTGATTTCTCCTCGAATATCAAATTGGAATGATATGCCCAAGCATTGACTGCTTCATAAATTCTTTTACGAATTTTGCCTGATTCACTTAGAAATTTTCTGTTTTCATTTCTATATTTGTCAAATCTGATGATAAATTCATTAGAATTTTTTGGGAAAAAATAATTAAATTTTTTTCAATTACCTCCATGTTAGATGATTTTTGTGCCATTTTGAAATTATTATGAATCTTTTAAAACGAGTTAAAGAAAATTGATCAGGTGTTCCACAATGATAATTTATAGTTGATTTATTTAAAATGTCAAAAGAAGACTAAAGAGGTTTATTTTGATGATTTATATTGTAAATTTTAAATAATTTCAATACTTACATTCAAATTTTCAGTCTTGTGTTTCGATTTAATTGGTAAAGAATAAAATTGAGAACTTAAAATTAAAATTATAAAATTAACAAAGAGATTCATTTTTTTAATAACCAAACAGAACTTGAACTCATGAATATTTTGTACTAACTGTAGAGAAATTAACACAAACATTTTAAATATATACTTATGACAATCTTTATGACGAATTGACAGTAAATGAATGAGTTGAATTGAAAAGAATTGTAAGAGTTAAAATTTTGATTAAATCGCATTATGAGTTATTCATAATTTCCCTAAATCGTGTCAAATATTATTATATCATTTAAATATTTTGCATTTGTCCCAAATATTTCATCATTCTTTATGTGACGTAATTTTCTTAATTTTTTCATAAAATCAAAGAATTTAAAATTTCAGGGTAAAAACGTGATTTAGTTTAAAAAACTTCCTCATTGAAAGTTTAATAATATTTTACCATAATATAGAAACCTACATGAGTATTCTTGGAATTATACTTTAATTTAAAGTGAATGGTTTTATTATGGCATGAGTTCATGTTTGTTTTCTTTAAAAATTAAAGTAAAGAGAATTGCATTTTGTAATGATTCATTTTAAATTAACAAGAAATTTATTATTTGACATTTTTATATCATTTGCTTCAAACCTTAATTAAATAATATTATATAAAAAAACCAATTGATAAATTTCTAAATATAGTGAAATATTCTTAATATTTTTTTCCATCATTCTCAATAAATCGATAAAGTTCTCATACCTAATTGAGCAAGAAAACACTACTACACATGAATAATTTCCATAAACATATAGAAGCTCTGATTTGAATCATAAATGTTCACTCATTTGCACCATTATGATCATAAGAAGGGAAAGGAAGTGAGACATAATGGAGAATACGTGTGAGATGCGACATAAAACGTGGTAGAAAAAAAACAAAAACATCCTTAAATGACTCTGCAACCTTTTCTCTTTTATTATTGATTGTGTTTTATCTTCCGTTCATGGTTTTTGTCGCACCTTTATCCTCTTTTAATACACTCATGAAAGTCATAAAGAATCATCTACTAAAGACTTAAGCTGCTCATATTGAGCTTTTTATGCGACTGTACAAATTCGAAATCTCATGAATTTTTGATATCCTATGATGAAAGTCAGAAGAGAAAAAAATATTGATTGATTTGGAAGAGTGATGATAATAAAATGCACCATTTGTTGTTTTGACATTGATGGTAATCAACATGGACTTGAAGAGTATAAAGAATATTGCTGATGAAGGAACAGAGAAGTGAAACTGGCATGATAAAACAGGAAAGAAGAAGATGCAGTTAAAATTGTGAAAAGGTAAAGCTTTTGAAAAAAGAACAAGTAGAATTTAATGTGAAGATTAAATTTTTTTTTATTTTCATTATTGAATAATTTTCCCTAAAAAATAAAAGTTCTTATTTTAAAATAAAAATTTCTCATTTTTGCGGTTTTCAAAATGAGATAAATTTACTAACAAATCACATAGTGAGTCATGAATTGCTCAAAAATTTTATTCTAATTTATTAATTGTGCTAATTAAGTTGTGTCTAAAAATGTTCATCAATAATTATTATTTTGACTGTTTCATAATAGGCTTTTGTATCTTTTTTGTGACAGCTGTTTTTGTTTTTCATGCAATTCACTTTATTACATTTTTTTATGGAGGGTTTTTCTGTTATGAAGGTTAGAAATTATTTTAATTCCTTATAAACTTTATATAAAATTCTTAATTTTTTAGATCCAGAACTATCAATTGATGAAACAAACTCTTTCAAACATGTAGAACAATCATCAACATTACAAAGTGCCAACTGTACAACACATAAATGATAAAAAAATCTCAAATCTCGTTGATTTCGTTACGTTCTCGCAACATCTTTTCTTCGCCTCGTTCAAATGTGAATTTATTTTGTAAACACTAAAAAGCTTTTAATGTAAACTTCTCAAACTGACTGTAATAGTAGCTCTAAAAGATGGGTGTAGTAAAAAGAAGTGAGCAGATGAAATTGAAATGTAAACGGATTTGATTTTTCTTGTTCTAAATTTTAAGTTTTTAAGGTTTACTATCAATTCATCTTTTAAAATAAATAAACTTAGAATTACTTAGCATCAATGTAAAAAAAAGTGATAGAAAAAAAGTTCCTCAGAGCTAAAGAACAATTTAAGAATTTCTCATTACAATCCACAGCACGTAACGCTGTCGAGATTCATATAATTTTCTCTCTATTTCTTCTGCACGCATCTCTTACATCGCTCCTTGAACTGATAACAGTTTCTTATACACTTTTTTATATTCATTCCCGCGTCAAGCGACGCTTGTGATAAAAGTTTTCATATAAAAATATATCTTCACATAGAAATATTTATTTATTATTATCCACGCACTGTGTCAGTTGTTGTTTTCTCTCCTTTTCACTCTATAGCATCTGCCGACTACATAGTTATTGCTGCTTTCTCTTCCTTATTGCTAACTGTGGTTTATTGTACATTTAGATGCTGATAAACGTGTACACACGTCTGCTAGAGATGATGAAACTGCTGCTGCTGTGAAATGAATATTTTCAATATGTGTTTGCGATGTGCTGTGACGATAATTAAAGAAGATTTTGACTGTTTTATGAGATGTTAGAAATTTCATTTTATTTTGATGCTTTAATTCTTACATAGAAAGAAATTTTTTTTAAAATAAAAATTAAATTTTACAAACAAACTCAATCAAATAATTTTTTGAACTACAAATAAATAAAACTAAACAATTTCAACATCAAAATGCTGAAAAACTTTTCTATTGATCTGTAATCAATAAACTTATTTTGTTGATTTATAAAACAACAAACAGTTTCAAAGTTTTCATCAATGACCATTGAACACACATTGAAAATTAGATTACAATTTCTCAATAGCTTCGATAATTCGTTTAGTGTGAGCAACTTTGTATTTTGATAGGAGAAAACTTCTTTTCTAGACCCTCATTAATGTTTTATACTTATCATGAGATAGAAAAGTTTTAAAGTTTAAAGCAGCAGATCGAAAGCCAAAAAAACTTTTTTATGCAATATGAGTCAGTTGAGCTTTAAGAGCATTTTTTCCACAAGAAACTTAAGCAACTTTTATTAAAACTTTATCTTCTTTTAACGTGAGCAAAAAATTCTCTTAAAGATTCTTCAATTTCTATCAAAAGCAGATTATGATAAATGAGAATGTTCAGCGAGTTTTTTTTCAATTTTCTCTTTTTTATTTAATTCAAACAAGTCAATACTCAATGAATGCATTTTTTGCATTGAATTTTTTTTCTTTTCAGAATGCAAACAAATTTTCATCATACACACGACTATGGTAGATAATCCATGAGATTATCATTTTGAATGCACATAGTTGAAAATGCAATTTTTAATTTTCAGCTCTTTTTATGTTGCAATGCATTCATTGCATTTCAATTTTAAACGACCAAACAAAAAATTAGTTTATAATTGAAAAATTCCACTTTTGAATGTGTTAAAAAGTTTATTGTAATCTACTAGGCTGAATCAAAATATGAAATAGCAAAAAAGCTACGAAAGAGTTAAAAAATAAAAAAGTTTTGAATTTTTTATAAAGCACAATTTGAATGAATTAGATAAATTGCAGAAAAACTTTTTACTGTTTTGATAAAATCACTAGCTCATGGTTTAAGTTTTAACAACTAATAATTTTGTTATAGGATTAATTTTTGAAATTTCAAAATATTATGATTTTCATTTTCTACTTTTTAATGCTCTAATGGATAATAACAATGCATGAAGTTGTAGAAAAATATTCATGTTTTTATCATAGTATCAAATTGGAATCAGAATTTGTAATTCTTCTATTATTTTTCATTTTATTTATTTATTATCAAAAATTGTCAATTTCAATTCCCTCGGAAATAGAAATTCTCTCTCATATTTTATTACATTATCAAAATGCCGCCAACCAAATGTTTGCATTTCATTTTCATTGTTTAAAAATTCAATTTGCAAAAAAAATTTGAATTGTCATATTTTTTTTTTTTCCCAAAGCGAGGATGTTTAAAAATGAGAGAGACAAAATTATTGAAATTTCTTATCTCACAAGTTAATAAAAAAGCAAGCAAACGTTTGTTCTTGACATAACAAAAAGAGAGTAAGAATTTTTTGTATCATTTTTCTGAATATTTAATCATGTAAATGAGTTACCATGCAGTTAACTTTTTTTTTTATATGTAGCAAAAAGAGTAGACGTGACAAAATGTTTTGCAATTTTTGCCTTCAACACGAGCTCTGCCTGAGATTTCTTAATGAGCTTTTTCTTAATTAAGATTGGCTTTTTGCAAAATAGAAGAAGCTTCAACCCTTTTGGTGTACATGAAACTTAAATAAACACACTGAATTTTTCTTTTTCTCACCTTGAATAGCTGATGAAAGAAAGAAATAAAGAAACACGACAGAAAAGATTCCATTAAGATTTTAACCAAAGCAAATTTCTCAAGCATGAGCGATATTTTTTAAAGTCGTCTCATCAGAGCTTGAAATTTAATTCAATTCTTATTATCTCATTTTAAGCTCCCTTTTATCTTTAGCTTCATCGTCATGTTCTTCTTTCTCATTCATTGCGAATATTATTACATATACGTCTTCATGCTTATACTTCTTTAGTGAGAATGCCATAATCATCATCATCAGCGCAGGAGAGAAAACGCTTCTTTATGCTTTTAATTTTAGCATAAACAGATTTTTTAGGATATAAAGCTTTGTTTGAAAATAAAAATTTCTAATTCTAACGGTTTATAGTTATTCAAATTTTTTAAATTTTAAAATTCTGGTAAAAATAAAAAGCAAATTTTTCAATTTTATTCTCATAACTTTTGATCTTTTCCAGCTTTACATACTGCACACCGTAGCTACTAAGTGCAAAAAATTGCAAGAAAAACAAACGAGTGCACAACATCGCTTCAACGCGCATGAAAAATGATTTTTTCATTATTCATTTTTCTTTCTATATCTTACTTTTTACTCATTGTTGTAATAAGGGAGTAGAAAGAATAATTTTCCACTTGTGCCTTTTTTGTTGCTCTTTATCTTGCCACATCTATTCTTTATTTCCCATGACAGAGATAATTTTTCATCGCACGAATTTAAACTTTCAGCGGCTCAATGAGAAACTGTATATGGATAAATCTTTATAAGAATGAGAAAGTTTCATCGTCTTTTTGGTTCAGGGCTATAAATTTAGTTCTTAGGTGACTTTACACACTATTGATATCAATAAAATATGAAAATTTAATGAGAAAACTTTTTCAATTGCTTTTCTGCTTAATTTGCCGTTTATTTTTCTTGGTGATGACAAGTTTATTCAGTTAAAAATCAATATTTTACTGCTTTTGCACAAATAAATTGAGTAGAAAAATGAAGAAAGTAAATTAAACTCAAATGAACAAAATTTTTATCGAAAAACTTTTCATTGTCTTGTATCAGATGGGAAATCAGTTGCTGTTTTGTGTATACAATGAAAATGTCAGAATTTTTATATGTTAGACACTTTTTTTGCTACTGTTATGTCCATAATAAATGAATGAAAAAAGAAAAAAGTTTTGTTATGTTTAGGCACAGAGGTTGTTGAAGGAAAAAAAAATTAAATGTTTGATGAGGATCCAAATTAAATGAGACTTTTTTTATATTCAGAGTTTTTCGAAAATTTAATAATTTAATGTTGGGAATAAATCTGATTATGATTTACATTCATTAATTGGATGGAAATTGAGGTTAATTTTCTTTGTATATATTTAATGTCATTAATGAACAATATACAGACAGACTGTTATTTTACTGCTGGTAAATAAAATAATTATTGAGATAAATGTTGAAAATTGGAACAATAAATAATTTATCATTGATTAATTCAATATTTTCTGTAAATTGAAACTGAATTTCAAATAAAGATTCAATTTGTTTTATTTTAAAGATTATTTTTTAAAAAATTTACTCACAAGCTTCAAAAAAGTCTTTTGGAATCATTGCGTTTTTGTGCCAAAATATTTCTAATTTTATTTTAGGGTAAATTTCTAAGATTATGAATAATTTTCTTCATAGAATATCCTAAAATATCCAAATTTCGATTAATCTAAAATTAAATTTTAATTTTCTCTCTTTCACCGCATAAATAAAGAATTTCACTTTGAAAAATTTCATTTCAACTGTGAATTTTCAATCAAAAGAAGAGACTTCTGCATGATTGATTAATTTCGGATTCGAAAGCATAGGATGTTGTATATTTAAGGATAAACCTTTCCTTCTTTCCTTAAATAAAGCATGAGTGTATTGCCTAAAGGACACAAGAAAAGGAGGGCAAATTTTCTTCTTCTTGACTTAATTTCCTTTCCCTCATTACTTCCTTTCTCTTTCTTTTTCTCAATGTGTGTATTTTGATGTTTTGCAAACATACGATACATTGAAAAAATAGAAAATTTGTCTCAAGCTTTAGCTATAAAAACTTGTTTTTCATTCTTACAAATGAAAAGAGAGAAAAAATAAGAAAATAAGAAAATAAAATGAAATGATTGAAGAAATTTTCATGTCCAAGAAATGAAATTGATGTGTAATTTAAAGCAAGTCTATCGAGAGAAACTATCGTGGCGACATGTTTTAATCATATGAAAGATTTGTAACTTTAAAGAAGAATTTCTTGTCAATAAGAACCATTGATAAATTTTAAAACATTAAAAACTCAAAAGATCCATTTTAAATCCCCATTTCTTCTTTTATGCATGTATGTAATATACAAAATTTCAATTCACAGCATAATAAATTTATATTACTACCTCCGATATAAAATATTCATGAAAATGACACATGAGAAAAGGATTCAGTGGATTCTGCAATATCTTCACATTCACATTCATATTATCGATTTAAGGCTTGAATGAAGTGACAACTTTCGATTTTTATGGCACAATAGGAACTAAAAATAAAATTTCTTGAGTTATTCCTGTAGATGAAGCAATTGATTTTCAGTTTAATCTCATTCTATTCCTATTCATTTCCCCGATCAATTTTTTATTTTCTTCTTCTCTTACTACCTTCTCATCTTGCCTCATTTCCTATTTTTTTACCTCCATGTGTTGCGCATAACTTGAAGATTTTTTCAGGGATTTTTGTTCGATTTCTATTGATCAAGAAATAACAGAAATTTCCTTTATAAAATGAAATTGAGTTTCAGTAAAAAAATCAAAATTTTAAGAAATGTCATCATCTACATGGAATTGACAACTAAATGGAAATTTTTAAAATTAAAGAGAAAATTTCAAAAGATTCATCACTGCAAATCAATTTCAAGATAATTAAAAACAAGTTAAAGAAAAAGAATAAGTACAAAATCGTTCCATTATTTCTTCTTCTATTTCTTCTATGACACTGAAACCTTTTCGATGAAGAACAAAGATAACAGCAGTAAACGTAGTTTTGGTCAAGTGAGCTTAACAAAATAAATTCAAACCTCATTTCTTTTGAAAATCGAAACTAAAACCCATTCAAGTGAATTGAAAAGAAATTTTCTTAATCCCCAACGTCATCATGATAAAAATGAAAAGAAAAGGCAAAAATGACTTCCATTCGAAAACCGTTGTCTCTTAAATTTTTCGTGCTTCTTGCTGCCTAAAATTTTTATTTAATATAAAATAATGAAGTTTTTGAACTTCAAAAACATTGAGTCTATTAAAATTAAAACTATGCATAATGCTTGCATTTTAATATAAAAGAAAGTTTGTTTCGGCAGTCTCTGAAGTCACTTTTGAGATTTTTCATTTGCACTTAATGCATATGATGCAAAGAAACAACTTTTGCATTTTTAAACTAAACTGTCAACAACGAAGCACTTTTTTTCATGCATTGCAAAGTGCAACGACATACACAATATTCTTTATGACGACAAAAATCTGCACTTTTTTGCTCTAACAGAAAAAAGTCGTTGAGGGATTTTGGGAATGCACTCGACATTGTCGTCAATATTTCATAAAAAATTGAGAATGAACTTGAGCTGTGCAAGGGAATGATAAAATTAAGACTTTTTGTTACATATAAGGTTGTCATTTCTTCGAAGAAAAAAGAAATTGACTCGAGAGTTGCATCGCAAATGTATTTCTTGAGCAGCATACACAAAAAATAGTACAGATGAGCACGCTCATGCATCACATCACACATTCGTGAATGCATGAAAAAAATTTAAAGAAAATTGCTTCTGATCTGTGTCATGTGAGAAAAATTGTTTGCTTAATGGATCAATAACAATGTGAAAGAGATAAAAAATTTTCATTTTTTAAATTGCTAAATTGATCGCGAATTGTGAACTGAAAAGATAAAGATGGAAATTGAATTTTCTTCATTTCTACAATTCTTATATGCTGCACAGCAATTTCATTTTTGTAAGAAAAATTCCAAATCAATTTCTGTTAACAAATGAAGAAATTTTTTCGACTTTTATATGAATCTAATTATTGACCCATGTCATGTAAAGTTTGAGTCAATTTTGTTCATAATCATCAGCAGAAATATGATAAATGTTGAGTCATTCATTTATTTCAAGGAAATTGCAAAGAGGTTTGGCAATTTATCACTTGGAATATTACTTATATGTTATGAAAACCAAATGGAACAGAAAAGGAAAAAAGGCAAATGTATTGAAAAAGAGAGAAATGAATAGAAGCGACAACAAAAATCGTTCTTTCTCTTTTTTGACATTTCGTTTCCATTTTTATCTTCCACTAAATGTACACTTATGAGATATGCTTCTGTGATATACTGCTACTGCTGCTGCTATCGATGATGAGGAAAAAAGGAGAAAAAATAATAGTTGACCGCATTTTTAGGGTTGGATCTTACTACATGAATATTTGTGGCAGTTTTTATCTGTCAGCGGATGAGAGTGTTAAACCCTTCGTATAATGACCATCTCTCATATTTTATGGTACATTAATTTCCATATTTTGTTATAATTCACCACAGACATATGATAATATCAATTCCCTTTCATTGAATGTTCACTCAATCACTGAATGTAACTTTTTTGTGGCATCATTAATAAGAAAAATGTTAAAGTTTCTTTCTTAAATTTTTTGTTATAAAGTTGTAAGTTTCAATGACTTTTGTCAAGAGTTTATTTGAAATTCTTTCATTTTCATAAATTTAAAGATTTTAACTCTTTTTTAAAAATTTGCAATCAACATTTATTTTGTAAATTTTAAAATCAAACTTAAATTTTTCAAAATATAAACAAAACTCAAAATTTTAATTTTAAAAAACTCGTTATTTTCTAAAATACGATTAAAAATGTCAAATCCTTTCAAAATATTCTCTACATACGAAAATCTAAGCTTCATTTTTTGAATGACGCAAATAAGCAACAGTAAATAATTTTAAGCACATAATAGGCATCATCATATCGAAAGATGTAGAGAGAAAAGAAAAACGTCAGCTGTATTTTCAAGTATTATAACTATGAGATTGTATTTATGTCAAACTTTGGCCTTCGGCATGAGCCTCTCACTCATAAGAGTGTATGTTTTATGGAAAAACAATTTCACTGCTAGAAGGCAAACTAATGAATGAGTGAATGGAACAAGAGGAAGTCTTAAAAGCATCCTCAACTATTCAGTAAGGTAAAGTGTCTTTTGATGAGATGATTAATTAAAATTTTCACAACATAAGAGAAGAAAGAAGGTGAAGAGTTTTGTTTGTATGTTTTTTAAGTTATTTCTTTTAGGTCAATATACTGTTTTGAGACGAAATCTTTTGTTTGTGTCATGCATTGTGCTGCCTTTTTTGTTATTCACAATGAATGTCTTGTGAACTTGACAAAAAGTTCTAACCAAAGCTATACACAAGTCATTCACATAAGTTAAGGTCAAAGGAGAAATTTTTCTTATTTCCATTTGTTGGGAGGCAACAAACTGTTGTTCAATGTCAATGTTATGCTAAGTTCAATATCATGTTCGGATTTTGTTATTTCAAAAAAGAAACAAAAATTAAATTTTAAAATAATTTCAATAAGATTGCACTGTAATTTTTCATTTCATTGAAAAGTCATTAAAATAATTAAATTAAATTCAATGAGGAATAAAAATTGTCGATTTGCTCACACATGCGGCACAATTGATAAAAACAAGTATTGAAAACCGATGAATGTTGCACACAAAAAAACTTTAAATTGAGTTTGTAAAGAAAGATCAAAAGTTGCTCTTGGTGTTTTTTGAAAGTTTTTAATATTATAAAGTTTGTTTATCCTTATTTCTGGTGCTGAAAATTGTCAATGATACGAGCAATAAAGAAACTTTTTTAATGAAATAAATAATCGATGCACGTGAGTTTTTTTGAAAATTTTTATTTATGTATTGAAAAGTTTTAACATTGATTGAATTTTTAAAGTTGATGAAGTTTGACGAGTTAAGAATGAAGAAAAATTTCATTTTTTTGTCAAAAAATTCTATATCAAATTAAATTATTTTTAAAAAAATTTTTAACTTGGACTTCATTTCAATTTTTATTTACGGAAATCCAATCAAAGAAGTTTTAAAATTTTTATATTCTTTCTCTGAATAACTTTCATAAGTAAATAAATAACTTCTTGTAGAATTCATTAGATTTTCTTCAAATTTCGTCAACATTTTTTGTTGTTCTATAAATTTTTCTATAAAATTTCTATCAAATAATTCGATGCTTTTTAAACGTAATTTTATCTTGAAATATTCTAAAGTATTTTCAGGAAAATGAACCAAATTAAAGAAAGAATCAGCAATATCAGCTGAATGTGAAAAATATGTATGAATCAATGAAATCTTTTTGATTTTTCTGTTCTTAATCTTAATTGTTTCTTCTTTAGTTGAATGAAAATAAATATTTTCTAATGTCATTGTTTCCAAATTAGGAAAAGCTTCAATAATTTGTTGAAGTTGATATAAAGTAATTCCCTTTAGTACCATGTTATTCCACAATGTCAGTTTTATAACATTTTGACCGATCATTTGTAAATATTTTGTAAAATTGTCAACAGCAATTTTATTCTCTTCGATTTCGATGGAAATTGTGATTGATTTTAAAATCCTTGGTGTATTTGGCATCATTTGAAGTTGTTTGTATTTAAAATACTGAAAGACAAAGAAAAGTCTTCTTAATTAAATTCTCTAGAAATTTTACAAAAAATTACGCAGAATTTTCTTTTAGAAAGTTATATAGTAATTTTTTGGGAGAATTAGTAAGAAATTTCTTTAAAATACTGTTCGCTTTGAAAGCTACACCATTAGAAAATAATTACACAAAATTTTAATTAGCTAAGCATTAATTAAAAACGTAATTTAACATAAAATGTATATTTTAGCCTTACCTCATTAAGGTCAAATGTAATTTTATTTCTTCCATCTTTTATAACTTTAATTACGCTTCTATCATTAAATTCACAACTGCAATCCTTCAACAATTCAATTCCATTTAAATTTGAATCAATGAAAAATAAAAGACGATTGACATCATTGAAAATAATTTCTCTATACTTCTGAAACTCTTCATGTTTTTGATATTTAAATTGTGGAAATTTTTCAAGATTTGGAAAATCATTTTTGATCTTTTGAAGCAATTTTTCTGTGTTATAAAATGAAGTTTCAATTTCTAATGATTTCAAGTTTGGATTGAAATGTTTATCTGTGTAAAATTTGTCATCAAATGGAATTTCTATAAGTGGATGTGTAGTACAAGTTTTGATTTTAAGATTTACCAGTTTATCAAAAAATTCAAGACATTGAAGCAAACTTTCATGATATTGTTTTTGTAGCACAAAGAAATTTAATGATTTTAAATTTGGAAAAGTTGGAGCCAAACAAACTACAGAAATTTGAGCATATTGATCGGTTTTAAATGATTCCAGATTCGGTAAAATAAATTCATAAATTTTTGAAACACTTGAAGGTTTAATATTAAGAAGTTCCAATGATTCAAGTGAACTCAAGTTAGAAATTTGCAAAAATGTTATATTATTGGGAAATTCTTTGAACTGTAAACTTAACGAATTTAAATTAAAAAGATTATTGCAAATTATACGAAAAACATCATCAGTTACATTTGAAACTTTCAATGATTTTAATTGGTTTTGTTTCTTTAAAAAATATTCAAATTTTCTGACTTGTGTAACAACTGCGCACATTTCTAATGATTCTAACTTTTTTTGATCTAAAACTTCAAGCATTTCTTCATTATAAAATCCTGAATATTTACAAAGATTTTTCAATTTTGAGACAAAGTCGACAATTTTTTGAAAGCTTTCTTGAGTCATTCTACTTCTTAAGACTAAAATTTTTATATTTTCAATGTCAAAAATTTGTAAAGGTTTCAAAACATTTATGTCAGTTGAATGAATATACAAAAATGCTTTTTTCAATCGAATTGAATTTTTCTCAAATTCATCAAAGTCATTTTGATTATCAACTGAATAACCAAGCCATGATGAAAGATTTTCAAGATTTGGCATTAAATGAAGAAATTTTTTAAAATTCAATGATGAATCAACGTCATTTAATTCAGTGATATGATTTCCATGTAGTTTTAGAAAATCAGTGAATTTATCATCAAAATTTTTAATATTATCAACATTTCTTAACGAATTCACTGTGATGGTTGATGATTGATGAAGGAGCTGGTCAAAATTGAAGTTTGGGCTGAACTGGAAAATTTTAAAAGGACAAAATTTGTGTAAATTAGAAATTTAATTAAAATCAAAACTTTTAAGGTAGGCTTGTGAATTTTTTTGCAATTATCTGAATTTTATAGACTTATTGCTAATAATTTGATTTTTGTCGCTTTATTTTGTTTTTTCTCAGTCACTTTAAAGTTCATTAGCCTAAATTCTAAATGTAAAAATTTCTCACCAAATTATTCGGATTAATTGTCAATTCAAGATTATCTTGATTTATTTTTGTTATCAATTCATAAAATCTTTTACAAACTAATGACAAATTTTTGTGGTTGTCTTTTGCCTTTGTGAAAATTTTTATTAAAATTTCATTTGGTAAATCCCAAAGATTTGATAGAGTTTCCATTTTACTTGTGACATAAGACTCTTTCCTTGCTTGTATTTTGGTAGATTATGAAACTTTTAATTAAAAGTTTATCGTAAAAATTGGAATTAATAATTTGTAAAGTTTCAAACTAGTTGAGAACTTTCAGGTAACAAACTTCAAAAATAAAGAGAAATGAAATTTAAAATAAAGAAATTTTGCGTTACATTTTTGTTTTAATAATATCAAAATTTATTTTTAGAATAATTTATAGAAAATTAATCAAAAAATTATTTTACGTCCAAATAAACTGAATAAATATTGAAAATTTAATTTAAGACAATTTTATAACATAAATAATTAAGTCAGTTTAATAAATTTCTTATTGTAAAAGAGTTCATTGCCTTCAATAAATTATTCATAATAAATATCCTTCAAAAGTGTATAATAAGAATAAGCAGATGTTGAAATCTATTGAAAAATTTATTCAATTTATTAAAAAATCAATAAAAAATAAATTTTTCTTACCTTCGTGAAAGTGTCTAAAGTCAATTCAGAAAATCCCAAGACATTTAATTTTTTAGCCTTTTGTGATCTTTGAATTACCAAAATCAACAATTTTCTGACTTTTGAGTCATGCAAATCATCCCAATTCGACTCAAAAATTCCATTAGCAACACTTACACTTGCAATAAGCAGCTTTTCTCCATAGTAACAATAAAAGTAAATTTGTGCTAAAGCTCCAATCATAAAAGGCACACAAAGTGAATATTCATGCAATGTCTTTGCTGCAGCAAGTTCAAATCCACTAAATCCTAATGCAAAAGCAGCATTTAAGAAACTGTAGATGAAAATAAATGAGAAAATTTTCTCCAAATTATCGCTGATTAAAATCAATTTTTGATGACGTTCAATTGCAATTTTTAATTTCTTGACATTTTTTGCATTTACTGCAGCTTTTATATCATTTTTAAGAGCATCAAATAAAATTGATAAAACAGTAATTGTTGAGAAAATATAAAAATCAGCTGAGACAATGATGAAGCAAACATTTGAGCCAGACCAATAAATGAAAGCCATTCCAATGAAAAATCCTAAATCATTATTTTTGCTATCCCATGGAAACCAAACTTCAATCATTTCTTTTCTTTGCTGTTTACAAATGTACTCATAAACTGATGTTATTGTTGGTAAAGTCATTATTAAAACGTAAGTAATGATATAAAATTTATTTAGAAATTGAAACTTTTTTAGTTCAGATTTGTAATTGGTTTTCACTTGAGAAAGTTTCCAATTTTCTATCAAAGCTTCGAGAAGTTTTACAATTTTCTTTCGTTGAATGTAAAAAATTATTGCTGTGAAGAAATTTGAATTTTAAGACTTAAATGTTCTGTGTCTTACTAAGAATTTGCAATAAAATTCAAATTCATCAAAGTTTATTTTACCTTTTGAAGTATTGTATGGAATAAGAGCCAAATTAGGCAAAGTCTTTATAACAATATCCATTTTGTCAAAATCAACAATCAATTTCATCAAAATACTTGCAATTAAAAAATAAATGTTAATTACAGAAAATATAAAATATTTCATCATCATTTGATTTAAAATTTTCCATTTCAAAGAATTTTCTTTAAATTTTATCAAACGAAATCCAACAATTGCAAATCCTAAGTTAGGAAATTTAAAAAATTCTTGAATGAATTTTTTAACTTTTGCTGTTGAATAAAAATTTTCTGATGCTTCCATTTTTTAAGAGTTTTAGATAAAGACTGATTTTGTATTATGAGAAAACTTTAAAATTTTGTTTTATTTACTAATATTTTATATTTGATTGAATTTATTATAAGATTTAAATATAAAATTCAATAAAAATGTTAAAAAATTTATCATTTTTATTGATTAAATTTTAGAAATATTAAAAAATCATAAAAATTTTTTTAATAAAAACAAAAGAAATTCAAGTTAAATTATTTTCAATATTTGCTACCTAAATGTATAGTATTACACCTAATGAAACTTTCATCAATTATTCTTCTCAATTTACAAAATGAAAAACCTTTTCAATAAATTTTCAAGGTCATGAAATCTAAGTCAACCATCCAAAAATCAACCATCATCAATCACAGCAAAAACACGTTTAATGTTTCACCATAAAAAGTTTTTCCTTTCTTTTGTCATTAAAAGAAAAAGTATTCGTTGTTACAAAGACAGATGATGACATCAAATTTCAATTAAAATAAACTTTTCCCTTTTTGCTTCTCATTAAAGATTTTCTTAGGAATTTTTATGTGACGTGAACTTTATAAGATTTAATGGTTTGGGTAACAAAGCTGGAATTTATTTTTGCTTTTAAGAATTTTCTTTGAAATTCCAAAGTGAAAAATATTTTCTTTTTCTAAGCAGGAATGAGAGAAAAATTCGATAGTTAGCTTATAAAAAATTCCATAATCTCATATACAAAATTCTTGGATTATATCAAAGATAAAACTGAAGAAGATTGATTAAATTCTTTTCAAAGAAGGTAAAAAGTTAAATGCCATGACAACTCAACGCTCACCTGATGTCACATAAATAGAATGTCCAAGAGAATCATCTAGAATGACGTACACATGAAGAGAAAGTTTCTTCGAGACTGTTGATTCATTTCACATTTCATATTTGCTAATATCTAGTCATGTAGAAAGCATAGAAAAAAGAAAAAATATTTTTTATATGTAAAGCCTTTTGCGACAAATCAAAATCTCTTAAGGATGAAATATGTTGTTTTCCTTCAAATGTAATAAAAAGAGGGACAAAATTGTGCGTAAGAGAATGGAAAACATATGTTTTGATATTTTATGGTTGATTTGAAAAGTTTTAGACGCAGTTTTGAATTACCGGGTTTTTTGGATTTAAAAATTTTGTAAATAAATTTTGTTTACATTTTTAAAATTTTAAGAAATTTTCAATAATTAGAAGCTTTAAAAGTTAGAAATCATCAAAATTAAAATCAAATCAACTAAACGAATTCTTCGAAACACTCTACAATGATTTATTTATAATATTCAGTCAAAATGAATTAAAAATAAAGTTTAAATCGGTTTTAAATTGAAAATCTTTTGAATATAAATTGCTACGAGTGAGTAAGAGAGTATAATTGAAGGAAATAAATATGTTTTTCTTTAATGACGTCAATGTTGACTTTCACATGAATAAATATCAGTTTTCATGATATTTTTCTTTTCTATTTGACGAATATCGATGATATGAAATTAATTTCCGCTCGAATTGATTGTTATGAACTCTAATTTAATATTATAGAGTAAATTTATATTCATCTGCATTGATATAGGCATAATTATTATCGACACCACATAAACAAACCTAATCAAGTTCATTAGCCTTAATTTGAGGTCAATAGAAATTTTCCATTTAACATGAATTTCAATTTTGCATTTTCACACTGCCATCAGCAATTGATAAAAATATTTTCACACACTTGTAGTCCCAGAGTATCGTCAATAAATAAAATATTCAATTCTTTTGCGTCATTCTTTTGGCGCGCGCATATATGAAAAATGTCAAATAAATTCATTAAATATTAACGCATGATCTGCCTGCCATAAACATTCGTTTACCTTTTTTCTTTTCTCTACATTTTCAATTTTAAGGCAGCTGTCGCATACCATCATCAAAATCATCATGATAGCGCAAAAATTAGAGAGAGAAAAAAAAACTATAGTGAATTTTCTCTTTATTGTAATTTTCTTCCATTCAACATCTCAAATCCGCTTATAATTCCACAACGATGGGAAATATATAAAAAATTCCCTACTGAAACATGAATTTTTATTTGTGGTTTCTCGCCTGGATTGTATTTGAACATTCAATGCTTTACCATATGCTACTTGCCTGCTGTAGGCACATGCAAGTTTGAACAGAGAGATTTTTTTATCACACATTTGACTGTTCATTTTTTTATAAAATTCATTCTCGTATTTTTCCTCTTTCTCCTGTTTTTAATATGCATACGATATTTGCATGGAAAATAGAGAGAAACAAGAAGAGGAAAAAAAGAGAGCAAACGTCGAGTCGGCAATTTGATAGCATCTGCTTGTGTGACTTTAACGTTCGAGACCGAGAGTTTATTTCGTGTGAAAAAAACGAGGAAATTTTTTTCTTTTTAAATTGGAATTTAGTGGTTTTTTGTGGTTTTCTTTTCTAGTCTAGCAATTTATTAAAATATCGATTTAAATTTTTTCTTCTGTGGTTTTTGTCTCACTGCAAGATGTAAATGTGCTGCTATGCTGTCGTATGAAAATAATCAGCTTAAAATTCATCATGATGAAAGTTTTTTGTAAGAAATGATGAAGTTTTAGCGAAATAATGCTCTATAAGTTTTCCTTTTCTTCTTTTACTCCTTGATATGTTAAAAAAGAAATGAGCTTTTTCAGCAGAAACTTTTTCCATCTTCTTTCTGTCATAAGCTTCATTTCATTGCCAGTAGTTGTAATGGAAAAAGAAATATCACAAAAAGCAAGTTCCTAATGCAGCAGAGTAGTTTATATTGAAAAAAGTATGCATACAGGATTTATTGAATCACTTGAGTTAAGCAAATGCTAATCCACAAAATCTTTTCACTTATGCAGTTGCATTGCATTGAAAAAGCCTTCACTCAATCATTCATTCATTCAAATTAAAGAGTTTAAAGGCAATCTAGAGTAATACGCTAAAAAATTAAAATGTCAGGTCACAATCAATCAGTCAGAGTTCAAACAACGATAATTGATAGTTACGCAGTAAAAAAGTTCAATGGAAATGGAAAAAGTTTTTAGATTTTAGAGATATTGATTTACGTCAATTTCATTTTGCTTGTTGATTTAGAAATTGAAACTAGTTGATGTAGATTTAATTGGAAAGATTTTTAATTGATTGAAAATTTGTAGGATTTAACAAACTTGGAAAATTGAAAAAAGTTTCATGATTTTTTTTTATTAAATGAAGGTAAAATTGAAACAAAAATATTTAAGAAAATTAAACTTGAGAATCTAAATATATTAGCAAATTTTCTCTATTCTTTACTTCTTCACCAAAAAAGTTAGAAATGCCACAAAATAAATAAGTATCTAGATTTTCGTGTTCGAAAAATTGAATTGAATTCTATCAATGTCGATATGTTGAACTATCAAGTAGATACTCTATTTTTTCATATGTGAAAGAGTACAAATCAAATTGACTGATATTTAACTTGAATAATAGTGAAATTGACTGACTGATTGTCACATGAATAAAATACAAAATTAAATTGCTGTAAGTAAAATAATTTTTTACCTCAATTCTAATTTATTCTACATGAATTTACAATTAGTCTAATTCAATTCCTTTTATCTTGTCACACATAATAATAAAAAAAATAACAAATTTTATGTTTACATATGACATGCTTTCATTGATTATGCAAACAGTATCGAGAGAGAAAGAAAAATTCCCATCAGCATAAAAATTTATGTATGTTATGTCCTAAATCTAGCAACATAAAACAGTAGCAGAAAAAATTTAATTACATAAACCCCGAAAAACTTTTTTCCTGCCTCCTAGTTCAAGGTGGAAAATTACATGCAACTCTAATTAACAGCGACGTTTTATCCCAATGAATGAATGAATGTAAATTTCGTGTCCGAAAAAGGAAACTGAATACTTTGTTTTTATTACAACAGAATGGCGAGCAATGAACGAAGGCAGTAGCAAAAAGCAAGAGAGAAATTTTTTTTCTCATTCCTCTTGCTTCTACCATCATCATAGAGCTGCCATTCTAATTAGATTCTCATCGATTTTCCCCTCTTTAGCCTTACCTCACTTTATTTTGTGTTTCTCAATTTCAAATGCTGAAAATAGGCATAAAAATTCATAAACTTTACTTTTTTCAATTAAAAATTATTTTGCCTCTGTAAATTTTTTTAAATTGTTTGCAATTAGAGTGGAATAAGCGTAAAAAAGGGTTAAAGTAATTGCCATAAAAGCGAAAAAGTTTTCTCACTAATTAAAGTGAAAAATTTGAAGCTTGAAACGGGTCGAAATCACATTTATCTTTAAATTTTATTTTACGTTCTCGCGTTGTGATTTAGGTTCAACAAAAATATGAGCAGTTTCCATGTAGTAATCTAAACAAGAAAAAAATTATCTCACAGTAATTACATTGTTAATTGATGATCAATTTCATGTAATTGCTTGCTAAAAAGATCAACTTTTAATGGATAAAGAAAACATTCGTAATTACTGTGAGCAAAATGATGAGATGAGGGTTGGATGATGAACAGATAAGTGAGATTTTTTTAGATCATCAAAGCCACTCCTTATCATCTTTTTAAGTCATTACATGAAGCTTTTCCTATCTTTCGGTTTATTGACTAATGAAGAAATTGAGCAAAGTCAGCAACAATTTTGTAGGTATTAAATATATTTTTTTGCTGTAACTGGTTATAGTCTTAAACATCTTTTCTATCATATGACACAACAAATTAATTTTATTTTAACTAGATCTTTATCAAATTTCTATGATTTGTGACCATGAAAAAATATCAAGAAATAATTTTTGATTGACATTTTACTAACTTCCAACAAAACAAAATACCAATCAACAAAAGAAAACTATTCAAACCTCAAATCATCATGAACAGATGTAAATGACAATAACAACAATCGATGACAATCTTTCTATAAGCAAAAACTTAGCAATTGATGGTAAAACAATTAAGTCTGACATTTTCATTTACTTTTGCTTCATGCTGTTCATTTTAATCTTGATATGCATTCACAAATGGACAAGGGTAGAGAGTTGAGCTTATTAGCAAAAGAACTAAAATGTCAGCACTTTCTACCTTACTAAACTTTCTCAATTTGCTCTTTTATTCAGTTTGATTTATATTGTCATGATCATCTGTGATAATGGATTCAATTAGTAAGTTAAAATGAGAGCAAGGCAGCAAAAAAAACTTTTCTATTGAAAGAGCAAAAACATTGAAACATGCTGTGAATTGTAATGGATTAAATATCTATTTTTTCTGCTTGGTACCGCTGTGTGATTAGAAACAGATGAATAGAAATTGGAAATGGAATTACTTTTGACACAATGAAATCCCTTTTCTACATCTTTGATACACAATTGATGTGAATTTGAAAGCCATACAAAAGTAGTTTAGAAGTTTACGATTTTTATGACGCATTTTTAGATTTGTAATTTTTTTAAATAAAAATAACGATCAATTAAAATTTGAATTTCTTTTGTTTACATTTTATAATTGAAAAATTATTTTTCTAAATTTTAGTCTTTAATTGCTATTAAAATGCCTAATTAGGGATTTAACATTTCTGAAATAAAGTTTTAAGAACTTAGTGAGCCAAGTTCTTTGCTGAATATTTAAAGAATTCATTAAATTACAAAATGACAATAAAAGATTCAAATAATTTTCCTAAATTTTGCTAAAAAGTCCTTTTATCTCATCTTATTGTAGATATTTGGCATGAAAGAAAGGATTAAGGATTTGTAACAATTTCAATTAAAGCTCACAAGTCAATGAGACTTGAAATTAAATTTTTCATTCTACAATTTTATGAATCTAAACTATCGTCTTTTATCTTTTCTCATTTTCTTCATCTTCTGAAAAGAAAAATAATAATAAAAGAGAAGAAAAACCTTTTAAGCTCATTTTACGGATGAAATAAAAACCGATAATGTCATATACACATGCTGCATGGCAACAATAATACGCCAAAAGGCATTAATGGCAAAATTTAATTTCCTTCAATTTTGCAAAATTTATGAGAACATTTTACTTCCTCTTTCATGTTCCGCTGTCATTTTCTCTTTCGCTGGCTTATTATTATTGAACCATTAAGTCAAGCAAACAATGAAATTCACGTATCATTCACAAAAAACTGAATTTGACGAATTTCAGGAATGTTTTACGAGCATTCAATGGAAATTACATAAAAATCACCACACGGAAAATTCTTTACAGCAATTTTTCTACTTCGCCACGTGTGCTTAATATATTTGGGGTTCATTGCTGCTATAAATAAGCTCATGTCTTTTACATGACGTAAATTGTTGCAGTTATGCAGTAAAGCGAAAGCCATTTGAACCAGCATCTCGCCTTTTTCCTAACCATGTTTATGCCTGCCCATTTGTTTATTGCCCAAAAATAAATTATTCCAACGCAAAAAGTATTATGGGAAAAAGGGGCAAATAAATAAGCGAATGTATTGCAATGAAGCATATACAACAAATTACCCGACAACAAAAAAAAAGCTGAATTTATGTACAAACATATGATGATGATGATGATGACGGGTATGGAGAAAGAAAATTACAGAAAATATATATCGTATGTTTGTTGATAAATTGAAAGACTCAAATACACAACTGAGCACTCATTGTGGTTTTTTCATGCTGCCAAAGTTCTTTCATTGTGGCTTTTCATTTAATTTTTTTGTATGGTTTGTTTTAAAGAAGAATTGATTAAATTTAAAAATTTATTTTTAATTTTAAGTTTTTATTTTTCCAAAACAAGAGAAAAAATAAACAATTTATAAAAAAATTCAAAAACTTGCGAAATAATTAAATATAAAGTTCTATTTTGTTTTATTAGTCAACATAAAAATTCATTAATATTAATTATTATTATTTCAATAACCATCATACAATGTATAACTAATTGAAAAAACAATAAACATCAAACGATCAATTATACGATAGAAAATCAACCAAATTTTCATATCTTCAGTATTCTCATAATTAGTTTTAACAATTTTAGGCTCAGCAACTTGAATTTCATCTGAATTTTCTTGAACATTTTCCATATTTTCATAAGCATTTTCTATGTTTTCATTTTCCTTTTCTTCTTCAAGTATTTCACTTTTCGTATCAAAAATAGAGAAAATAAAATGATTCATAATCGAATTTGTTTCAAATAATTCAACAATTTTTATAATCCAAATTGGTGGCTTTGGATAACGAATTGAAGACATTCGAAAAAGAATTGATTGAATTAAAATTATTGTTGAAAAAATGAGCATAAAAATTGAATATTTTAAAATTCTCGGAACATTTCTTGAAACTCCATTAGTTGGAAATTGCCACCAAATTCTATCCATGAGACTGAAATGCAAATAAATATTGACACCACAAAAAATAACTCGCCACATTTTGTTTGGTTCCATCCAAAGAATGAGAAGTGAAAAAATAATTAAAACATAGCCAGGAACAACGACATGTTTAAATAAAGTTCCACTAAATCGTTGAATTCGGAAAGTAAAATTCACAATTGATTTATCATTCAAATTGATGGTGCCATTAATTGAAGTCAATTTCCATTCATTATTTTGATTTTTTGCTATTATTCCACCAAGTTGATTTGGATCAAATTCAACCTCTTCATATACAAGAAATGTTCGAAATACCGCTTTACATTCATGACTGTCAAAAGGCCAATCAAAGTAGTCAGCATCACATGTAATTGTCTGAGAAATAAAAGAGAAAAATGCCAATCAAAGTTGAAAAGAAAAAAATAACAAAATCACCTGCAAACATGGAAATCTGCATCCCAATTGACCGCTTGATTTTAGTAGACAATCAACTGGATGACATGTCCCAAGGCCATAATGATGATGTGAATCATTAAGAAAAAGTTGTGGTACCCAAATGTCTTCTGATGGCACGTGAATCATTTGAATTCCATCGTATTGTGATTCATCCCATTTTAAACGAAGATCATCCCAACGGTGAAGAATTCGAGATTGCACTTCAAGCTCTGATCTTTCTTCGTTCTGGATTTAAAAATTTTTTTTTAAATTAAAATTGTTAGGTCAAAAAATTTATAAATATTCTAATGAATTTCTTTTTGAAAAGTTTTTATATTTCAACTTACAAAATCAAAGCCACTGACTAAATAATTTAATTCTATTGGCAATTTAGCTTGGTTTGGTCTTTCATCTTTTTTATAGTGACATAAAATGTCATTCTTTAGCTTAACTTCAAAATTTTTTGAATCAGAGTTGCAATATGCATCTGGAATAAAATGTAAGAGATAAAATAGTGAATGTTTGTATTAAATTTTGTTAGTTAAGCCTGAAGGGATCAATAGAAAAAAATGACCGTTACTTTTTGTTTAGAAAGTTTTTTAAAAATTCAAAAACATTCAAAATTTTTGAATGAACTCCAACACAAAATAGTGGTAAATTCATTAAAGTGAATGGTTATTTATAAAAACAATAATGTATTAAAGGTTTATAAAAATGAATCTAACAAACAAAAGTAAATTTAATATCAATTTAAAAATATTTTAATGAAAATAAATGTAACGGATTTTTTAAAATAGAGATCAATGAGCGCGCTTTCGTTCAAAAATACCAATAACGGACGAAAAATTTCTATTGACCTCTCAAAAGATTGCTCGATATGATTATGATTGATAGTAAATAATAAACAGAGAAAGTTCTAAAATAATTTTAAAAATCTTTAAAAGTATATCAATAAACAAATTTAAAATTTCTAAATAAAAATTTTATTTTACTTACAAGATAAAGTTATGAAAGTCAATAAAATAAACACAGTTTTCATCTTTAATATTTGAATGCCAAACACAAACTGAAAATGATTATTGAATTTGATTCAGTTTTGAAAGAAATTCGATACTTTTAATAAATAAGAATAAACATATGGATTTATAAACATAATTTTTACATTTCACATTTTGTAGGCGTAAAATAAAGTCAGAGACAGAATAAAATTTTATTGATACATTATTTCATAATTACACACTGTTTCAGTTTTTCTAATTTTTCAAAATAGCTCATCTTATAGTAAATCAATTGCTATTGAATAAAACAAATACAATAAACGACGAATACGTAAAAAATGATGAAAGTTCAGCAACAACAATGTTTTTGAGTCATATTGATTTTTATAAATCTCTTCCGACAACGACAACATTGATGTTTAAATTTTCTCGTAAAAAACTCATGACGATAAAAGATCAAATTTCTTGCATGTTGATGAATAAAAATTACGTTTGGAGCATCGTTGTTTATATTTTGTAATGGTTGTGGTGTGATGACCGCGTTTGGCTGAAATTTAATTAGAAAAATTGAAAATTTAATTTAAAATAATACAGAAAATTATTTAGGGAAAGAAAATTTGTCAAAAATTGCATAAGGAAACATTTTTTTACCATAAAGAAATAAAAAGGCCAGAATATTTGAAAAATATGAGAAAATATTGAGAACATCAATCCCATAATTTTGGTTATGTTTGAAAAATTCCAACAGCAAAATAGAATGATAAATATTGGATTCGACTTAAAATGTAAAAAGCTGAAAATGCAAGATAATTTAAAATTAACTTATTGAAGTTTTTTGTAAAAATTTGTCTTTGATAAATTCAAAATTTTGCAATGATTGCTATGTTGAAAGTGAAGAAAACAATTATTCTACTCAAATTATATTCAAAATTATTTATTATGATAAATAATTTGCATAAAATTAAACATAATTTAAGTAGAAATTAGTCAACATTTAAAAATAATTTTCTTTTTTTTGCCTTCTTAAATTTAATTCTAAATTAATTGCCCTCATTTCCTGTAACAAAATTAGAACGCATGGAAGTTTGTTAAGTACAAAGGAAGCAATTAATTACTTCTACAGTCTCTTTCCTAAAGAAGAGTGCCTTTCTTAACGCTAGAGCAAACAATGGGCTAACAAAAAAAGGAAATGGTAAGATTTGAGCTTAATTAGGTGACATCAAAAAAGCCCATATCTGCAAGTTCTTCATTTTCTGATTAAATATGCTTTATTTCGCATGAAAAGAAATAAGAAATATTGAGAGGAACGGAAATAATAAGAAAAGATAAAGTTTATGGTGCGGAAATATTTGTAAATTATGTGAGGCAAAGAATGAAATTAATTAACAACAATTTATTGCTTATTGAGAGCTGAGATAAGTTTTATTGTGGATCATTTAGTTAGAAAAGTTCATTTTGATGAAAGCAAAATATCAAATTTCATTTTTTGGTAATAAAAGTGTTAATTTAAGTTCCAAACAAACTAAAATAAATGAACATTTATTCTCATGAATATAAATTGGTTAACATTAAGAATAAATGAAAGTTAAGCTTAATTAAGTTGAATTTTACATTTACAATAATTTCTTATTCCAAGAGATAATTTTTGTTACTGATGATAATTATGGACAGAATTTATAAATTATTAACTTCCTTAAATATCAAAAGACTTCAACTTAAAGTTGATTATAATAAAAATTTCCCACGCTTGCAGCTATAAAATCTATTTTCCGTTAAATGGTATCATTTTATGCTTAGGGCTTCTTATTAGAAACCAAAATCTCTCTCTTAGTGCACATTGAAACCGTAAAGCACTCACAATTTCCTATTTATGCAAATTTGTCTCTTTTTCATGCTTTTGCTTTTGTCCGAATTGAAGAATAAAGCTCTGTTTCTCACTCTGTGTATTTTGCTCGATCCTTTCCCTCTAGACAGCAAATAAACATGACATGACAACGATAAAGCCTTTCCTTCTCGTTTGATAAACTCGAAATATTCTCATGTATTATTTTTTTGACTTGTAGAAATTTATAGAGAAAATTATGTCGTTTAAAATTTCTTTAAATTTTTACAAAAATAAATTTTAAATTTAAATTTTCCGTTAAATTAAAAATGCTAATAAACTATCGAAAATCAATAAGTTTCTTCATTTTCTCTTTTCACCTTGTGCACAATAAGCCACAAAACATTTTCCTGCAGCTTCATTGTTTTTTCTCTCATTTATGATAATGGAACAAAATTGTTTTTAAGTGAATGTCGTGGCATTAATTTGTGCACATAAACAATGGAGCATTATGTTTGTTGGTGTTTTTTATCATTATGAAGGCAGTAAAATGCATTAATTTATGAGAAGAATACAAAGAAGTCATACAGGACATGAAAATATTGTAGTTAATAATAATTAATAGCATTAAGATTATTTGGTGCAGTTTTGATAAGAAAAATATTGAAAAAAAAACTTTTTTTATGCAGACTACAAAATATTTTTTAAAAATAATCTTAAAATGAATCAGTCATTTAAATATTTGGTTAAAAAATTCTCAACTATTCAAAATTTAATTCTATTAGTTTTTTTTGGTCAACTAAAATTCAATGAAAACAAACTCATAATTATTTTAAATAAATTTGAAAGTATCAAATCAATTTAAGTCATAAAATTATGTTATTGAAAGAGAAATGACTTTCATATAGTGAAATTTTCCAATTATTTCTGCTTCTTCTCATTCATATACGATAATTTTCACACATTTTCAATGCACAAGATGTTCACATCTATAAATTCTTCAAACCATTCTTACACTCTTATTTGAGAGCCAATTTTATGTCATAACATACAACAATAATGTGCAACACTATGCAAACACATGCTACAGAGCATGAGGAAAGCAAACTTTTATAAGAACTAATTATTTAATAACACTCATATATAGCAACAGCACAATTTGTGTTTCTAATAAATCATTTTTGCCTTCTTCTTCTCCTTTTGTATGTAGTGTCTTTTGTTTATGTGTGAAACTTAATCTTCTTCAAAAGCAACTAGGAAATTATTTTTCTTTTTATATAACATAATGTGCTTCTTACAACATTTAATCATAATAGACTTGATAAAGATTTCAAATTATAACAAAGATAATTTTTTCAATTATTAAACACAGACAGCTTAGATTGACCTAAAAAAAACTTGAAAAATTCAATTGATTTTATGTATAAAAATTTTACTTTTTGAAATTTAATTTTTTCATTTATAAACACTAACTTAATTTTTGAAATAAATTTTATTACAAAATAAATTTTTGGTTCAATCCAATAGTATTTCGTAGCATTTTCAATATTTCACAATGTAATTTTGATTCCAAAAAATTTAAATTTCTCATTCTTTACTTCTTGCGACGTTGAGAGCGAGATCGTGAACGATTTGCAGTAATTCTTGCACGGCTTTTGCTTGCAGATCGATTTCTTCTTTTTGAACCACTTCGATTGCGAATTTTTGAACGTCTTCTAGCTTTACGTTTTTCATCTGCAGCTTTTCGTTCATTTCTTTCTCGAATTCTTTCTGATCGTCGTGGAAACAACATTGATGGCTCATCATCATCATCGTCCTTTGCAAATTCAATGACTTTCACAATTGGTGATATTTTTACAAAAGGTTCATCATTCAAAACCAATGGAGGTTCATCTTCAATCATTTGATCTGGGAATTAAAATTCAAAAAGTTAATCGAATTTTTTTTTGATAAAATGAAAATTTTTTCATACCAGAAGAAGTTTCAACAAAAACTTCATCATTTTGTTGTTCATTGATATTCATTTCTGGTTCGCTTGTTGTTTCCAATTGTTGGATCTCTTCTTCCATCATTTCAGGTGACTCAAATGTTTGTACAAAGCAGGAGCAATTCATTTTTTGTAGTTTAAGTGTTGACTCTTTGAAAGATAAATCTTGAATGAAAACTTTTGTAAAATTTTCAAAAAGCAAAGGTTACTGAGATGAAATTTTGAATGATATGATAAAGATTTTATGGAAATTTATTATTGGGTTAAATATTGAAAATATTTAAATAGTGCTCATGATCATTAATTGATATGGAGTACAATTGGACTAGATTGTTGTAGACCATGTAATAAATTAACAAATAATAACGTAAAATGCAAAATAAAGTTCAAATAAATCAATAAATGTCTACTGCACAATTTTTAACTATTTATGAGATTCTAACTGTTGCTGTCGCGTGCAAGTCATGCAATAAAATACATGATATAAGAAAATACGAAACAGCTTTAAGAATTATGAATTTTTAAAACTCTGAAATTGTTGATTTTTCAACTTCTAATGTGAGACCATTATTTATTGAAAAACAAGTATGCACAGTCAAGTGACTTTTTCATCGTGGTTGGAATTATGAAAGGAAGCTAAGAAAGTAGAATGAAATGAAGAATTTGGACGTTTTGACGTATCAAGTCAACTTTAATTCAGGGTGTGGAATTAAAAAAAAATTCGTTCGAAGATTGTTCGAAATTCCGTTCAAAAATTTTAAAATGAAAACCGCTCAAAATCAAGAATTACCAATCTAATTCTGATTGTATCTGTCATTTCTCAATAAATGATGATAAAAAAGACTATTTAAATTTAATTCCACGAGTGAGTTTAGCTATACTAAAGCAAGAAAATTAGAAAATTTTGCTTGTTTTTAACGGAATTTTGAAAATATGGATTTTCATTTTCGAAAAAAATTTTATTTCCATACCCTGCTTTTATTTTTTTTTGAATAATCAAGTGGAAGTATTTACCTTTAGTTTAGTTATTTTTAAACCTATCTCTGCATTATTTGTTTTCATATTTATAAAAGTCATATTGAAAAGTCCATGGTTTGGTCACAATTATGACAAGTCGTTCAACAAAAGCTTCAGCTTTTCAAAAAGTACTTTTGCGCTTACATGTTATGATCATTAATGATTAACTTTTAGTACTAAGTGTATTTATATTATTTGATAATGCTTAGATTTTGAGAAATTGAAAAACTGAATTTAAAAATACAAAAATATGTTCTTTTTATTTTATTCTCACGGTACAATCAATAAATTGCATTTACATGAAGAACAACTAATGAACAAAGAACATGTTGGTCCTAATTTATTCATATCAATACGTATTGTTAAATAGAAAGAAGAAGAGTTGGAATAAGAAAATAGAAAAAGCTTCGTAAAAAACAAATCGGAAAAATATCCGAAGACTTTTGTTCTATTTTAATTCACAGTCTTATTGCAACTTTCATCGGAATCGGAACTAAAAAAACTAAAAAATGAAGTCGGTTGAAAATTTAAGAAATTTGATAAATCGAGTCAAATCTCATTTCGTGAGTGATCAAGTGCAAAATTTTGTGCTTTTTCTTGATGATTTTTTCCCAAGTGAAAACATTTTTGATTTCTTTGGGTTTCCATTCTTAAATCGATTGCATAATGCTGAAGACGAAAAAGTTAAAGTTCGAAAGAGAAAATTCTTTTGGTTGTCTTTATTAACCGCTTTAATTATAATTGGTCTACTTGTTGTCAACTTTTTGATCACTTTTGGAAACTCGGAAAAGTTTCCTGAAACTATTGAGAGTTTTTGCTTTACTGGTGGTTATACCTTTTGTTTGCTCAGATGTTTTCATCTCTGCTACTGGAAACGTGATACCATCAGGGCAATTATTGACAAACTCGACCAACATTTTCCACATTCAAGCCGCGATCAATTAAACTTTGAAGTTCACAAGCATCAACGAAATCTGAAGAAACTCTATCGGATTTGTTTGATTCTTTACATCATTGTTTGGTTGAATTATTCAGTGATAGCACTTTTTTCGTTTATCTCTGAATATTTTGGTTTGGGGTTTATGAAAATTAAGCTTGCAATGCCGATCTATTTTCCACTTGATCCTTATCAACCAATGTTTTATCTACTTATTTTTATCGTAGAATGTTCTACACTTTTGGTTTTTGCATTGACCTTGGCAGCAATTGATGTGCTTTTTTGTGGTTTGGTTTGTGTTCTATCATTGGAATTTGATGTTTTGGCACAGAAACTTGCTCAAATTGATCCTGAAAGTGATGAAAATGTAGAGAAGAAATTGAGTGCAATCATCGATGACTATAATGAACTTTCTCTCATTGGAAATGAACTTGAGGAAATTTTCTCACTGATCTTGCTAGTCAATGTCTTTTCAAGCATTACTATGCTTTGCACTGTTGTCTTTTTTATATTTGTAAGATTAAATTTATTACAATTAAATATTAAAATTCATTTTAAAAATATTTTTCAAAGACACCGATTGAATTCAGTTTAATGATGAATTTTATCCCTGCTTTACCTGGTGTATCTAATCAACTGTTCTGCACTTGCTATTATGGTCAACTATTGGAAACGTAAGTGAATTTGTCAAAAGTTTTACTTTTCTGTGCATTTTTGGAACAACAATGCAGCTTATATCTTCTTTTTGATCGGCTGGCTGTTCGTGTGAGTAATGGATCTCGAAAAATAAAATAGCCAAATTTACGATTTTTTGTAATTAGTTTGTGTTATTGATTTATTGTCGGCAATCTTTTTTAGAAAGCTCTCACTGGTTGCAGTGATTTTACTATTTTTTGGATTTTAAATTACGAATTTAATTTCATATTGAAAATTTGTAAAAAAAAAAGTTTTTGTCGCGAAGACGATTGCAGCGCCACCAATGACAAATATTGGAACTTCAAATAATTTGAATATTATTCAACCGTTATTTTGAATCAATAAAAAATATCATCAGAGGATTCTGTTAAATGAACATGAATTAAGAACGATCGCCGTACTTTCATTCATCAAAATTTTATAAAAATGATTTTCTCTTTATTTTTATTTATTTTGATCAATTTATTTTAAAACTGCTGCACAGAAACTTTTAATATCATTTTCAATTTTTTTCTCAGTTCTTCATTACGTGTCGCTGATGAAGCTTACAACTGCAATTGGCATGGAAAAAATTTAAAATTTCGCAAGATGATTTTGTTGACAATGTTGAGAGCTCAAAAGCCACAAAAATTGACAGGATGGAAATTCATGGACATTGGCTTGCCTGCGTTTTATTGGGTAAAAGTTTTGGAAACTTTTTTAAAGAAATAAATTGATAAACATTAATTTTTCAAGGTTCTGCAAACTACATATTCTTACTTTTCATTCTTGAGTGGTTTATATGAGTCTTAAATATCTTTATGAGGTAATTGATGTCTGAAATAAAATAATTATATTACGCTTATTAGAATTTGTGATAGAAAAGCAATGTTCAAAGTAGAATTAAGAAATAAAATTCATTAAATTTTTAAGTAATTAACATAAGGAATTATAAGTGTGATAGATTTTATAAAAATTATTTAGCACTAATATTGAATGTTAATAGTTTCAAGAAATAGATATAGCATTAAATTACATCGATTTAAGTTCTTTTTCTGGCGCTATTTTTCTAGAAAACACTTTTAGAAATTGGAAGTTAAATAATTTTAAAATATCATAAAATTTATGACTATTATGAAAGAAAACAAATTATCATTTTTCTGTGCAAAATATATCAAATTATTTTCTTAAATTTTTCGTGATATAAGCTCAAAAATTAAATTTTTATATTTGCATTAATTTATTTTCATAAACCTTTAATAAAAATTTCTTTTCTATCTGCACTTTTAAAATTTGTAGTTTTATTTTTCTCAAATTGTTGATTTAAATTTCAGAAAATTTTAAATTTCTTTTTTAAAAAATAGTAAAAGAATTGCATTGAAAAATTCAAAATAAAATTGACTACATTAGCAACTGTTATTTTGACTAAGGCCTTAAAACTGTTTTTGTTTTTCATTTTTGAATTTTTTGTTTACTGATTTTTAGCGCATTTTCCATTACATTAAGAAAAAGGCACTGTTTTCCGCACTTTGTTAGTCTGTCTGTCTGTCTCTTTAATAAATATTTATATCTCAGTATTGTTATTGAAGATACTTTTGGTCTTCAAAAATTTGCCTTCACCTTCGCCTTCGAAGACATTTGCCTACACGAAGGCAAAATTTTTCTCCCTTCACCTACGACTTTTGTCTTCAAAGGCAAATATATGGAAGCCTTCCAAGATGCTTTCGGTTTTCGCGAATTTTTTGCTTTCGAAGGCAAAAGTCATAAGCAGTGCCTTCGCGAAGGCGAATACCTTCGAAGGAAAAAATTAAAACGAAGGCACCTTTAAATAAAAACATTATCCGTAGTTAGTCTTTAAAGAAACGGATTTTCTACAAACTTATTACACTAATTCCAAAAACTATGTTAAAATTGGGAAGAAAAAAATTTTTTTGGTGCGAAAAAATTTTGTTTTCGAAAATTTTCTATTTCGAATTTGACAAAAAAAAGTTTAATCATAGTAAACAAAGGAAGTTCTCAGACCTTTCACAGAGTCTGGAAAATCATAAATTACTTATTAACAGCTAATAATTACTAGACTACAAGATAAAATTTATTGAAAATTTCATAATCCACAAATTTTAACTGAATTTAGTTAATATATTAATCTTTCCTATGCTTATTTTAGGTTAAGCAAATTTGAAATTCACATTTTGTTTGCATTGATTTTACTTTAGAATTTACAAAAGCACAATCCTATTACTCTTTCTTGAATCGCATTTACAAAAATTAGAAAATTATATCCTTATTGCAACTCAATGTCAGATGACAAGCTTAAATATTTCAGATTGAAAAATTTTTTCCTCATGGTACCATCGATAAATTGCATTTACATGACCATGAATAAAAGCAATTTGGTCTTTATTTATTTATAAATCTACAAGCTTGTTGATTGTATGTAGATTTTACAATGAGTAAAACTTAAATACATGTAAGTAATATTTCGTGTTATTGAAGAAAGTAGAAGAGTTGGAATAAAGAAAATGAAAGAAGTTTCGTCAAAAACAAATCGGAAAAATATCCGAAGACTTTTATTCTACTTTAATTCACAGTGTTGTTGCAACTTTCATCGGGATCGGAACTAAAAAATTAAAAAATGAAGTCGATTGAAAATTTTAGAAATTTGATAAGTCGAGTCAAATCTCATTTCGTGAGCGATCAAGTGCAAAATTTTGTGCTTTTTCTTGATGATTTTTTCCCAAGTGAAAAGATTTTCGATCTTTTTGGTTTTCCATTCTTAAATCGATTGCATAATGCTGAAGACGAAAAAGTTAAAGTTCGAAAGAGAAAATTCTTTTGGTTGTCTTCAATCGTTTCTGCAATCCTAATGGTATTGTTCGCCATCAATTTTCTGTTCATTGTTGGAGACTCAGAAAAATTTCTTGAAACTATCGAGACTTTCGGCTTCATTAGTGGTTATACTTTGACTTTCATAAAAATTTTCTTTCTTTGCTACTGGAAACGTGACACAATCAAGGCGATCATTGAAAAACTCGACCAACATTTTCCACATTCAAGCCGCGATCAATTAAAGTTTGAAGTTCTCAAGCATCAGCGAAATTTGAATATTTTTTATTGGATGTGTTTGACTACCTACATTGCACTTTCGTTAAATTATTCAGGCGTGGCACTTTTTTCGTTTGTTTCTGGACTTTTTGATTTGGGACTGATGAAAATTAAGCTAGTAATGCCGATGTACTTTCCAATGGATCCACTTCAACCTTTGCTTTATCCAACATTCTTTATCATAGAAAGTTGTACACTTTTGGTTATTATCCTAACATTGGCAGCTACTGATTTGCTTTTCTGTGGTTTGGTTTGTGTCTTATCACTGGAATTTGATGTTTTGGCACAGAAAGTTGCTCAAATTGACCCTGAAAATGTAGAGAAAAAATTGCATGAAATTATCGATGACTTTAATGAACTTTCTCACATTGGAAATGAACTAGAGGAAATTTTCTCACCAATCTTACTGGTCAATGTCTTTTCAAGCATCTTTATGCTTTGCATTTTGGTTTTTCTTGTATTTGTAAGATTAAAATAAGTCAATTTTTTTAAAAATATTATTTTGTGCATTTTTTCAAAGACACCAATTGGATTCATTTTAATGATGAATTTTTTTCCTGCTTTACCTGCTATGTTGATTCAGCTATTCTGCATTTGCTATTATGGTCAACTGTTGCAAACGTAAGTTAAACATTTTTAAATTTTTTTTTAAATTAGATTTTTTTTATCAGTTCTTCAATGCGTGTCGCTGATGAGGCTTACAATTGCAATTGGTATGGACAAAATTTGAAATTTCGCAAGATGATTTTGTTAACAATGTTGAGGGCTCAAAAGCCACAAATTTTGACTGGATTGAACTTCATGGACATTGGATTGCCTGTGTTTTATTGGGTAAGAATTTTTAACACTTTCTTAAAGAATTGAATTGATAAAAAAAACTTTTTCAAGGTTCTGCAAACTACATATTCTTACTACTCTTTTTTGAGTAATTTGTATACGTTTTAAATACTTTTATGAGGTAATTAATGTCTGAAATAAAATATTTGTATTACGCTTATTAGAATTTGTGATAGAAAAGCAATGTTCAAAGTAGAATTAAGGAATAAATCTACTTAGATTTTAAAGTGGTCAACACTAAAAATATAAATGTGATTAAAAGTTTTTAATAGAAATATTTAAGTAATGATTTTTAAGATTTAAAAACTTATAGGCACTGAAATAATCAACTTAAATATTTAATATTTTAACAATATTTTTATGTATTTTAAAATAACTAAATTTTATTCATTTTAATATAAATATTAAAAACATTTTCATATCTTTAGAAATTCAGATAAAAACATTGACAAAAAATTGATGATGGCAATATCTTTAATTATTTTGTTAAATTAGGGAATTTCTTCCTTTTTCAAAATGATTAGAAAATTCAAGGCCTGAGAACTCTTTGATCCGAGTTTTTGAATTTTTTTTGATTCCTGTTTGATTTTTTGATCCGAGTTTGGTCTCGGATCGAAAAATATCAAACTCGGATCAAAAAAAATCAAACAGGAACCAAAAAAATCAAATTCGGATCAAAGAGTTCTTAGGCCTTGAGAAAATTTTTATTATAAAATCAAACTAACAATTCTAATTGTAAAATTATTGATTAAATTTTTTTCAATCAAAACAAATTTCAATTTTAAATTTTTCATCAAAAATTTTCTTAGATTTTTCTTGACTTAAGCTTAAAAATTAAATTTTTTATATTCATCTATATTTAATCTCTAGAGTCTTCAATAAAAAATTTCTTTTTTATCTGCACTTCTTAAAATTTGTAGTTTTATTTCCTAAATTGTTGATTAATTTACAGAAAATTTTAAAAGTATTTTCACAAATTTTAAATCAATTATCAATTGACAAAAACATTTTAATGTTAATGTCAAAATATCACAATAATTCAATTATTGTAAAAATAATGATGCAAATTAAAACAATTGTAGACTTTTTAAAATAATTGTTAAAAAATTGAACCTAAAAACCAATGAAAGTTTATCATTAAAATTATCATTAACCTTTCTTTTTTTTTTGCTTAAATGACGTGAACTCAAAAAATAAAGCAAAATTGATAAATTTTCATTCAAAAAATAAAAAAATATCTGTATCATATTTTGAGTTTATCACTCTTAAATAAACACAGTAAATGATTCGATTGTGGCACATTTCACACAAAATGAACTTTATGAAAAGGAAAAAATTTTTGTTTTTTCTGCCGCCCTCATATGTGAATGTATGGAATGAAAAAAATTGATAAAAAATTCATTGAAGCGAATGCGGGAAGAAATAAAAAAATCTGTGTGCTGGAAAAAAATCTTCAGCTGTCGTAGAGAGATTATACATGTATAAATAAGTGATGAACTTTATCTGAATAAATTGTGCAGAATAAAAAAATTCAACTGAGTGCATTATTGAATTTTCGTTCATTATTTCAAGTCTAAGAAAAAAATTTATCAACAATAATTGAACAATTGAAATTTCAAGAATTCTATTTGTAAAATGCATAAATAAATATTTGTATCGAAGAAGAGAAGAGAAATTGATCTTATAAAAACATCCGGTTATTATTGTTATTGTACATAATTGAAGAGTTATTTATCTTGTTATTTTATTGTTTACTCAAATTGTAATGTTGATTTTTCAATTATTGTTTTGATGATTTTGCTTACTCAAGTGAGAAAAATTGTTGAATTGATTAAAAATTCAATGTTTGTAGCATAGATAAAGAATTTATGGCAGGCATCATCATCACAAGCTATTTTAAAAAGTTGCCAGTTTTTACCGCTAATTATTCTAACAAATTTGATGTAATTTTTAAAATAACGTATTTTTGAATTTTAAAAATTTAAAATTTTGACAACCGTTGATTTTTAAAATTTGTAGATTTTTTCATCTTTTTTAAAGTTTTTCTAAAATTACTTCTGTCACCGAAAATTTAAAAAAAATTCTTTAAGCATTTTATGTAAAAACTTTTAAGACCAAAGTTTATGACTAAACATGACCTTTAAAAGCAACCCTAAAAATATATTTATGAAAATGTTCACAAACAAACAGCAGGAAAAAATATTTTCATAAAATTTATTCAAAAAACTTTTTTCAAGCTTTTTTTGTATTAATTAATAACTAAAGATACGTGCTAACTTTTTAGATGAGAATACAACTAGAATATTAAAGACTAGAAAAGAAATTTCCTTATTTGTAATTTTTGCATGGAAATTTCTTTAATAATTAATGAAAAAATTCGCATTCACCTTCGATAGCTCTTTTAATTACAATTCGAACTCAACTCAAAATTAATGGCAAATATTGAGCATGTTTACCAATTAATGAAGCATGTTGTGCTGTTAATTGTGTGATTCATATGTGTCGTTCAAATTGGATTGCCTTTCATAAATTATCAATTAATTGCTCTTACATTTTTTATTCTTCTTTATTTTATTTTCTGCCCTTAACTGCGTGCTTTTGATAACGAGATGAGAGTGAGTATGTCAATGATGAGTTTATTCAACTAAAATGAATCGACATGATGTAAAAGGTTAGATATCAATGTTGTACATCATCTATAATGTTCTTATTTGACTCTGACACACGCAAGCACTTTCATTGGGAAGTGATTTTAAAGAGAAGAATAAGAAAATTTACAAGCATGTAAAATTTTGTTCTACTGAGGATATCAAGTTTGGTTTTGATAATAAAATATTCATTTTGTCATTATAGCTCTGGAGGAATAAATATTCATTTTAGTAAATGCCAAAGATAGCAACCAAATAAATAACAAAAATTTTTAGCAAAAATGACAAATTAGTAAAATGACAAAATGTTGTGTGTGACAAAAATGTTGCACATGACATGTGATGTAAACAAAAAATATTTTAATTAAATTTTTTGACTAAAAATTCTGTCAATATTGTATTTAAAAGCAGATAAATCAAAAGGACATAAGTATCTTATAATTTTTTACTAGAGTTTAAATGTGCACAAAATTTTAGTTTCGATTAAAAATTTTAATTCGGCGCAACATGTAATGTGTAACAAAAACACATTTGTTGTTATGTTGAAAATGACACAAATGACAAATTTTGAAAAGGATTAAAAACTTTCTTTATTTTATTTGCTGCAGTGATCATATTCTTGTGATTATTTAATACATTTACTGAAATGTATTTCCAATATTTTTGCAATATCATATAAACTTTGTTTTTTCTTTCTTTTATGCATTTGAGTTTGTTTGAGCTCGATTTCTTTTGTTTCAACCACAAATATCATTTCAATGTTGCTACTGTTTGTCTGTGTGTATTTTTTTTGTAAATCTATGCCGAACTTGTGCTTTAGGACTTAATTTGATGTGTAAATCAAGATGTGGTGAATTTTTTACGATAAATTAAATAAAACTTCCAAGTTAAAAATTCAATTTTTTCCTCTTGAAATAAAAACCAATTTCCTGCACATCTCTAGGCTGTTTTCAAAAAAATTTTTTTGCTGTTCTACATAGCAAACAAAATATTCAACTTGAAAATTTAACACGGACTTGTTAGAAAAGAAAATATAAAAATTGCAATTTTTACCTTAGGGTTTTAAAACTTTACAAAAAGCATTAATAAAAAATCGATGCTAATTAAAGCTAAAAATTTCCTTAATGACCATTGTTGAGCGCTCATTAAAAGAACAAGAAGAATGATGGAAATTCCATAGCCATAAATTCAATTTTAATTGAACAATCATGTAGGAAGCAATGACATAGCAGCATAAATTGATTAAGATCGAACGAATCGAGTCATTGTGAAAGTCTAAAAACCCAAAGGCGGAATTTTTAAATTAAAAAATTCTTTGTGATTTACGCAGCATGTTGCTGTTGTTGAAGTCTTAAAAATTGATTTTTTTTATCTCAAACAAATGAAATGACAAAAAATAAAGAAAAAAACTTCATAATTAAATTCATAAGATTTTTTATGATTCTCATTTTGATGCATATTTTATGAATGATAATAAAGGCCGAAATTTCATTTTTTATCTTTTTACTGTGATGTCATCAATATGAAAATTTTGTAATGAAATTTTTTTATTTTAAAATTATTCAATGTTTTTATTTTATAGTGTTTTTACGTTCCAAGTAATTTGATTAAGAAATTTAAAAGAACCATAGCAAGTGCTCAATTGAATTGTCCGAAACTATTGAAGCATAGTGAAGATTAAGAATTTTCTTTTATGTTACATAACTTTTAACAAATTCTTTTCTGCGGGTTTAATATTTTCTCCTATTCAACTGTAGTAATTGAAATTTTTTATTTAATTCATTTCATGGTGATTTATTGGCTAAAATTTATAACATTCAAAAGATTAATGAAAATTTGAAAGGAGATAAAAATATTTAATATCATAAAATGCATGGTAAATTGATTATTTTTTGTTGTGAGCATGATTGATGATAAAAATTTAATTATCTGAAATGGAATTTAGTTGCAAAATATTGTTTTTAATTGTTGAAATAATTTATTTTATAAAAACCCATTAAAATAGTGTTTTATGTGCAAATAAATTAAATGGTTTCAATTTTATTTGAAAACTATTTTTTATGAGTTTTTAATGAGTAAATAAAATTTATAAAAATAACGTATTTTGACATTTTGAATTTTTTATCAGACTACCGTCTTCCCTCGAATATAGGGAACGTCTTTGTATTTGAATTTTGCTCAGTTTGCTCAGAAAACTTTTAATTTTCCGTACAAAATCAAAACAATAACTCAGCAAGTTTCCTTTTATTCAAATACAAGGACCTTTCCTTATATTCGAGCGAAGACAGTAATGAGATTTTATAAAAAATTTTTAGTTATCCTTGAATCTCATAAATCATTCACAATCTCTATCATGATGCTCAAAAAAATTTCTGCTTCTTCCTTCAATTCAAGCTCGTGCATAGATTTTTTAATGTGAAAATAATTCATTGAATGACAGCATGCATGCTCATGTAAAGAATGCGATGAAAATTTTACTCATTATCGTCATCTCTTACGATAAAAAATCTTCCTAGAGTGACAATGAAAGCATTATCGGAAATAAATGACGTACAAATTTACCTTTCGTGGAGATGAATAAAAAAAAATTTCTCTTCATGATGATATGAGAAATTTTTTTTATCATACCAAACATAACTCGTGAGTATGTGTTGCTTTTTTCATTAAACTTTAATATCCTGGGTTGCATAAAATATGACAATGTTTTTACACATTTTCCACTTTTACACTTTCACTCATTCTGTGTTTGTGTTTCAACGAAGACTGTGTTTTAATGATGTCAATGTGACACTCACAATGGAGTTTGTGCTGCTGATACTTAACATGAAAATGAGTTTTTTTGTTAAGGAATTTGAGAAACTTTTCAAAAATATTTTTTTGAATTTTGAAATTTTTAATTTTTGGCAGTTGAAAATTCAAATTTATAAAAAAAACGTTTAATAAAGACATTTTTACTTTATGAAAATTTTGAAGTTTAACGGTAAAAATTTGAAATTTAAAAAAAAATTTTTTGTAAACAAATTTTTAAAATTTAAATATCAAAAATATTTTTTGCTATTATTTCTTAATATTCTGTCATCAACACAACAACACAATGATTAAGATTTTATGAAGGGCATAATCAACATATCAAAATGATGATGATGATGAATTGTCTAATGACTGAAGGAGAAAACTAAAATAAGATAATGAAAAAAAAAGCTGAAAATAAAAGTGAAAGTCAAATTTTTTCCTAAAACAGTAGTTTTATTTCTTTATTTATGCATTCGAAAATTTATAATTAAAATTTTTATAATTTGATTTTTTTTGTCTGTTCATTTTACAATTTTACAAATTTTGGAATATTTTTTGTAATGTGAAATTTACTTTCTAAAATGTTGAGAGAATTTTGATAATAAATTATTCCAATGGAATTTATTAACTATTTATAAAACTAATAATTTATTGAAGCTATAAATCATTTATTAATTACCCTTTTTTGAAGCCTCACAAAATATTTTCCTTTTCAATAACTTAAAAACTTTTTTTGTCCAATCAACTTTTTTGCGTGGTAACAAAAATTTTTCTCATTAATTCCAACAATTAGTTGTGTAAATTATAATTAATTGCCTTAATTATCATAAATTTTAGCTAATTTTAGACATAGACACATGTAGAGTGTCGGCTCCATTAAATCATGAATCTAATTATGAACAGAAAAACTTATTTTTAAAAAAAAATTTCTTCCAGAGCTGCTTTTAAAATAATTTGTCAATTTAACGGAAATTTCGAATTCAAAATTTAAAAAACCGATAAAATAAGATTTTCGAATTTTAAACTTTAAGATCTTTTGAAACATAAATAAAAAAGTGCAAAAGATTTAATGAATTTTTAAAACTTTGTCACAACAAGAATTTCTTGAATTCAAAATTTAAATTCCGTTAAAATAAAAAAATTTAAATTTGTAATTTGAAATTTTGTTGAAAAAGATTTCAAATTTCAAATATAAAAATGTGTTAAAATCAAAAATTTTCAACTCTGGAATTTCTGCTTCATAAATTTAATCAACGTTTTTTTTCCTCTCATTTAATGACTCTTTTCTTTTCATTATATTCATATGCATGTTTAAATTTTTATCATGATTATTCTATGCAAATACAAGTGTAGTTAGTGAAATATTCATTCTTAAAAATTAATTCTTCATTTTTTCACTTTTTCATAAATTTTATTTTATTTTTTTGGATTCACAATATTTTGATGACTTTCATTGCAATTTTGCAATTAATTGAGCGGATATTTTCTCCTCTTTTAAAAGTTGAGATAAAATATTTCCACTCTTTTTATTGCTGCAATGATTCTTAACAATTAGGAACTGAAAAAATAAATATTTGAAAAATTTCTCATTTTTTTATATTTTTTTTTTCATGTTTTTCATTCTGTGCTAGATGATAATAATTAAGTTTCTGCATTATTCAAACACCAAAAAGGAAGGAAGAAAATGAAAACTTTCTGCTTTTTAAATTTTTTTAAAGTTAGCTTTTTTGACGAAGAAGAAAAATCAGACAAAAGAAACTTTTTCGTTCTATCTCATGTGTATTCAATCGCGTACACACATGACAATATTTTCTTTTATAATATTTGCTTAAGGAAGACTGAGCTGAATATTTTTTTTTAATTTCTTATTAAACTAATTAATTATTTTAAATTTGTATTTTTTTCACTTATGGAATTTTTCATACTTTTCTGATTGATTGATTCATGAATATTCTTATACTAAAACCAATTTCTTTTCCTCTTGTCTACTTTAAAAATTAATGTGGAAAAAATAATGAAAAAGTTTTATTTTTGCAAGATTCATTGAGTTTTTAAATAAAAATTGATGATTTTAAAATTTTAAAAATAACGAGTTTTAAAAATTTAAAAATATTTGTAGACAACATATTTGTTTACATTTTTTTGAAACTTTAGAAAATGTAAACAAAAACAACGAACTTTAAAATTTTTGTAAACAAAGAATTTGTTTACTTTATTCAAGGTTTCTAAAAAATAAATTTAAATTTTACCGTTAACATTTAAAATAAAAAATCCAAAGCTTTAAACAGTTCAAAATTAGTCATTAAAATGTCTCTTGTATTCCATTAAACTTTAAAAAGGAAGCTTTTAAACAAAAAAAGCAAGCATAAATTACATAAGTGTAATGAAAATACATTTAAAAAAAGATGGAATCCAATGTTTATGGTTGTGCTCAAGATTGAAATTAAATCGCACTTAAGTATAAAAGCTGCTGCTGCTACTGTTGTTTCTGTTTGTGCTGTTGAGAGTAAATTAAAATGAAATTGAATGAAAGCACGCAGGAGTAAAATAAAATATAAATTTTCAAATGAGCTTCGTGTCTGTTTCTCATGCATTTAAGAAAGCCGCATTTATGTAAATGATGAAAAATTGAAATAAATTTGGTTTTATTACACAAACATATAAGAGTATGACAAAGATATACCCGCATTCCGCTTAAGAATGGTTTTTTCATGAGTGCATAAATGTTTGAATTGAGAGTGATGAAAGTTTGAAGAAAATGTTTTTGTTTATTTTAACTTTTTCTATCTGTGTCATGAGAAAATCAATGTCAAAATGTTTCTAGTTTACGTAAATTTATAGTTTAGTTATATAGCGATGGAACTGGAGCAGAATTGCTTTAAATTTACATTTGTGGTCGCTCTATTTTTCATCTTTTCTTCCTTCTTAACACAAATTTTATTTTAAGTTAATTCCTTGTGCATTCTCACAAATTAATGCTTCACTTTTTATCATTCTATTATTTATGACACTAAAAAATAGAAATTTTTGAGTACGATTTGAAGAAATGAAACCTGCAATTTATGAAATGCTTAAAGAAAAAGAAGAATTAGAGAAAAAATATCAAATTTTAAATTTTGTTGAACAACAATTTTAAGATTTAAAAATCAAAAATTCAACGGCTTTTATATTTTTATTGTAAAAATAATTGTTTGTACTAAAAAAGTTAAGGAAAACCGTTGAAAACTTAAAATTTAAATTTAACGGTTTTTTTAATTTTTTTTCTTTGAACATATTTTTAGAACTAAAATAAAATCTAAATGAAATGAAATTTTCTTAAATTTTTCTCGAAATTCTCATTTTTCTTCAATTTCTGCCTTTCATTTTTTCACAAACAAATATTTTTTGAAAAAAGCTTTCACTGTCTAAGATTCCGTTTATTAATTTTAATGACAAATGTTTATTTCTTATGGTTCTGTTTTTATATTTTTCTTCATCTTAAAATGACTTCTAAGAATTAAGCATTAATTATTTTAAAATATCATTTATAATCTTTATTTTATATGAATCTTGTGTTTATACTTTTTTAGAATATTTCAAGTGATGTGTATCATTATTTCTTAGCATCTAAGGTGAATTTTTTACTGTTTTTTATATTGTATCAAGATTTAGAACAACATTTTAGATTTTTTCAGAAATTAAAAACACATTCGTTGTAAATTTTTTAGATTCTTCTTTTACACAGTCAAGGAGTTTTTCATGTCAAATTTTTGTTAAACACAGAACATAAAGAAATTTTTTTCGTTTGAGAACTTTTTTAATCTTTTTATACAAAATTAAAATAACAAAGTGAAATAAAAGTCGCTAGAATAAGAAGAAATCTAGAGATTGTGGCGATTGTTGAATCATTGCAGCCATCTTGATTGCAACAGTATGTGCTTGTGTCCCAAACCTCTGTGGATTAAAAAGAGAAAATTTTCAATTTTTATGTGGATAATCTTAATTATCTAAATGTATACAATTTTTTTTTGCTTTCTCATCACCATAAAACGATGATCCTGTGTGTATATAAATACTAATGCTTTTGCATATACGCAAATTTACATAAACACCATAAGCGAAAATGCTTATATGACGAGGTGTGTTAAGTGCTTTAAAAGTTGTTAATATGAGCTTTGTGGTTGGAAATTTTTTAATGAGCTGAGTCATTTAAATGGTTGGTTAGTTATTGCAGATATCATGCAGTGTAACTTTAAACGGGAATTGCCAGGTTTGATGTTAAGTCTTTAAAATAACGAATTTTTCAAATTTAATTTTTTGACAGTTATTTTTAAAAAGTTGAATTTAAAAATTAACGAACATTTTGTAAATAAAACATTTATAACAACTTTTCCAAGAAGACATTCATTGCGATAAAAAAACAATTTTGTTGAAACTGGGAAAATGTTGCACGTGACAAGATAAAATGTTGTATGTGACATAAGATAAATAGTTGTATATGACATTTGTTGCAAACAAAATATTTTTTGATCAATTTTTTGCTTATAATCTTTGCCAATTTTGTAATTTAAAGCAAATAAACCTATAAGAAATAAATTTCAAAAGATATCCTAAACAATACAAGACTATATTAATACATATTTTTGGTTTAGATTAAAAATTTGAGTTTTATAAAACATGTAACATGTCTCAAAGTTACATTTGTTTTGTCACAAAATCACATTTGTTACATAGCGAATAAAGAAAACATTCCTAATTTTATTTACTAAAGTGAACATTCTCTTTAATTCTTTTAAATTTTGGAAAAAAAAGTTCAGAAATTTTATTAATTTTGAAACCTTGTCAAATTACATAACAATCGTAATACACTTCCAGGTAAGTATAAAGTAAAAGAATATTGTTGATAATAAAAAGAGAATACATAAATGTATGTATGTAAATTGTCTGAATATGTTTAGTGGCAGCTTTTTCTTTTTAGCATTTAAGCATCAGCAGTAAACTCATTTTTTCTCCTCTTTCCATTTAATATATGAACATGAACACGTTTATAGCAAGGAGCTTCATTTAAAATTCAAACAACAATGTAAACATAGTAGAAATAATGGCATAAAAAGGAAGAGACAGTTTGGGATGTATCTTTATCACGTATTATGAAAATTGAAATTTCTGCCAGTGATTTTTCATGCACACAATTGTGTGTTAAAAAAGGGGAGAAAAAATAGTAAATTTTTATTTTAACAAGAAATTTTTTACTGCAAGAAGTCAAGGTTGATAAAAATTTATCATTTTGCTCATGTCTTGCTTGAACAAAATTGAGTTTTTTCATTCTCATCCGATGTCTGCGTTTTTAATGCGTGAAATATCCGGTGATGAGTTTTCTTGTGTGTGTACACAATAAGGGTGATGAAAAAAAAATAAGAGCAATTTTTACCTTTTTCTACACACGATTCCACACAATCTCTTACTGTAGAAAGCTCAGAGACATATTTCTGTAAATAGAAAAAGAGGAAGAAATTATTAGATTAGTTTGAAAGATTTTTGATTATTTGTTCTAAATTTTATTTCAAAATTGAACAATTTTGTAAAATTTTGTTCCTTCTCAATATAAAAAATTTAAGATCAAGATCAAGCTCAAATTTTAAATTTCAAAAACCCGTTGCATTGAAATTTTGTTTTCGCTAGAAAAATTGTAAGAAATATAAAACATTTATGAAAAATATTACAATTTTTCCTAATATTTATGAATATTCTTTAAATTCTCAGCTTTACTTTCATAAAAAACTAAAAACTTTAAATCAGACAATTTTAAAGACAAAATCTGTTTTAAATTTAACCTTTAATTTCCTTCTTTTTATCCTCAATCTTATTTCTACAATCGTTCTAGTTTTCTTGTGATCCTTAGCAATTAAATTCAATGAGGCTTTTCATGTCCTTTCGTTTCTACTCAATTGAGTAAAATTACCAAAAGCCATAATAAGAAATGTGAACTAATAAAGTTAAATAATTTGGAAAGAAAAGGAAAAACTGTTGTTTTAAAAAGCAATTGAGACAGAAAAAAGAAGCATTAGAGTGAAAATAGTAAATTGAATTTTCTTTTCTTTATTCAATGAAAGACTAACATTTTTAATGCTTCTTCAAGCTTGCAATTATTGTAGCAAAAAAGTTTGTAAAAATTTTTATTTTATTTTATTGTCAAATTTTATTGAGAGAAAAGAAAACTTTTGCCACATGGTTGATTTCTGTGGGAAAATATTTTTGTTAAATGAATTGTTATTTTGGTTTTTGAACATTTTTGTAATATTTTAAGAAAAATTTTATATAACTTTTAAAAGAAACTCAAAATCTTGTCTTATCATTAAAAAATCATTTTTTTGCAAATTCATCATAATTTTAAAAGAAAAGAAACAAAGAAATTATCTCAACTCATTATATTGCAATAAACTCGGCTTCCTATTAATTTTAATGAACATGTAAAAAAGCATTTTTCATGAGAATGATGAGAAGAATTTTTTCATTTTTTATCTAAATAAAGAAAAGTCAAATTTGCATTAAGTTGCAAGCGAAAAAAAAAACTTTTTTCCGCACGAACAAAAAACAAAACAAAGCAAAGATTTTTCTCATTCTTTTGCTTGAGTTCATTTTGGCGAAAAGCGAGAAAAAGAAAAAGTTTTCACTCTTTCTTGAAGTTATCACGTCGTAAAATGAAAAACGATTTTGTAAAGAATTCTTGGTCAAGACAAGTTAAAGTAGAAGCGGCAAATTTTTTTTTATTTTGTGCTATTTTGAATAAGAAAAAGTTTGCTTTTGTGGTTTGCGGCGATTTATCACACGGAGAATAGACAGCACAGTTCCATGGTTTCAAATGCAGAAAATTTATTTGAAATAATTCTAAATAATAAAGTTGACTCAATAAAATAGAATTAGAAATTTATTGCTAACGATGTAAATGAAAATTATGATAAATTGAGTGATTATGAGAAGATTTATGAAAGAAAGAGAGAAGACAAAGTTTTGTGTATTTGTATCTGTTGAAATCCATGTTTATTTTTATGAGAATGATGTTTATAATTTTTTATCATCACTTTCCGTCATGTTTATTGTAGTTAAGAATTTTTTACTGTTGTATGGAAATATTTATTTCATTTAGAAGAAAAATTTCTTTATAATGCTTTTAAAATTTTTAATTTTTAACGGAAGTTTGAAATTTAAACTCTTCAAAAATTCAAAAGAAAAATATTTTTGTCATAGAAAAAATTGAAAAGATTATAATTATGAAATCAGGGGGCTGGCAAATGAAATTTAAAACTTTTGCCATTTTTGCCAAATTTGCCGTTTTCAACACAACAAAATGTGTTTTGTGACAAATGTTGCGTTATATCAATTTTTAAATTTCTAATTAAATAGAAAATACACAATAATTTACATTTAAAATGATCAAACAACATTCTAAGAGATGTTTATTATTGATTCTACTACTTTCAATACAGTTTTAATAAGAATTCAAGTAAAATTTTTGTTCAAAACAATTTTTGTTTTTACATTTCATGTGACAAAAAAAATTTGCCATTTTTGCCAAACTTTGCCGTTTTTTGCCGTTTGCCAAAGTGTCCAGCCCCCTGTATGAATTATTTTAATTATAGAATGATGTTTAAATTTAATCTCGCATAAATAAAATTAATCGCAATAATTCAAATTTCAAAAAGCCGGTAATTTCTAAAATTCTCATGAAATAAACTCAAAACTTAACGAATTATTTTTAAAATATTTTCTTTAAAGTATTCTCATAAAACATTTAATTTTGTTAAAAGAACCATTATTTAAAAATTCCCAAAACATTCCTAAAATCTCATTTGCAAAATTACTAGGTAAATAAATAAAAATAAAAAAGTATGCAGTAAAAACAGCAATCGAGAGAGACTTTGTGTTTATTTTCTATTGAATGACTCACTGTGCATTGCAGCATTTAATACTATTATTTTTATTCTTCGTTACAATGAAGCAAAACAAAGTTAGAGCAAAAAAGTGAAAAAAAATTTGCTACACAAAAAAAAGATAAAGAAAAAGTTTTTTCCCATTAAATGAAAGAAAGAAGCAATTTTGCTTAAGCTTTACAGAGCAATAAAAGTGATTATCTCAGATCCGCTCTTTCTCTCGTCTCCTGTTTTTCTTGGTCATATGAAGGACAGTCGCTTAATTATTTTTTATTATTTAGCAAGACAGTGTAGCATTCTGACCATTGATAATCATAAAATGAAGTAAGAAGAAGCATAACTTAATAGCGATAATTACAATGCTCGTTTGTTTTTATTTTGACACCAATTTCTAAATTGTTTTCCTTAAGACGCAAAAGATAATGACTTTCCTGGCCTAAATATGACCTAATTAAATAAATTTCTGCTGCCTTATTGCGCTATGATAAGAAAAATTATTGCCCTGAGGTGAAAATCGATTTTAAATTTTCTCTTGTGACGAAAAATGAAATAAAAAAGAAAAGAAAAATTTCTTTTCAACTCTCAACAGCACTTGATGGTAATAGCTTTTGTTTTATTATCATAAAAAGTTTTGACCTTTGACTAAAAAGTTAAATGAATTTATTTTGAATGAAAAAATGTAGTACTTTTAGATTTGAATTATCCTTTAGAGATTTTATGAGATTTCTTATTTCTTTTTTTTTGACTTAAGTTGATAAGGGGATTTTGTTATTGTTTATAAAGAAAAAAATTAAGTTGAATTTTATTCTAGGGAATTTCAAATTATTGTTGAAAATTATCAATTTTTCTTGACAAAAATACTTGATAGAAATTAGGTAAAACTTTGATCATATTTAATTTTAACGGAATTTTTAAACTTTTTTAAAATTTTATAAAGTACGTTAAATTTTTTAAAGTTTTAAGCAGGGGGCTGGACACTTTGGCAAACGGCAAAGTTTTTTTTAAAAATGGCAAAAGTTTTAAATTTTATTTGCCAGAGTGTTTAGCCCTCTGGGTTTAAGTTACAATTAATTTCGAGTGCGACATGATTTTTTGTCGTGCAACTTCAGACAATGAAAACCACACGTCACATGAAACAAAATGTTACGTGACATTTAAAATTTATTAAAATTTGTTTTATTCTTATTCCATTTATTATCAATTTGATAAAGAATAAAAGACTATGCAATTTGACATTAATATGAACGTTTTTGATTTTTTATTATTTATTGTGTTTGATCAAGTATTTTATCTGAAAACTTCATGAATTCACTAAAAGTTTTGTTTACATAAAAAAAATGTAAACAATGACATAAAAAATTAAAAACTGTTCCAATTATCTGAATGATTTTCTCCTCGGACAAAACTTAAAATTAAGACAAACTTCATATAATTTAGATATAAAAGCAGAAAAAAAATCTTTACTGCCAAACCTAATCATCTCTATAACATTTATATTTTCATTGCAATTGATTGATTGACATATTTATGATACATTCAAGTGTACGCATGCTGATAGACGTGAAATATAAAAAAATACATCATCAGAGACAAAAAGCGTGCAAGAACTTTGACTGATGCGTGATGGAGATGGAAGGCAATGATTAATGTTTATAAAGCCATCACATATCTCTACTGCTTTTGCTGCCTTTTTATGATTTTATGCGCATATAAACATGAGAGTGAAAGAGATGGATTTTTTGAGATTCATTGTGTGTATGTGCTTAAGACATTGCGGCCTCGATGATCGATTATGTCGCTTCATATTGCATTAGAACATGCGAAGGAAGATGAGAGTGGGATTTATTGATTATTGATTTGGCTTTATTTTGATGATTACACGAATAATCCGGATATGTGTCGAAGAATGAACATTATTGGGTCGTTTTCCTGTGATTTAATAGTTATTTTCTTGTTATGTCCGGTGTGAGGACATTTATCAATTTTTATTGCTTTTTCTATCTTTCTGCTTGCGGTTGTTAACAAAAATGACATCAAGAAAAGTAGAAGAAATGACTTTTCTGTCGAGACTTTTGTTACAATGATGATGGCTTTTATTATTATTGACAATTGAACTTTTTTGAAGGTTAAAAAGATTTTTATGATTCATTATTAATAAACATTTTGATAAATATGTCAATAAATATTATCTATGATTTTTTGATAAAATTTCTGTTATAGCTAAAAATTTTCAAATTTGAAATATTCGTTATTTTCAAAATATTAAAATTTAACAATTTTTAGAGAAATTTTTACTTAATTGCGATGGTTTTCATAACTGAATTCATTTTGATGTTTTTCAGATTTTAAACTTTTTTTGTGAAATTTAATTGCTGCTAAAAACTGTCAAGATTTGAATTTCAAAAAAATCGTTAAATTTTAAATTTGAAAAGTATGTTATTTTTTGAAATTAAATCAATATTAAAAAAATTCGAAAAACCTAATGTTATCATTTTATTCTCTAAAAATCATCATCCAACAAAATCACATTGCATTGAAAGGACAGAGTAAAGCTTAACATAAAATTATTAGCTTTGAAATGTTGAACAATTGAGGCTTAAAAAGCAATTTTGTGATATGATAAATAAAATTTCTTTTTTCCCATATTTCTCTAATTTTATTATCAAAGATTAAAGTTTGATTATAAAATTTCTGACTTTTTATGCTTTTATTGCTAAAAATTTCTAAACATTTTTATTGATTGCATTCGATATTTTTTATTGCCATTCTCTATTTGACTCTAGGGTGAGTTGAATGAGGTTAATAGTTTACACAATATGCATAAAACAATTTGTTATTTTTACTGATGCTGCTGTTGCTGTCGCATTTATATTGGCCTCATGTTGCAATTCGCTAACAAAGTTGATTGTTGAGTTGCATAAAGTTCACTCTGCAGTTGAGTGGTAAAATGAATAAAACAAAAGAGGAGAAAAAATGAATTTATTACTTAATATTTATTCTGAAATTGTCGCAGTTTATTATGAAATTTTTTACATTGAAATTTATTGAGTTTTTTCGTGTAATTTATTGAACATTTTTTTTATTTCTTTGGTTTAATGGTTGAATACTTTTTATTCTTTCTATTTTTAGGGACTGTTAATATATAGGGTAAGAAAAATCTAAACATTTTAAGATTTCAATTTTTATTAAAATAGAATAGAAAACTAAACAATTTAAATTTTTATATCCAAAGTAGTAAAAGAATTTTAATTAGAATTGTTTATAGGCCAATAACTTTGTAAATAAAATCAACTTTCTATTAATAAGTCAGAACTATCTAGTAAATTCACTTACTTAAATTAACATCTTACTTACGACTTTTAAGTGTTACAAAAATTCCAAACGTTCCCTTTTATTGAGCATTAAAGGAGCAATTTCGTAAAAAAATTAATATTGATAGCTAAATAAATTTTCTTAATTGAAAATTCATACTTAATTTTAAACTTAAACAGCTAAGTGATTTTCAGCAAAAAAGAAAAAATTAAAAAAAAGGAAAACTTCTAGACTTTGGCAGTATGAATTAATAAGGGTACATGAAATATTCTTTTTATTAAATTTCAAAAGTTCGTTAAATATTTAAAAATTTAAAACCTTTTTATTAATATACAATCATTGTAACGACAGGCGACATTTTTCCTTGTCACGTAACAATCGGAAATGTGGACCAAAGAAAACACATGTCATATGACACAAAAAATGTTGTACAAAATTTTGAATATTTTCTGGTAAATAAATTTTACAATATTCTTTTGTTAATATAAGTTTCAAAATAAAATTTTTTATTTTTCCATTTCAAAAATCAAATCAGAAAGCTATCAATTCTAAAAAAATAATAACTTCAACAACACACAATAAAAATTTTCATTAAAACCATTTCAATAAATTTTATTATAAAATTTTGCTCTAATTTTATCAAATAAGCATAAAAAAATAATTTCCGATAAGCAATGAAAATCATCAAAAGCTTTTTGTTTAGAAAATAATGAATTTTTGCTCTTTGTGAATTTATTTATGGCATAATATCAACCCCAAATGCAATTTCATTATTTGCCATAGGAAAACTAATATTCAAAATAATTTTCACCCTAAAAATATTAGTATACGATTAGCAAGTGCTTTTGCACAAATTTATCTTCTCATAACACTATTCAAACAAGCAAACACAAACACTGAAAGCTAGAGTGGGTAAAATTATGTTTATTTTTGTTGCTGGTGAAAAGTCAAATGTATATACGGCAGCGGTAGCATCACATAACACAATAGAAAGTGTATTGTTTGCATATTTAGGCTGAAAGAGCTCATTTGACTTTTCTGTATCATCACAGTGGCTTAATTTTGATTAATTGCTATACTTGATTACTAAGAATAGTTAGAGAAAGAATTTTTTTATGAAAGTCATGATGAGAGTTCATTTCATTGGTTTATTAACAAAAATTACTCAAATTAGAAAATTTTTATTTCTTAAAAAATTTAAGTAAATTTTCTGTTACTTAATTATTAAAGATTTGATAAAAGCAATGGTTCAAATACTAAAGTTTTGTGCAATAAAAATATTGACAATAGTTCGATTCTTTTAAATTTAATGTTATACGTTACCATCAAATTTTCTTTTGCAACTTTCACAGTTTTCAGTGCATTTTTTTAAGTTTTTAAATGAATTTTTTAACTCAGGAAAAAAATACTTTTAATATTACCAGTATTTTTGTAAATAATTCATCAGAACTCTATAAAAAGTATGATTATTAGTCTAAATCAAGTAAAATTTCATTTGCCTAATTTTCCCATGTTTATTTCCGAAATTCGAATACAAAATTTCGAAATCCTATTCAATTTTCGAAAAAAAAGTTGCTGAATCACATGAAATTCTGAAAATTTATGAATTTTCTTTTGGTTTGTTTTTATGAGCTGCATATTTATCAGCAGCAATTCTAAGATTAATTGATCATTTTTGATACTTTAAAACAATAGAATAAGGACTTTAAATTTCGTAAATTGCAATTTATCTTTTGCGTCGTTTAAATTTTTGCTTCTTTTCGTTATCTTTCGCTACTTTCGTTTCTTTGCATCTTTCGTCATAGATATTTTCTCCCTGCTTTTACTTAATAAATTTGAATTCATTTTTTTTTCTTGATGACTTTTTAAAACAATTTAAATTTAAAAAAACCGTTACACTCTGCTTCTTCTACATAGCAAAGTTTTACAAATTTGAAAAAGTCGTTAAAAATAAAATTTTCTACCTAACAAATTTCTTTGCAAAATTCATCTCCTAATGTACAAAATTTTCCCTAAAATATTTCAATTAAATCTTTCACATCTCAATCAGCATAAAATCAAATTCTCATTCATTAATTCACTTTTGTAACATAGAAAAAAAATTACCCTCAATATTCAACTTAATCTTCATTTATCAAATTCAAAGAGAAAAAACTTCATTCATTCATTTCCAATAAATTATTTCTCCTGCCAATTGATTGATTGTGAGAATAAAAAAAGAAGGAAAATGAATGGTAAAGAATTTTTCATACAATTTTTATTGCAAAGATAAAAAACATTTATTTTTCAAGTACATTAGATTTTCTTGCAATTTTAAATTCAACTCACGTTTAGCAAGCAACTGAAACCACTTTTGAAAATTCTCACTCGAATTGAGAACTTAATTGTGGCTTGAGTGGTTGGCGAGAAAAAAGAAAAAAACTATTTGATGATTGTGTAAATGAAGATGGGAAGAAAGCTTTCAATTAAGACTTGTTTTTAATTTGATTTTACTACAATTTTTTTATGTGTTAATTTAAAGCTTTGAGTTTGGATGTTGAATTTCGTAAATTAATGAAAAACCACTTTTTGGGATAATTAAATGAATGAAGGCAGACATAATGATGATGATAAATTGGCTTTGTTGTTTTTATGATAATTCCAATTTTTTTATAAAACATATAGAAGTAAAATGGAAAATTTTTATTTATTTTAACAAATAACGGAAATTTAATTTTTAAATATTTAAAAATCCGTTAAAAATAAAATTTTTGTAAAAAATTTTAAATTTAATTATTCACAACTATTTAAGAGAATAAAAATTTTGAAATTATTAAAACTTTTAAGATCTTAAGAAAAATTTAACAGATTTTCAAATTTTCAAAACAAAATAAAACGAATATTTTTATGAATTTTCATTTTTAACGTTATAATCAAATTCAAATTTCAAAAACAACAAATTTTCATTCTTTCAAATTTAAAACTATGAAAATAATTTTTCATGTCAAACTTTTTTCTCATCCCGTTTTTCCTTTTCCATCTGTCGCATGCACGTCTTATTTTTTAGTAATTTTTCAAAAGTTTGAAGTAAAACTTATCTCTCGAATTCCATGCTGTATGAAAACGTGTCATAAATGATGAATGTAACAAAATGCGACAATTTCCATGAAATATTTTCTACATGACTTACTTCACTCATTATGCTATAAGAGAGAGCATGTGTATGAAGTGTGCGTTACATTATCGCTTTGCTAAGTAATTGCGATTAAAATTAATTTACAGCAATTTAGCAAACTGCTGTGTAGCGAGGTAGAAATTTTCTTTTCTGTATGGTTTAGACAGCTGCTAATGTGAGAAAACTTGATGATAAAAAATTATGCAAGAAATTGAAATCAATGGAAAAGTTTAACATTCAATCACTGCCAAATGCTCATTTAACATTTGAAATCTTTGTTAATTAAAATAAATGAATGTAAGAAAAAGTCTAAGGAATAAAAAAGATAAAATGATTTAAGTGATGATTTGCAGATATTTTTTTCACTCTTGAATGAGTTTGCAAAATTTTACATTATCAATTAATAGAAAAAAAAGAATTTTTTAAAAAATAAGGAAAGAAATCGTTTTTAAAAAGTTAGATTTCAATTTGTTAAATTTAAATTTTGTAGATTTTTAGGAATCTCGCAGTTCTGACTTTATTCAATAAATGAAGTTGATTTTACTTCTTTAAAGTTGACAAATTTTAGAAACCGTTAAATTTTCAAATTTTACAAAAAACCGTTAGATTTTCAAATTTTACAAAAACCGTTAGATTGGTAAACAAAAAATTGCAAATTTCCAAAATGACAAAAAACATAAAGCTTTACTAGCTTTTTCCACTAAAGAATCATTTTATCTTCATATTAATTTTATTACATTACCACAAACATCCCACTATGATATGACCATAAAAACTAAAGTACATCTGACAAATATTTTCATACAATTGCAAAAAAAAACCAAAAAGCCACAAAAAATACAAAAATTGTTGTTTCAGATATAAAAATTGTCAACATTACAGTAAATGATTGTTGGTTTACTCAATAATTTCATTCTGTTTTTTAAAAGAGAAAAAATTTAATAAAATTTGAGAATGATGATAAATTGTCATGACATAATTGCCATTTTATTCTTTCCCCATTATGAGAGCAAGTTTTTGTATCTTATATAAGAAAAAAAATTCCCATCTGCAGCTGCTTACAATGATGATGATGAGAAACTTTTACTTTCAATGTGCGTTTTGCGAATGTTAGATAATAAATAACCTCTGTAGTATGAACAAGAAATATGGGATAAAGGCATGGTATAATCATGAGAATTTTCATTTTGCAGATTTACAGTGGAAAATTTTTATTGTTGTTGTAAGGAAGAAAAATTTGAGTTTTGTCGTTGGGAATTTTTGTGAATAATTTAATTTGAGGTAATTTAAAAATGAAAATTTTTTAAAAAGTGTAGCAAAGGTAAACGTAGAAATTTTCCTATAATAAAATTTTAACTTATTTTTAATTTTGGAAAATACTCGAAATTACAAATTTAAATTTCCATATTTAAAATTTGTAAATAAAACATTTTGTCGCGCAACATTTTTTGTCACACGCAACAAAACGTTATTTGACTTATTTTAAAATTTCTTTAAACTCAAAATATTTTCTTTTAAACTTAAAAATTTCCGTTAATTTTTTTAAATTTGAAAAAAATACGTTATATATTTAATTTTTATCCAGAAGTTTTCAGCATTTTTTGTTACAAATATTTTTAATGTCTTTTCGCATGATAAAGAATAATTGTATTATGAAATGAAATACACGAATAAAAGATTTTTTATTTATCCCATTAAAGAATTTTTTATGCTAAAGGTCAAAGCTTAATTTCTCTTGTAAATTAAATATTTCAGTGATAAAAAAATCAACAAAATAATTTCCTTAACAATTCAGGATCATATTAATAATTTTTAACTGAATAAAAAAAGGTTTGTTTTATCATTTCCACGCTGTTTCCCTTCGAAGTTTAATTTATCAAAAAAGCAGAAATAATTTTTGTTTATCTTTCACTGGAAATGTAAAAAAACAGCAGTTATCAGGTAACATTTCACACACACAAAACTTATGGCGTTTAAATAAGCGTAAAATTAGCTTTTCCAAATGATTGCAATGGAATTCATTCTGACATTGACCTCCATCTAATGGAATTAAGGGATTTGGGTGTTTCCTATCGCATTTCAAACTATTTTTGTTGCTGCTTTTTTTAGGGTTAGCAATTCAATTTTGTGCTTTTATTCGAATTGAAAATATTTTTGTTTTTTGCTCTACACTTATGTTTTCATCGCATTTTTGTATAGAAAATGCAGTTTATGGTTTAACTTTGTTCGGCTGTCTCAAGCGTTTTGAGATTTTCACAGCTGCAATAGGTAGCGAATTACGGTTTTTTGCATTTGATTTGTGCTGTCAAATCATTGCAACAAAACATTAGAAAGTTGTCACTGTTTGCAGTAATTTGAAAAATATGATTTAAAATCTTCATTTTGAAAATTTCTAAACAGAAACATTTTTTGTCGTACAACATTATTTTTTGTCACACGCAACAAAACTACGTTCAATTTGAATTTGACTTTACAGTTATTTTAAAATGAGAACTTAACATAAAGACGATTCTATTGATTCTATAATAGATAATAAAACTAATCTGGGCAATAAGAATGCGCTTAAGTCAACTGATCTTGGTAAGGACTTTCAACAATTTTTATAAAATTGATTACAAATGTTTGCTTGCATTCTTGTGATATTGAGAAATTTTTCTTTTCTAACTATAGTGTTAGATAAAGAAGAAAGAAAAAAATTGATGAAGATATTTGGGATGAAAATAAGATAAAGAAAATCTTTAGGGAATTATTCGGTTGAATGATTTTGTGCTATTTTAATATCTTGATTATATGAGAAATCAGTAGAAATAATGAACATTTTAGCTTTATGCTACTAATAGAGTTTTTTAAAAACACAAAATTTATAATCTTTAACAAAATCTCCAATTAAAATCTTTAATCTAAAAGTAAACTTTAAAATTCAAATTAAAACATTGCAAATTTTCCCCAATTTTTCCTCATAAGACTTTTATTCATTCATGAAAATGTAAAGCTGTAAAAGTTTATGTAAGTTTTAGTTGAAAATATATCCTTCCTTTCATTCAATGTCCCTTTATCTTTCGTTCTCTCTTATATTATATCTGAGTATAATCCACTTCATGCCCTAGAGGTATAGTAAATGAGAATGAGTCCATATGTGATATTGAGAATGTTTACTATAAATTTTACCATGTCATAGAAGGATTTTTTTAAATGAAAAAATAAAGACATATTCGAAAATAACAGAAAAAACTTCATTTTTTCCCATTGAAAAATCCTTCAACTTAAGAGATGCGCAAATAAATTACCTTCATTTTTCAAACTGCCATATGCCTTATCTTCTGATTTTGATATTCTCTCTTCCAAAAGAAACGACAGACAAAATTCTTTGTGATGAATCATTCTAATAAAGGAGTTTTGGGGATAAAATAATAAAATGATGCATGTGTCACTTTATATCAATTTATTAATGCTATCATAGAAAGATTATTATATTGGCTGTGATTCATTCTTCTTCTTTTTTAAAGTCACATTTTTATTGTGTCATGGAAGGAAAGATTAAAAATTCTTTTATTATAACGGATAAAAATTCAAAAAAAAATTGAAATTTCCCAGGCAAAGATCCTAAAATTTCATAAAGTTCTTTCAGTGTCCTTGCCTACGAAATTTCTACAAAAACTGAAAAAAAATATTGTTTTTCATTAAATGTTGCAAAATTTCATCTCAAGAGAAAGGGAAACAATTGTAAAAAAAGGTTTTTAAAATTATAAATTTAACGATATTTTTCAAAAATATTCAAAAAAGTCGTTAAAATAGGGAATTTTTATTTTTTTTAAAAAGTTATATATTTTCATAATTTAGGGTAAATAAATTAAAATTTCCTTTTTTAAAAACCTCTCATTCAAGTTTTTCTTTCATTAACCAACAACAAACAGAAAGAAGAAATTCACAAAAAAGAAGAAGAAGAAGGAGAAGATTTTTATTCGTCATATTTAATTCTCTTTTCATTTGTTAATGTGATGCATAAACAGATCCTATCATCATCAACATTTTAATAAAATGATTTGAATGTCAAAAGCGCGTGGAAAATAAGACAAATATTGACATAGAAAACATTCTCATCTTGAATCCGATCTAAAATAAACGCTTTCTTTTTTTTAAACAAAAATGGCAACAGCAGTACATTTTTGTGCTTCGTTACGAAACCAGTTGAGGAAAAATAAAAACAATTTTTCATTTCTAATGTTTTCGTAATGAGCGCAAATCAAACGAAAAGGAAAAAGGTTTTATTTTGCCTCATTCCTAAAATATATTTCTATTATTATGTAAGCAATGAGAAATGCAGATGAAATGAAAAGTAAAAGCAAACAAATTAATCATCTGATTTAAGGAAAATGAGAAAGAAAAAGCATTTGTGCAAGTCATTTGCCATTTCAAGATATTTCTTTCTGATTTTACTCTCTCTGTTGCTATGGATTTCAAAATGATGGAAATGATTGAATTAATGAGATCTGAATGGACATGAAAATGAGAAAAAGTTTTTTTATGATTCGGATGTTTAAGTATGAATATTTTTAGACAATTCAAAAATTTCATTGTGAAAAAAGATTTTCATTAAATTTTACTGTTTTTAGAATAAAAAAAATTTAAATTTCTAAAATACGTTAATAATAACATTTTGTTTACCCAAAACTTCTAAATTTTTTAACCTTTAAATCGATTTTTCTTAAACCAATATTTTTCTTTCATCCTTTTCTATATTGAAGTGTCAAGAGAGAAGATATACAATACTTTGAAGAATGTCGCGAAAGGTATGAATAAAATTTATTTTGGTTCTTTGCTTGTCAATTTTTTATGTTCTTTTTACATTTTTTTGCTTTTATCTAAAGAAGAAAAATTTCCATAGTCAATTTTTAGAGCACAAAACATAAAAAAATTCTTAAAAGCATCAAAAATATTAAATTCAATTAAATTTAAATTTAAAATTTTCCCTTGATGATGATAAGAAGATAAAAGATAAAAACTTGAAAATTTTCCAGTCGAAAAAAGTTTCAAGTATTTAAAGAAAGCCACGAGATTACAAAAAAACTTTTTTTGCTCTCACTAACAGTAAACTCAATAAGTACACAAGCAGCCAATTTATTGTAAGTGATGCGATTAAAACTTTCTTCTCTCTCTTCATGAGACTGAATTGATAATTGGAATTAGTAGATAAAGTGAAGGCTCTTATACCTTTTTTTTTTCTTTGAAGCAGCTGGCTGTAGCTAATTGATGAGCTAAAAATGTAAGTAAATTTTCTGCCTTTTCATTCAGCCACCAATAAATTGAAATTAAAAATTCAAGAGCCATTTTTCAACAGCAGCAACAGCAATGAAAGAAAGAAAATGAAAAATTGAGTGCTTCTAAAATAGGCCTTAGAGAGGAAAAACAAGAAATTTATTTTTTGAGGTTTTTTGACGATGTGAATTATGCAATGATGTAAGTTAGATTAAAACGAAGAACAATTTTTACAAGATGTTGCCTGAGATAAATTTTAAATTAATTTTGGATTAATTGTAGAGAAAAAAGTTTGAATTAGGAAAAGAAAGTTTCTTTTAATTAATTTAAAAGTTTTTGACATTTTATTTTCACAGTTTGAAGAAATATCGTTAATTAAAGTAAATTTCTTGACAGTTTTTGATGAATTTTTTTAAGAAATATTTGGAAATCTTCCTCTTAAGGAAGAATTTAAAAAATTTAAAAACTGGAACATTTACCTTCCAGATTATTTTTGATTAATTATTTAAATGTTTCAAGGATAGATTTATTTTTTATGAGTTTTTATTAAATTAATCTTGGTATGTCAACAGACCGTTAAGGCCTCAAATTTGAATTTTTTACGATTCGCAGTTCACTAATTAAATAATCAAATATACGTTACATAAACGAGAAAAGTTTCAAAACTATACTAATTCAATTTTATTGAAATACTTCATTTCAATTCACATCTATAGCAATAAATGAACCAAAATAGTAACGAATTTTTGATTAATAGCTTGAAAAAAAAAACAAGTTTTTGATTATTCCAAATTCAAATGTAAACAATTTTGTTTAGATTTTATTGCGACAGATCGCAAAAAAATATTTGAATTTTAGGAAAAATAACGGTAATTTTTTTCTATCGACACAACCTAAAATTAATCTAAAGATTTCTTTATGTGAATTCAAAAAAAAAATAACAAATCATAATTTGTTGAAAAATTGTTATTTATTTAATCACATTTAATTTAAAATGATAGACATAAGACCCAACAATCACAAATTCTAATTAAATTTTTCCCTTTCCTAAAATATCAGAAAAATTTAATAAAAAATTTATAACATTCCAAAAAGGAAAGGAATAAACAGAAGATTGAAATTTTTGATGAAAAATTTCCTCAGATTCATTTTATCTTTTGAAATTCTTGGAAATGAAGTTAATTTTAAATTGATAATGACATAAAATATTCATTCATTAGGGAAGAAGTGTTAAAAATTCAATTAAAACATTCAACTTTATTTTTATCAGTACACATTAAATACAAATAATTTAGCTTATTTCAAATTTATAAATCAAATAGAAATTTGTAAATTTCATCATTCAATGCAAAATAGCTTTAAAAATAATTAGATTAAACTGCAGTCATTACAAACGGCAATGTAAAAATAATATTTATGGAATTTATGTTTTTCTCACACTCACTTAAGCATATGGCAGAGAAAAAGTTAATTTTGAAATTCTCTCTGCATTGCAACTCTTGCTTGCTCGTTTTCCTCATTTGTCATATTCGCTTGTATACGATATGATGAGATGGGAAAGAGAAAAGAGAAAAGTTTTGTATGTTCATATGATACAATAAATGAAAATTTAATTAAACATCATGAATGACAAACTGGCAGTACGAGCATAAGAGAGGGCAAAAGAATGCGGAGTACTAAATAGAAAAGAAAACTTGCTTTCATTGCATACAATTTTCCACATCGTCCGTTCTTTTTATTTTTGGGGTATTTTAGGTTTTTTTTGTGTCTTTATTTATGAAATTCTGACTTTTCTTTTTGGTAAGTGAGGGAAGACAATATTTTTTGATGACACATACAAAATTGAGAAAACATGTTAGAGAAATGAGAAAAGAATAGAAATGGCTGAGGTTTCAGTTTTCTATTTTTTCGTATGTTTTATGACAAAAACGATTTGTAATTAAAAATTGAATTTTGAAGACTAAACATTTTACATTTGAAGAATAACGAACAAAAAATTTTTGAATTTTTTGTAATAATTTTAACGGTCAAAAATTTTAAATATTTCGATATTTTCAAATAGTGTTAATTATAAAAATTCAATATTTAATCGGTCATATTAAACCATTAAAAAATTACAATTGAAAATAACGGTCAAAACTGTTTTCAAAATTTCAAAACTTCTTTTGTCGTTAGAAATTTAAATAACCATTAGAAATTAAAAATAGAAAAACTCACCACACAAAATTTATCACTTCGTCTTGGACAATCCTTGAGATAGAAATGAGCATTAGTCTCAGTATAGTTGAGACATGGTGTGATGGAACCAACACCGTCATTGAATTGACCACACTGATAACATTGTAGGCCATTTGTTGAAACGATCATAAAGACTAATAGAAACACTACGAAAAACATTAATGAGCAATAAGTGGCCATAATTCTTTTTTTCTTTAGTAGCGATTTATTGCAAACACCAAAAGCTTAAACCACTCAAATTTCCTTATTTTTTTTTTATTTCTTCCTTTCAAAGTGAGAACGCTTCACTCACAAGAATTCAGTGCGAACGAAAGGAAAAGAAAGAGATCAATAAATTTCACACTTTATGCCTTTGTTTCGCACTCAATCATTCATTCGATTGTTGTTGCTTTTATTTATTTATTATGCACACTGCCAAATGCCACCCGCTACTGAATTATTCAATCAATTTCAACGAGTGTTTGTCAATAATTGATCACTTCACTTTTTTTCCTTTCTATTATGTAATTTTCTTTTTCTTTTTCTTTTTCTATTTTGACTTAATAACTTCTTTACTTTAACTTTTTTACTCGCTTTCCTTTCACGACTTAACTTTTCTTTTTTAGGTCTGATCTGGTCGAACGATGAACGTAAACTGAAAACTCAACTGCAAGGTGTGCGGCGAGAAATGTTATGATGCTGTGATATTTTTTGTACTAAAAACTTTTCTATTAGAACTCTTAGGACTTGTGCTTTTCATTTTGGATATTTTTACTTCTCTTATTTTTTACAATTTTCCAAAAGATTGTGCTGATTTTAGTCGATGACATCTGACGAAATAATCATGAAATATAAAAATGTGTTCGAGAGCATAATAAAGGGTGAAATTAAACATTTCGAGGGTTTTTAGTGATTTTAGGGAAATTGTAGAGGGTTGAAAAAGAGAGAATAAAAAATTTTTTTGACTCTCAGAGAGTTAAATTTTTATGCTCTTTATTTTGTGGTTGAAGATTTTAAAAAATATTTGAGGGTTACAAAGAAACATGAATGGTAATACTGTTGCTGTATCACTTGAATTAAAAATTTTCAAATCTTTTTATTGAACTTTTTTGTGCAAACTTTTTAGTATAAAAATTTATGCAAGGACATTCGAAAAAGATCCAGAAAAAATTTCAAAATATTACAAAAATATTTTTAATAAATCAAAAATTTTTGTTTTAGTAAAATTTGCATTTTTCGTTGGAATGAATGATCTAATGTACACAGAAAAGCCTTTCGCCATCCCTTATTATCCTTTTGTAATAGAATATTACAGTTTAATGCTGTATTATAGCTAAAATTGCAAATTTCTTTTTGTTTGTGTTCGAAAATTTTTTTTGAAAAATTTCGAAATTTGTAAACAAAAAAACATAAAATAAAATTCTTGATTTTTGCTTGATTTCTTAATTGATTCTTCATTTAAACGTTCTATAAGGGTTGAAAATATAAGAATAGATGCTAATCTATAGTGAGATGAGTAAGAAAATGTTTTAAAATGACAAAATTTAACAAAGATTGAAAGATTGCAAAAGATCTTAAAATATCCTAAAGAATTTAAAAATCGTAAAGATTTTTCAGTGTCCTTGGCTGGTCATAAGTATATAAGGAGCTTCACATTTCGACATATCATGGAATAAAGTTTAAACCTTAAGCAGTCCTCGAAATCATCATTTTAACGACAAAACGAATTTGCGATAAATTAAACAGTTGTCATAATAGCAAATTAATTTTGTCACTGACAGTAAATTTATTATGACGAAATGACGGTTTTATTAATAAACATTCAAACAATTCTGCTTCTAAGTGTGTCACGATTCTCATTTAAGAATTTTCAAACTGATAAAGCAGCTAAGAAAGTTTTATTTATTTTGTTCAATGAAAAATTTTCTAAGAATTTTATTGAAATCACTTTAAGAATCTTTATTTTAAATGTCAATACATTTCTTAAAGAACAAAAATTTTCATTTTCATTTCCTACCTCAACATTTTCAATCTATTCAATAGAATTCTATTCATATTATCACTAGAAATGCACTTTTCTATTCAAAAATCTTTCCCTACTCAAAACCAGAGTCCTTCAAATCGACTAGCAACTTCGGCTTTTTTCACGCATGTCATCAAACTTCGTTTTTTCCCCTTCGTTTGATTTTCGAAAATCGCAAACACACGAGAGGGTAAAAAACACAAAATACTTTTTTATGTGTTCCAAGCAGCAGCATAACAAAAAATAATTTTTTACTCAACATAAATTTTTAGAATCATAAACAAAATTGTTGAAAACAGAAGCAGCAGAAGAAAGGAGAGAATGTAAATTAATAATTTTATGACCGCATATGAAGATGATGAAGATAGCAGATATGATGATATTTTGATGTGCTTTTGTATGCTGTTGTTGCCGGCCATAAAGTGTCTATAACTTTCTTCTTGCTGCTGCTCATTCATCACATATGCTACTGCAATTTAATCTATTATCTCTATTGTTGGTTTTAATTCATAATATCATGAATTTTCACATTTCTATTTGCTTTCATTTTTAGCAAAACTTATCTTAGTAAAATGTATTTCAATAAGATTAAATTTCTTCTTCGAAATGAGCAAAGATTTACTTTATAAAAATAGATTGCATATGTGATATTTCTGATTATTGGAATTAAGGTAATGATACAGAAGAAGATAATTTTTATGCATAATATTGGAAATGAAATTGATTTTGATAATAAAACTTGATAAGAAACTTATAATTTTCCATAAATGAAAACATAACTGAGTGTAGAATTGAATTATTTAGTTGGTTATTGCATTATTTGCTTATCTAATTGACGATTTTATGATTTAATTTCTATTCTTATTTCTATTTTAAAATGTAAACAAACAAAAAATTTTAAATTTTAAAAAGTCGTTAAATTAAATTTTTTGTCTCTATGATTTTAAAAAATTTTGTTTATAAATTTCCTTTTAAATTTTAGATAAATTCTAAAACAAAATGTTTTTAATTTTCTTTTCAAAAAATAATTTACTTCATAAATTTGTCATTTGAATATCATTGTTAAAGTAAGAAATTACATCACGGCAAATTACCATCACTTACTTGCTCGTTTCCATTCTATTTAATTTACCTCAGAAATCTCATCAACACGATAAAGAGAAGCAACACAAAAAAAAGTGGAGTAAATAATAAAAAGAAGGAAAATTTCATTTCCATAAACAACGAAATCACATTTCATTTCTTATGCGAAGGATGAGAGGTGAGAATGTCACAGAAAAAAAAAATTATAAGAGATGAGAATTTTTCACATTAAGTATCATCCTCATGAAATTTGCAATGCACACAATGAGTGAATCTTTCTTACTTTTTTTTGAGTAAGAAAAAAGAACGCGAAATGAATGAAGTGAAATAAGAAAGGAAACAGTACTTTTGTACTTAATCATTTTGTTGTTTTTATTGCAAGTGATATAAAGGGCAATGAAACATTTTTCACTTTGTCTTCAGCCTCATTAATCTCCTCTTCCTACTCTTTCTATGCAAAGGTTTGTTTTTCTCTTAACTCATCAATTTTAAAATATTATGTGGAAAGAAAAAGAATTTTATTTTCTTTTATAGGAAGTTTAATTTTAATTATCTTAGGAATTTATTGAAAACTTTTAAAAAAATAATTTTTTAATTAATTTCATTATTCATTGATTAAAAATAAATTTAATAGAAATTTTATTTTTTAACGATATTTTCAATTTTGAATTTTTTAAAATTTTACATTTCTGTTGAAAATAAAAATTCTTACTATAAATTTTCATCTCCCTTCACATACTTTAAAAAACAAAATGAAGACACGACAAAAGATGCTTTTTTACAGCTAAAAAATGACAATTGCTTTCGTGTGAAAATGAGCAAATAAGAAGTGAAAAGATGGAAAATAAGCACATGTATACAGACACTGTTACAATTTAAGAACAAAAAAGATTTTTTTTGTTCTTTCGCAAGCTGTTGTTATTTTTGCTGCACAAACATATAAAATAAATGATACAGGTACAGATTTTTCACTCTTCAAAAAGCTTTTGTTCTGCAATAGATTAGCGCAACTTGCATGTTTAGTTAAAGACTTCAATAACACTTCTTGCTTTATTGCTACTTCAAAATGATGTTTTATGGCGCTCTCTGGCATTTCTGATGATAAAAAATTGTGCAAGAGTGAAGAGAAACATAAAAGTTTATCATCGTGCATATACATCATATCATGAGGCGCACAATGTGCATAATATTTACTGAAAATTACTTCATTGAAACTATAAAGCAAACGAAATGTTATGTTAAGTGTTTATATTCTTGGTCGCTTGCTCTTATGATGGTGTTTTAGTTAAATTAATGATAGCATGTGGCTTTTTACTTTTAACATTATTTTCCTATTAGTGTTTTAATTTCAAGTGCATATTTCTCTTTTTCATATATAAAAAATTTCATTAAAAGCTCAATTTTGCTTAACAAAAGAATTAGACTAATAAAAAGTAATTGTATGTGACATAAAGCTATTGGAATGTTTGAGTGAAATGGAAAAATGATTAAATGGCAATATATATTTCCCAATAATAGTTATCAAAGAATGAAAAAAGAAGAAAATTGAGCAATTTAGATTTGCTTCCTCTAGAAAAACGAATGAAACATGTGTGAAAATCGTTTGTCGGCATAAAAAGCGATAGAATAGCGAAAAAAATTCTTTTTTTTGTCGTGCATGCCGCAAAGAAAGCGAAATAATAATGTGAACGCCAAAGAAAGAACAAAAATTCCAACAAAAAAGGAAGAAAATTGTTCTTTTGTATCAAAACGAGAGGAGAAAAAAGTTAATCGTGCTAAGCTATTATGGCTTTTTATTTTTTGTGCACGCGATATAACTTTAAGAATTTCACCTATTTATCAATTTCAATTCGTTATTAAATAATCTATAAGATGATTTCTTTTGACTTTATAAAATTCTCTTCACTTTTTTGATATTTCATTCAATAATCATCATTATAAACATGAAATGATAGAAATCATGATATATCACAATTACAACTTATTGACATGACAGTATATTGTCATAATAATATCTATAACTGGTCTATTCATTTTAAAATTGATATTACTCGTTGCTTTTAATTTAGCTATCAATTATAGGTTTGATGGTTTATTTGTATGTCTATCTATGGTAAATATTAATGCAATTGTGTTTACTGAATGACATTCAATCCTTTTTTTTCTTTATTTAATGAACTTTTAATGATTCTTTTTCTTTTCATAAACAATTAATAATTATGACACTTTTATTAATCTGTTATATTCTAATTTTAGAACGTTAATTCCATTCATTCATTGATGGTTAAATAAAATTTTTCTTTTTATTATAAATCACCTTAAGTTTTTATCCGAGTGAAATTCCTTCATCAGAAATTTTACGATTGACAATTTGTTTTGTAACATTAGAAAGTTCTAAATAATTTTCCACAATGTTTTCATAATCTGCCGGTAGTTTTAAATTCATTGTTATTGTGATGAGGATTGTTTTGTCATTTATAGCTTTATTAACTAATGCAATAGCACTTAACATATCATCTTTTATTTGTGGTTGAATTTTTACTCGTTCCATCATTGTTCGCATTTCACGTGCTGTTCTTTTTGCTAATTGTGCAACCAAATCATCAGTGAAACGAACTAAAAGAGTAGTTTTTGACCAAATGTCAATAACTTTTGCACGAAGAATCCATTCTTCTTTTTCAATCTTCAATTTATCAATAACTTGATCAACTTTTACTTGAACTGCATATGTTCTTTTCATTTTATCTCTTATAGAGAGTGAATCATACTGCTCAATTGTAACAAAATTGTATAAATCTTCAATTTTATATGGATAATTGTCATCAGTTAATGTTGGTTTTCTTTTAGGTATAGGCGGTGTTATTGCTTTTGTTATTGGAATTGCAGAACTTGTTTCATTTTCTATTTCTTCACTCTGTTCAGATTGATCAGGCATTTGTGGTATAAGTAAATCATTTGCTCTATGAACACTCGTTACTTGTGGCGATTGAAAAGCAGAAAAATTCATCTGGTTGATAGCTCTAATTTCTTCTTCTTCTTCTTCTTGTGTCATGAAATTTGTAGTCTTTTTCTGTTCCTCTTGATGTTTTTTATTAACTTCAGCTTCTATCTGATCAAGTAAATCGAAATCAATGTCATCTAAATCATCATCGTTATCTAATGGATCATTCTTTTGTTGTGGTGCTGACATTATTGCTTGTTGAACTGGTCTTGAAGGAATTTGAACAGATTGATATTGATTTCGAGAAGGTATTGTCGTTTCTTCTTCAAATACTGGTTCATCATAATTTTGCACTGGATTATTAACTGTTGGTTTATTTAGAAGTCTTAGAAGAACGTTTTCATAAGCATTTATTATAAACAATTCATCTAATTCTCCTCCTACGATTTTAATATTTTGTGGTTCGAGAAAAAAAATTGAATTTACAACTTTGACTGGTCCACAGATGATAATTTTAATACCGGGTTTTAATTTTGTATTGAGGCATTTTATATATTTCATTTCCATTGCATGAATTGTTTTATATCCGTCTGTAAGCTCTAATTTAAACATTCTCTTCTTTTTCACATGAAATGTCTTTGATTCTCTTTTCTCATGAAGTGGATCTTCTATTGATTTGTTATGCAGTCTCTTCCATTGATCATAGAATGGTTCAGCTATGTAGAAGAAATGAAAAAGTCAATATTATGTAAAATAATTCTCATTTTGCTAAACTTACAAATATTCAGAATGTATTGCATTTGTAGCAATATTTTTCCATCAAATTTCCATTCCAAATCTTTTCTTTTATTGAAAGAGTCTCCAATTACTTGATTAGATGTATCACTAATAGTAGCGAGTAGAAATTGATCCTTAGTATTTTCATAAAGATAATTTATATCACAATTTGAATCTCTTTCAATAAAATATTTGACACAATCCGAAATCCACCCATTTTGTATATTTGCATGCATTTCTTCGACCAATTTTGTTTTAATAGTTTGTATTAATTGAGATACATTAGTTTGCATGTTTTAATAGTCACTATTCACTGATTAAAATTAAATTATAATTTTGCCGCGAATCGATTTTTGTTTACTTTTTTTGTTGTTGTTTTTTTTTGTTTGAGCGCAACTGTCAATTATTGTTTTGAAATTCTTTCACAAATTATTTTGCTTTTTTCTCTCAAATTAGATAATACACATTGAAATATAATATAAAATATGCTTTATTATTGTTTATTAATCATTTGATGTAATTAAATCATGTTTTAATTGATAAGAAATAAAGTTTTTCAATTTTTCAAAAAAATACGTTACAAGAATAGAAACAAATTACTTTAATTCACTTTTTCACAAGTTTATTCACTTAGTAGGAATTAAAAAAAGGTTCTTTTATTGTAAATAAATAATAATACAATGTTTATTTTTGTCAAAAAAGAGACCATGATTGACATTTTTGCCTTGAAACTTTTAAAAAGTAATAAATTTTCATTCATGATTTATTAACTTTACCAAAAAGTAAAGCATGTAAAACTTTTTCTAAATCGGTCGACTCTTGTGTCTAATAGATTTAATATTTGAGTGAATTATAAATAGCTTTTGAAACATGATTGCAAAAGAAATTTATTGAAGTTCCATTTCCATTTTTCCCAAATTTTTCTTTTTCATTATTGTCATCATTTTTTTGGCATCAATATGAACTAGACAGACAGATAACATGAGATAAAAGACATTTATTTACAATTCCTATTAAAGAATGCAACAATGGCAAAAAACACAGAATAAGAATAAGAGAGTATAAAAAGTTTAAGAGATGAAAAATTGATTTCTTTACTCTCAGACATATGTTTCAATTCAGTCTTTATATTGATACACTGCAACAACAGCATTATAAACATATACTCCCGGTAAGAAAGCTTTTCAAGTGATTTCTTTTTGCTTCATCCTTTTTTCAACAAGCTCACTAGCAATACCAATGGCAGCCAGAAATCAATGATTTATCAAATAATACAAGAAGAACATTTTCTACTGTTTTCTCTCGCACGAAAAGAAAGCAAAAGAAGAAGAACAAGATTGTTTTTGCAAAAGACAAGTTGAAGAATCTCTGATTTAGGGGCGGAAAAAACCAGATTGTGTGTACACTAATCGAATAAACAATTGAGTGGATAAACAAAAATAGCTCAATAGCTTCCTAATATGTTAAGACGCATAGATATTGATTATAGACTAAGAAAATAAATAAATCTTAAAAGATTATTTTGAATTTCAAATGAAAACTTGGAAATTAAATCAAAATCTTGCTTATCATCTAACTAGTCAAACAAATCGTACAATCATGATTTATTATGACTACATAAGCAATCAAAGCTTCCATTTTAACGCTTGTGTACACAATCTTTCTCACTCACTTTCTTGTCATATCATGAACCATCACATAAAAAAGGCCAATGATGATAATAAAATGAAGCAAGAAGAGAAAATTATTACCATTCACGATACTCGTTGCTTTTTATATTATTATTTATGCATTCAGGACGAGAATCAAGTTGGCTAATTGTTTATGAAAAAGTACATGGAATAAGTGAAAAAATACAAACTGAAAGGGAAAAAAGGAGAAATATAATATAAAAAAAAAGTTTATCAATGTTGATAGCACTTGGGAAAGTAGAAAAGTTGATTGTAGAGGAAATCAACGTGCAGAATGAAAGATGAATGACTTAAAGTTTAAATAAATAATCTTGTTGTATGAATTTCCTTCATCCATTCATTTCCTTTTTCTATGTGACATAATATATAGACTTGCGAAAAAAAATAAACTATGAAGTTGAGCACTCTCCATCATACAAAAATTACAAAGAGGAAGAAAAAAATTTTTTTGCTTGTATAAATTTCATTTTTTTCCCTTCTGAATTATTAATAATTTTTAAAACAAGTTAAAAGTCACTTTCCTCATCTTTGTTTTGCTGTTTCTCTCGACACATCTTCTCATCCACTTTAGTATTTGTGTGTATTTTTTTTTTAGGTGAAAGTCTTTCAAGTGTCGCTTTTTTACTTTACATTACTGTTATGTTCTCAAGGGATGGATAAAATTTCATCATATTGTAGGTGATTTTCTCTTTAAGCTTTTTTTAAAAATTCACTTTCACTTGTCTAACATTTGAAAAATTTTCTTCAATTTGTTTAGCTTTTAAAGAAAGAGGAGAAAAAGCTTCCATATGCTAAATGATTCATGAATGTCTCGCGTAAAAGAGTATTCTATGATAAATGTTGACTCTTGAGTTGCTACAAAGCATATAATGTATGTATATCGGAAGAATGAAAAATATTCTTTATTTTCATCATGTTTCAACTCAATTAGTCAACTCGTGACTACTTCCTTGTAAACCAAACATCATATCAATCGATAAAATTACATGCGTCGGAAGTAAATTATTTCCTTATGACTCAATATTTGATGAATTGCGTCAGTAAAAGTGATAATGATAACATTTGCAATAGATTTTTGGTGCTTCACCTGAGATTTTCAAATGTGTATATAAAAGAATATACAGATGGTGTTCATTAAGTCATTATAAACTCAATTGTGCAAGAGTAGACATTAAACATGAAAAGTGAGTTGAAAAAATTATTTCTAGAAATTTTACAAACTTTAAAAATTTTAAATTTATTTTAAAGGTGCAATTTATTTATTAGCCATAATTTCAATGGCACTAGCAAGTGAAATAATTGAATCGGAGCCAGTAAAATTACAAGAAATTGTGCCGAGTCAACAGTACTTTAATCAAGATTTATGGAGTATGTCGCCAAGTGAACGCGAACGTTTTGGAATAAATCTGAAAAGAGACAGATCTTATGAATCAATGCCTGTGCCAATGCCAATGAATAATAATCCATGGAATGATTACATGATGATGGGCTATCCAAATATGATGTATCAGAATCAAATGATGATGTATCCAGGCTATAATCAAAATATAAATCTCATCAACAGCAATTGTGGATGTCAACAAGTTTGTCCACCTTGTTATTTGCCTTGGTAAAATTTTCCCTTAAATTTTTAATTAGATGAAAAAAAGTTTGTAAAAACTTTTTCTTTTTTCTTTAGGTTATGCATTCCATGTCAATGTCCATGCCAAACAACAACATCATCTCCACCTGATTCAGACACAGCTCCGCCATCAACTGAGACCTCAACAACAAGCACTACCACCACTAGCACCACAGCAATGCCAACTACAACATCAACACAAGCAATGTAAGTAAAATTGTAGAAAGATTTGCCATTTTTGTGATTTTTAACATTGAAACAAATGTGTTTTGTGACATGTGTTGCGCTACATTTACATTACTAAGGGCAAAAAACGTAAAGTATACAATAATTTAGTCTTGTAAAGGTTAGAAATCATTTAGTAATTGTTTCTAGTTGATATTACTCCTTTTTATTCAATATCTACAAAGTTTTTAAGACAAAATTTTTTTTATTTGCATCACATGTCACACGCAAATTTTTGTCACATACAACAATTTATAATTTATCATTGATTATTTTCCTGAAAATTTTCATTTTTTGACAATGTTTATTTTTCCTTCAGTTCAACTTGTGTTCCATGCACAAATCCATGCAATCCTTGCGGTCCAGTGTGGATGCCATGGATTCCTTGCAATAACATTTGTGTGTGCAATAATGGATGTCAAACTGTCACACCAGCACCATTGATTTCTACAACAGTCGCTACAATTGAAAGAGGCAATAATTGTCAATGTGAATGCGCTCCATGTTCACCATTAGTACCCTGTCCACCTTGTCCTAAAAATTGTCCATGTCATTAAATAAATTTATTTTTTGAGAAGAAAAAGAATCCCACCGAAAAATAAAAAAAATCTCAGGGAATAAAATAAAAATAAAGTTTTTGTTTTAGTCTAAACAGGTCAATAAAAATATCTTATCATTAGCAATAGAACATGAGTAGAAAAATTCATTAGAAACGTCACAGTTCAAAATAATAGTTTTAGAATTTTACAAGCATCTACAAATTAATTGATAAGAGAATGTAAAAGTTTCTTGCTCTACTAAAATAATTTATTGACATCACTGTTCCGTTAGTCGCAAACATGAAATATATTTTGTATTTTTCTTCTAACTTACATGGAATTTGATAAAGATTTTTTCGATATAAAAGTTATGTTCATGTAATAAACAGTTTTTAGTAAATTATTGACATTTGAAAAATGAAGCAGTGTAAGTTTAAATTTGATAATTACAAAATTACAAATTTTAAACTTTGTGACTTCTTACAGATTTTTTAATCATTTTCCTTATTTATTCGGCATTTGCTGCACCAAATTCAATTGAGAAAGAAGAAGAAAATGGAAATGAAATTGAAATTGAAGCAGCTCAATTTATGCCAATGATGGGAGGAATGTACAATCCAATGATGATGGGTGGTATGGGACAGTGTGGAAGATGCTCATGTATGGGCTGTTCTATTCCATGGATGTGTTTGCCAGTTTGCAATCCTTGCTGGTAAATTTTAAATTTTTTCTTTATTTTGAAATTCAATGAGTTCTAAAATATTTTTTTAAATAGCTGTAACAATAGTTGCAATGAAGAAACAACCACTGATAAACCAACTGAAGCTCCAGTACCACCAGTTGTTCCAGATATGCATGGACCAGAAGATGGAACACCAATTTGGTTATTACCTGATAGCAGACCAGAAAGAAACTTTCCTCAATTTCCTATAAGAAATCCTCGATTTGAACCAGATAATTTTTATCCTCCTGACATTATTGTTAGATTGTAATAAACATATTGAATAAATATGAGACAAATTGTGAATCTAAAATGTAATGAGATTTTTTGGAACTGTTCATTGTTTGATAATGTCTAAAAAATACTTCATTGTACAACATTTATTTTTGAATGTTTTTATGCGCTGTATTGTGAATTTTATTGCTTTAGTTGTTTAGTATTTTCGTACTAGGTATTTGAGTTGAATATTTAACTATCTTAGCAGATTTACTCAATACATTGAAAATCGATCTAGATTTAAGTGCTAGAAATTTAAAACAAATCTTTAAAATACGGCCATAAGCAAGAGATAAAAATAAATAAAAAACCTTAAACTCATGAAAACTTGTTGAAATTCAAAATAATCTCAATGTAGAGTGTACAGAGGAAAAAACTTTAAAACTGGCATAAAATTTGCTTTCGTAAAGCGACTTTATAAAATATAAAAAGCGCTTTATGACACTTGGAAAATATTTCACATACAAACTTATTTATACTTATAATTTTTTTACATCTTATAAATTTTTACTTTTTTGCCTTATGAGAAAAAACTTTATGCTAGTTATAAAGTTTTTTTCTCAGTGTAATTCTTGTCGTATTACCTTATTGATCATAATAAAAAAATTATTTTTTTAAGTGTTCAAAAGATTCTTTTTACTTTTTTCTCTCAAGATCACAATTTATTTCTCTCATTTACATTTGTTGTCTTTCATTCAATTTAAAGCATTTTTATGGTCTTCTTGGTGGTCTTGGTGGAGCTGGACGTTGAGGACGTTGAATTTCTTCTTCAAGATCATCCCACCAATTTTCTGGTTCTGGATTTCTTGGTGCCAAAATTACATTCAAACCTTCACGTAAACGTTCTCTCCATTCGTCTAAGTCTGGTAAAATTGGTCTTTCAGGTCTCTCAGGTTCTTTTTCGACTTCAATTTCTACTTTTGGTGGCTCTTCTTGGCAAGGATTTGAGCAAGAACAAGGATTGCAAGGCCAAGAATGGCATGGTTGACTAAATTAAAAAATAATCTTGATTTTTAAAAATTTCTTGAATTACTTCAGTTAATTTGCAAAGTATTTGAATTATTTTTGAAAAACTTTTAAATTTAGAAGGTTTTAAAACTTTTTAGCAACTCAATAATTTTTAAATACTCTGCAAATTGAGTTCAAAAATTTTGAAACTTTTCGAACTTGAATTTAAAAAAAAAAGTATTTTTCATACCAAGGTTGGCAGCAAGGCGGAGGTGGTCTAGAATTAAAAAAAAAATTTTTTAATAGTTTAAGAAATTTTAAAAAAATTTCAAGTTAAACTTACGGTGAGCAACATGTTGATGGGCATCTTGGTCTACACATCCACCAAATTGTACAAGGTGTCCAGACACATGAGCATTTATCACATTCAGCTGGTGGATCTTCTGGTGGTCTGATGAAATTTTAACAAAAATTTTAAATTTTTTCTTGTCTTTAAAAGACAATACTTACTTAGGAGTTCTGTAAATAAAAAATAAAAGCAAAAAATATGGAAACAAGTTACAGAAAGAAAAAAGGAAGTGTCTTACGTTGTAGTTGTTGTTGTTGTAGTAGTGGTTGTTGTAGTAGTTGGTGGTGTATTTTGCTCTCCTTCGTCATCACATGGAGGTGGGCACCAGCATGGACCTAAATTGTACATAAATTGAATATTGGTCGATATTTAAAATAAAAAAAAGTCTTACAAGGTTGCCACCAAATCATAACACATCTTTGGACACATGGACATGCATTTATACAACTTGAACCTGAAAAATTATTTATTAAAATCTTTTTGAACTTTTAAATTGAATATGTTCTTACTATAAGATTTTCTATGCATCATTGGAGTCATAAAAGGTTTTGCCATCATTCCCATTGATCCCATTCCCATCATATATTGAGCTGATTGAACTTTGCTTTCAGCTTCAACTTCTGAGTTAATAATTTCATCTTCTACACCAGGTGCTGCATAAACAGCAGTTGCAAGTAAAACAATGAGCACGTCTGAAAAATAGAAAATAATTTTTGCAAAATTTAAATTTCTTTACTTTGACTTACACTTCATTTTTTCTCTTTGTTAACAAACCAATGAAGGTCAAAGAAGCACTGACAAATTTGAAGAATCAAAGACATCTTTTTATATATGAAAATTAATCAAGATAAATGAACTATTTATGAGATAAAAGCAAACTATTGTTGTCCATACACTAATTGATTGATGTTACAAAAATAGTTTTTTTCTGTTCATCATTCGGTTTTTTGTTACATAAATGAATGGCAGCTTTTACAGGAAATAACTTATCATTTATTGATTTTTGGGAATTTTTTTACCTGTTGTAATATGAAATAGACAAAGAAATGAACTAAAAAGAGGAAATGTCAAGGTAAAGTTAGAAAAGAAAACTTAATAAAGATTAATGATTATTACTGAATTCTATTAAAATTAATTATTAGCAAGATAACAAAGATTTCTAATGAAAAACAATTCTATGGAATAAAATTGAAGTCTTTTAAAAACCAGAAATAAAAAAAGCTTTAAAAAAGACAAATTAAGAAAATTTTAAACTCAAATAATTCTACAAATTTCAAGTTCATATATAAAATTTCTATGAAAACTTAAATGTTTCGAAAACCTTCAATTAATAACTAAATTATTTAAAATGTGTGAAAACTTTTTATTATTTTATTTTTATGTTTCACAAAGATAAAATTGAAGTTTTTGCTATCGTGAAAAGTTTGTAAGAATTTTATTGTTCTTTAACTTGTAAATTTATTTTTTGGAGTTATAAATTTTGTCAGAAATTGGTAAAGCCTCTGCCAGATAACTCAAAACTAGATAACTTTAATGGATTTTTGGCGTCCAAATCAGCAAAATTAAAACAGATTTTATAAATTTTAAAATAACGACCAAAACAAATTCTAATTGCGTTTTGTTGCATGTGAAAAAAAAATGTTGCGCGACAAAAAACGTTTTTGTTTACAAATTTCAACTGTTACCTGCCAAATTTTAAAATTCTTTCCATTATCAAGAAAAATTATTTTTATCAAAAAACTCAAAAATAAAGCAGAATTTTGAGTTTATACTATCTATATACACATTCTTTTAGCTTAATGTTTGTATTTATTGTTATTTCAAGAATATTTGTATTTGAAATTTGGAGTTTTCAATTAATTTTAATAAATTACAAAATGTAAACAAAAAAATTGAAAATTCTTGCAAAATTTTCTTGTTTGCTATGAACTTATAATCGCAGAATTAGCTAATTTAGGAAAGTGCAAACAAATACATATTTTAGTACAATACTCTTAGCGAGAACCAGAAGTTTTTAGCTACTTTCTAATAACTGATATTTAATCTTTCATAAGCTCATCATGACATTGAAAAAATTAAATTCATAGAGTAAGAATAAACAATCTCAAAAGAAAGAAATAAGAAAATTTAAAACAGATTCAAATAAAAAACTTTTATTCAATGAAATTCTCAGTGTATCATTTCTATTTTATGTATGCAGTGATGTTTTACAAATGTTATAAATATCAATTTATCTCTCTCTTGAGCTGAAATCTTTTTTTTCTTCCTGATTACAAGTTTTTTTAGCATCTATGTATGTACATCAAAATTGTCTGTTCATCTTTGAATTTTTTATGTTTGTTTACAAAGCTCCTGGAATAAAGATATCTTTCAAGTAATCAGGATATTCAAAATTAAGCAAAGAGTTTTCGTTGTTACTTTGAGCTTCATTTTGTGCATCAGCTTTTTCTGCATTTTCAATTTCATTAAATCGACGACTTGCACAGCATGCTGAACTACATTGAACTGGGCAAATCTGCAATGATAACAAATATTTTTTATTTTAAAGAATTGAAATAAAAAAAATTTTAATTAAAAATTTACCCAAATAATTGTGCAAGGTGTGCATGAACAATTATTGTCACAAGGACCATCATCTTCACGTGGTGGTGCCCAATCGGTAATTCTAAATTTTTAAATAAATAAAATATTTATTTATTATTTAAATGTTTAGAACTTACGGTGGTTGATTCCAATGAGGAAAATCTGGAACAATTCTGTAATAAAAAACTATTGAAATAAATAATTAAATTTTTATTTCATAAAACTAACGGTTCAGGCTGAGGTCTTTGCCAATTTGGAGGTAATAAGTCAGGCAATGGTTGAGGAAGAGGTTGAATGGGCTGAGGAAGAGGCTGAATGGGCTGAATTGGTTGAGGCTGTGGTTGCTGCCACCATGGAACATTTGGTTCAGGTAACGGCTGTGGCTGAGGCTGTTGCCACCAAGGAATTTCTGGCTCAGGTTGAGGCCATTGAGGAACTTGAGGTTGTTGAGGCCACCAAACTGATGGACGTTGAGTTGTTGTAAGTGGTCTAAATTAAAATTTAAAAAAATAACGGTTATCAAAAATTTAAAAAAACAGAAATTTAAATTTTAAAAAATTTCCTTTAAAATAAAATAAAAAACTTACGGATGAGTTAAATGATTTTTAGGATTATTAGGATCCCAAGGTTCAGGATTTGGATTCCAAATTGGAGGTCTTTGATTCCAAATAGGTGCTGGTGTGCTGCAAGGTCTAAATTTTATTTAAAAATTATTTTCTTATTTCATTTTCAACTTACGATGGTGTTCTTTCAATTGGTCGATGAGTTGGGAAATTGTTAGGATTATGAGGATCATTATTCCAATTTGGTTGTTGTGGCCATCCATTGTTCCATGATGGTGGATTAATTGGTTCAGGTTGTGGCCAACGAGGTGCTTGTGTTGTTGGCTGACGTGGAGGAAATCTTGGTGGCCTATAAAAAATTTAATTTAAAAAAAAAGTTTTGATTTTTTTTATAAAAACTTACTGTTGTGGTGGAAATTCAGTAACTGGGAAACGATTGGTTGCTTGTCTAGAAAAATATTCAGAAAATTTTTAAAATTATGAAATAAAAAGAAATTTTTTTACTCTTACGTCGTTGTTGGTGGACAAGGTGGTGGGCCTAAATAAAATAAAATATTTTATTAACAATAAAATTCAAAAATGGTTTGTAAATAAAAAACTTACACATGCAATTGCAAGGAATCCACCACATGACAACACAATAAGTTCTGCATCCGCATGAATTAGAACAAGCCAAATTGTAATCAACTGGGAAATCTTCATCAGACATTTGACTATAATATTCAATAGCTTGTTGTGGTGGTGCAGGCATTCTTGATGCTTGATAACCCATTCTTTGCATTTGATTCATATACATGTTTGGCATAAATAATGCAGCTTCTTCAATTTGCGGCTTTTCATCTTCTTGCTCTTGTGTATTAACGGCGCATATAAAAAGCGCCAGTAAAATTGTGTCTAAATTGAAAAATTTTTATTATTTTTGTTTTTATACAAAAAATAATAAACTTACACTTCATTTTATTCCGTATTTTCTCTCTTACTTTTTACAAAGTACTGACAATTATTTTGTAAGTTTAAAGTACTTTTATATTAGCAACAATCAAGATAAAATATTTGACTCATTTTTCGAACGTGATAAATATTTTTTATGCCGTCATTTGTCCTTCTTTATTTCTTATAAATGGAATTTGTTATCAATTCACAACAATTTTTTACAGAAACTTATTTAGTCTTCGTTTATCATTTACTTTTGTTGTAGTGGACGAAATTTGTCAACATGTTTCTGCAAAAAAACTTATTTTTCTTACAACTTTTTGGTGCTTGATAAAGCTTTATCAATAAATGAATATTTTTCTTTTTTATTATTTACTGAAAAGAATTTTCTTTAGGTTTAAATTGTTTATACATAAGAGAAAATGTCACACGTGTATTGGGCATACGAGTAAATTCGATTATCAATTAAGGATGGTGATTGATGATTTGATGTTTGTAGAAATTATTTACTCATTGCATTTACAATAATTTAATTATCTGTCGCTTTTTACTTTAATAATTTATGTCAAATTATTTTGATTGATGAACATTTTTTGATAAAAATAACTCAAGTTTATTTCATTATTTAGTTTTGACTGCCAGATATACAAAGACACATAACAGCTAACTGATTTTGTATTAAAATCAAATCTAATAAAGACGTTTTTAAAAAAAATTTAATCAAAACCACATGTCATATGAAGAAAAGTCGCGTTAAATTTGAATAATGTTCCACAGGGCAATAAACATTTGGAAAATGGCAAAAACAAATTTTTTTCGCGAAAAAGTTGCGTGTCACATGCAACATAAACAAAAATGTTTTTCTGTGAAAAATCTCTTAAATTATTGTACTCTGGCTTCTGAAATCAATAGAAATCATTTTTAAATTAATAAACAAAGAAATTTTAGTGGTTTAAAATTAGCTTATAAAATTATTTCAAAATTTAAAACTTTTTGTCATTTCAACAAAACGTTTTTGTTAATGTTGCATAGTAAATATTTACGAATTTTAAAGTCCTTTTTTAGAAAATATTACATTTGAAAGTTTTAGAAAAACGTTAAACGCAATTAAACTTTAATTTACTTGTTTTTACAATTATTAATCAAAATAAAACTAATAAATGAATAAAAATTCTTAAACTTTTTATGCTAAAGACAAAAGATTTTCTAAAAATTTTTTTTTAAATTTTTCGTTTTTTCAATTTTAAAATATAACAATAATGAAAAATATAAATCAAACACAAATTTATATAAAAATTTATGTTCATTTTGTATCAGCTTTTTTAATATTAAAATATTTCAAGAATCAACGTATATTTTAATTTTTTCATGTTGTGTGACAAAAAATTGTGTTCAATGACAATTTCACTAAATGTTGCGCAACATATGTTGTGTTTTGGCGCAACAAATTGGTAATAATTGTTAAAATTATTGAAATATCAAAGCTTTCGAACTATAAGATAAATTTTTCTTAAATTTCGAAACTTTGATGAATTCAAATATGAAAATATTTGTTATATTCTGAAAAGAACCGTAGCAACAGAACAAAAAAATATTTTATACATAATATATGTATATGTATATAAGTAGATAAAAAGTCGTTATAAAAATTTATTAATTTATCTTTTCTTATCAAACTTTAAAAAAACTTCCTCTTTAGTGACAATGAAAAGAAGTAAATTGGAAATAGCGAAACAATTAGAGTTATCAAGATTTCATTTTGTCAATATAAAATACGCGCATTTTTCACAAAAACTGTTAGTTTGAAGCTGAACAAACTTTAATTAACATCTTCTCAAAATCATGAAGTGTGAGTGATTTAAAAATTTTTTCATAGAATTCCAAATTAAATCTAAAATTTGCAGACATTTTGTTGGCATTATTTTTGGTACACGCTGTGACCGCAAGTGAAGAACTTGCTGGTATTGAAGTTGAAGTAGAAGCTGCTCAATTCAGTTCATGCTCGTCATCATGTGCTTGTCGTCAACGCTGTGCTCAAATTTGGTGGGTTCCATGCAATTGTTCTCCATGCATGCCACAATGTCCATGCTGCCAGTAAGTTCATAAAACTTTTTCTCACTTAAACTCTTCTTTAAACTTTGGAATGCACCTTTTAGGACCACTACAACCAGCACAACAACAACCACCACTACTACTACAACAACAACAACACCAGTGTATGCGGCAACATTTTTTTGCTTTTGCTTTTATGCGTGTTTTTATTTTTAAAAAATTTCTTTCTTATTCATAGACCAACTATACCAAATGATCCTATCAATCCTTCTACTCCTCCAAGTTGTGGAGGCTGCTCATGCCAACCATGCATGATTTGGTGGATGTGTCCAAGGTAAAAACACTCTTTAATTAATCTTGTCATTTATTTTAGTCATAAATTTCATTTTCTATAGACCATGTGCACCAAGTTGCTGTCGACCAACCAATAACTGTTGCAATAGTTCAAACAGAAGTTGCTGCGGAAAATAAAAAAATTACATTTTTGAAATAAACTAGATGAAAATTCAAAAGTGTGATCGAAAAGAAGTACAATGTTAAAAATATTATAAAATTATTTCTTTTTTTGGCAAAAGAATAAAAATTTATGATACTGGAGAAGAATATTCAAAAAATTCAATTTATTATTTTATTTCAATCAAAAATTTTATGTTTGACGAGCTTTTACAACCAGTGACCAAGTACCCGTGTTGCAGATCAGTGTACTTAAGCGCATTTTTGGTGCCTAGATCAGAGTTTATAACAATTACAGAAATATTAGATGCGTTTGTAAAACAGATTCATGTGATAAGATATACTGGCTAAAGTAAATTTCAAATGTATAGGAAATTTCATTTGTAATACTTATAGTTTTGAATTAAATAATTGAAATTAAGTTGTAGGAAATAGCAGTCAATTAAGGATTCAGCAGCTAGTTCTTGTTATGTTTACATTTTCATATGGAAATATATTTTATGAAAGCTCGAGTAATGTAATTGCTGCTAATAATCTTGACCTATTAAAATTCTCGAAATCGTCTTTATAAATTTCGGTGATTTGAAAATAACGATCAAATTCAAAAATACGCGAAGTTAGCTACGCGCAGCTGAAAAATTTTTTTTGATTGCAGTCAACTTCGCGAAAAAAAATTTTGTTTACAAATTTCAATATGGAAAATTAATTCATAATTTCCAAGTTATATGACTAGTGACAGAAATATAAATAAGCTCGCCGCACTAACTTTTTAGCACAAAACTAACACAAAAAACCGGAAGTCTCTAGCTATCATAGTTTTCGAGATCTCAGAGGGACACCCGGGAGCCGAACAGCCAAAGTGAATGTATAAGCTGCATTGTTGTTCCAAAAATGTGCTAAAAAATGGACACTTGCACGAAAAATAATTAATGACAAGCAACATTAACATTTGTTGCGCAACACAAAATTATGTCGCATAAACAAGATATATCAATAATATGTCACACGCGACATATAAACAAAAAAAGGGCAACTCCACGATTGAGTGAAACTCGAAAAAGTGCGTTTTTGTAATTCCTTCTCTACTTGTTTTTGTTCGAAATTTCAATTTCATTTTTATTCCCGTATTCTCATAATATTCTTAAACAATATTTAATTAACAACTCTTTTTAGTTATAGACAGTTTTTCCAATGTAAAGAGAATAGAATTAGTAGTTAAATTGCAACAAAATTGAATTTCAAGATTTTGTAAACAAAAATTTTTCAATTCTCCAAACGCTTTCAATTTCTACAAATTCGCAATTTTGTTACTAAGTGACGCTATTTTCTCCTATTAATCGTGGATCAATCGCCATAAAAAATAGTACAGAAGATAAAGCATCAGCTCTTTTTCAATTGATACCAATTTTTGAAGCGATTCATTAAGGAAAATAGCTGAATTTTGCAAAAATCTGAAGAAAAAAAATATTCATGTTACTAAGTGACGCTATTCGAAAATCAATTTTTAGCCAAATTAAATGTTTTTAGCTAATTAAAAAAGGTATATGTCTGTAAAATTTGATCTTAAATCATGAAAGCTAAGTTTAAGAGTGAGAAAATAAGAAAATGAAGTGAAAAATGAAAAATTAGAGTTTTTTGTAGAATTTTGTCACTCGTGGAGTTGCTCAATATGTTTACAAATTTCTTTCCCATTTCTTATTCTAAGCCATTAAAATGTAAATGGAATATTTTTGATAAAGACTTTGATAATTCAAAACTGTTTGAAAGATCAAAAGTAAGTTTTTAAACTTTTCAAAAAATTTTAAACAAATGCATGCAACAAAAAACATGTCACATGTGACAAAAACACAGGCAAAAGTAGGCAAAATCTTTGGCCTAAAGTGTCCAGCCGCCTTGACAAATCGATATTACACATGCCTAAATATGATGAACTGTACTCGAAAGTTTGTTGACTCCAATGGTGTTCAATGATTTCTTGATTTGTGTCTGTATGTAAGAATTTCCAAAAAGTGATTCATTAATACCTACAATGCATAAACATGACGTGAAATTTTGAAGAAATTGATAACAAATTCCTTCATATGTAGAATAGGATAATTACCTTATTTAAAAAAGTAACTTTTCTAATTTTTATTCACAATAAAAAAAAATTTTCAATTAAAAATTCTTAAAACACAAAAATAATTTAAAGAAATAATCAATAAATCTGTTAATCATTTATGTTTTTACTCTTTGATATTATCGGGGTGGACACTTTAAAAGTGGACACTTTTTATGACTTGATTCAGAACCAATCGTTCTCCATAACTACACAAGCTTTTGTCAAACGGTGAAAAGTATTTTACTGAGAATCGCATTGAGCAGTTTTTAAGCATAATTTGATTTAGATTTAAATTCATTTTCTATTTTTAATTTTGATCCAAAGTTTTTACAAAAAATTGGTTTTTTAAACAGTAAAGTTCATGAGCAATTTTAGCCATTTAAAATCCTTGGCAAAAAATTTCTTGTGTACTCTAAATTAAGTATCTTTCAGGCACTCTTAAAAACCGTGACCAGAATAGAACTATCTTTAATAATTAAAAAGTTATGAGAAATTCAAATCAATGATCCAAAAATGGAGACTTTTTCTAAAATGCTCATATCTCGACAAATACTCAACCGATCAAAATGATTGATACACTATTCGATCCGCCTTAAAATAGACTACAATTAAATGTATATTATGAATTATTTTCACTTATCATGATTTTTCATACAATTTTCAAAAATTTTTTGTTTACAAATCGCGAAAATGTAAACAAACGAAATTTACAAATTTTCTCTCACACAAAATCTTCTCAATAACAAAGCATAAAACTGAATTTAATGTTTCAAACGTTTGAATAATATTATATATTGTCGATAGATCGAAATAAAAGCTAGAAACTTTGTTATTGAGAAGATTTGTGTGAGAGAAAATTTGTAAATTTCGTTTGTTTACATTTTCGCCATTTGTAAACAAAAAAATTTGAAAATTGTATTGAAAAATCATGATAAGTGAAAATAATTCATAATATACATTTAATTGTAGTCTATTTTAAGGCGTATCGAATAGTGTATCAATCATTTTGATCGGTTGAGTATTTGTCGAGATATGAGCATTTTAGAAAAAGTCTCCATTTTTGGATCATTGATTTGAATTTCTCATAACTTTTTAATTATTAAAGATAGTTCTATTCTGGTCACGGTTTTTAAGAGTGCCTGAAAGATACTTAATTTAGAGTACACAAGAAATTTTTTGCCAAGGATTTTAAATGGCTAAAATTGCTCATGAACTTTACTGTTTAAAAAACCAATTTTTTGTAAAAACTTTGGATCAAAATTAAAAATAGAAAATGAATTTAAATCTAAATCAAATTATGCTTAAAAACTGCTCAATGCGATTCTCAGTAAAATACTTTTCACCGTTTGACAAAAGTTGTGTAGTTATGGAGAACGATTGTTCTGAATCAAGTCATAAAAAGTGTCCATCCCGATAACTTGTTTTTGTAAACACAAATGAATGCTCAAGCATTAGAAAAGGTCAAAGAATATTTAATCCACATGGAATTTTTGTTTGACTCATTAAATCTTAAATACTTTTTTTTTAATATTGAATGAATTCAAGCATGTAGTATAAAAAAAATAAGCAAAACCTTAAATATGATCAAATTGAATAAACAACTTTATTATTATCAGTCAAATAACAAAGACAAAAAATTATTTTTACATTCTTGGACTTCTTATAATTTCCTCACGACGGAAGTTTGGATCACGATCATTTTGTGATGGAAAGAAGTCACGTGAATCTCTTAAATCACGAACTGGATCACGTCTATCTCTTAAATCCCATTCTTCTCTTGGTGGATAGAAAACTGGTTCACGAATATCACGTGGTGGCAAGAAAATAGGATCTCTATCACGAGTAATTGGGTCTCTTTCACGAATAAAAACAGGATCCCTGTCACGAGTGAAAATTGGATCTCTATCATTAAATATTGGCTCCCTATTTCGAATAATTGGATCTCTATCACGAATGTTTTGATCTCTCGGATCTCTTGGATTAAACTCTGGTTCGCGTCTAATTGGTAAGTCCCAATTATCTCTTGGATCTCTAGGATTAAACTCTGGTTCACGTCTAATTGGTAAATCCCAATTGTCTACCCATCTATCATTTGAACGATCATCTGGCTGTGGTTGCTGCTGCTGCTGTTGCTCTTGTTGCATACTATTCCAAAGATCAATCCAATCAGAAATTACTATCACTATTGGATCCTCAGATGATGTATTTGTGCTTGCCTCAGTTGATGTTGATACTGGTGTTGTTGGACAACCTGATCCACTGCAGCAATCAGCACCTAAAAGAAATATATTCTATTATAAAGCAATTTATTTTTATTATAATAATCAATACCTGGACAGCAGTTTGAAACACATCTGCATGGCTGACATGGAAGCCATGGTTCACATTTTGGACAACTGCAGCATGAAGGAGGAGGAGGTGGCGGAGGAGGAGCTGGTTGTGAGTTGCAACAGCCGCTATTACAACATGTTGGCGGACAAGGTCTAAATATTTCAAAATTTAGAAAGTAAAAATTTAAATATAACGGCAATTAAAGAAAAAATTTAAAAACTAAATGTAATCAAACATTTCAAACATAAACAAATATTGTTGTGAAAATAAAAAATAATTCAAAAATGACAACTTAGATCAGGGGGCTAGAAACTCTGGCAAACGGCAAAAAACGGCCAATTTTGGCAAATTTTTTTTTTGTCACATGAAATGTAAACAAAAATTGTTTTGAACAAAAATTTTACTTAAATTTTTATCAAAACTGTATTAAAAGTAGTAGAATCAATAATAAACATCTCCTAGAATGTTGTTTGATCATTTTAAATGTGAATTATTGTGTATTTTCCCAGGCAAGGACACTGAAAGATCTTTTAGATTTTTTTGGATCTTTTAGGATCTTTTCAAATCTTTTGGGATCTTTTGAAATCTTTTAAAATCTTTATGGGATCTTTCAGGATCTTTTTTCGAGTGTCCTTGCCTGGGTATTTTCTATTTTATTAGAAATTTAAAAATTGATACAACGTAACATTTGTCACAAAACACATTTTGTTGTGTTGAAAACGGCAAATTTGGCAAAAGTTTTAAATTATATTTGCCAGAGTTTCCAGCCCCCTGACTTAGATTTTGAAAAATTCGTTAAATACAAAAAAAAAAATTCTAATTTTCTTGCTTTAATGTGACTCAACTCACTAATGAAATCACATTTAAATAACTTATTTAAACATCAATTATTGAGAAATGACAAAAACTATATGAATCAGCTTGGTAATTCTTGGTTTGAAAAATAACAGTTTTCATTTTTTAATTTTTGGATCAAATGTCGACAAAATTTCAAAATTTTTTTTTATTTTCACACACGGAAACAAATAAGAATTTTGAGGAAATTTAATAAGATCTGTGATGAAACTAAAACAAGAACTTACAAATACAAAACTATTGGTAAAATATACGACTTATTAAAATCATTTGTTGAGTTTTTTTCAAAATTGCAGTAAATGCAAGAACAAATTTCTTTTTCAAAAATATAAATCTTACCTTGGGCACATCCACCAGATTGTACAGCGATTGCAAGTGCATCTTGAACAGCAAGTTCTATCACATGATGATGTTGTTGTTGTAGATTCTATTTAAAGGAAAATAAAATATGAACAATTTATACAATAATTTTTTCCAAGGCCTGAGACTTTTTTTTTGATGGTGAATTTGAATGTTGGTTTAAATTTTTACTTTTTGGTAAAACTTTGAAATCTTAAAAAATATCTCTACTTTTAAGGAAAGATTTGTTATTAAAATATTAAATTGAATTAGATGATAAAATATTTTTATAAATTGGCAATCAAAAAGTTCTCATGTCTAAATTTTTTCCTTTACTAACCTGTTGTTGTTGGCGTTGTTGGTGTTGTTGGTGTTGGCGTGGTTTCTGTTTCATCTTGTTGTGGTGTAGTATTACCACCATTATTATCACAGCATGGACAATTTATGCATGGTGGACATCGACCTTAAAAAAATTAAATTTCATCTTCATTTAAATTTTTATAAAGATTTTAAAAATTCTTACAAGGAAGCCAAAACATGACTTTACAACGTTGACGGCATCCACAAGTATTTGAACAACCTCCCATACCGCCCATAGGCATCATCATAAATTGAGCAGAATCAACATCAATTTTGTCTTCATTATCAGTATCTACTGAATACATCATTCCCATCATTGGATTATGCATCATTGGATTATGCATGCCCATCATCATTGGATTGTGCATCATTGGATTCATCATATGATTCATTCCTCCCATTCCCATCATTGGATCCATCATCATAGGATTTATTCCCATAAAGCCAGCAGCCTGAACTTCTTCTTCTTCTAAATTATCTTCTTGTTTTTCTACCACATCTTCTTGTAGCTCTACTGAATCCTCTTCAGCATAAATTGCATGAATTAAAAGTAGAAGCACCAAAAAGTCTTTTTTTAAAAAAAAAACAAACAAACTAATTAAATCGCAATCAAATTCAAATAAATTTCAACTTACACTTCATTATGATCGTGTTTTTAATAACAAAGTGTCACAAGCTGTCAAAAAGACACTGACGAAGTTGATGAAAAGTTTGAAGCATTTTATATTGCAAGAAATAATCAAGATAAATAAACATATGTGCAATTTTTGCTCACACGACTAACCACATTTCTTATCTGAAGGAAGAGTTTTGTATCTTCCTAGTATCGACAAAATTTCGCAAATATTTTAATTTAATTGCAAAAAGTTGTAGCGGTATTTTTCAAAAGAGATGAAAGCAACAATTAGTGCTAAAAATTTCTGATAAGAATTTGAGTGAGCAAAAAATTACTCTGAGTTAATTATAAAAATTGTTTACAGTGTGTGATTGGTAGTTTAAAAATAATTTGTTTATTATATCTAAAGAAATTCGTTTAATCAAGGAAAAAAATTTCAAATTGTGAATAAAAGAAGGTTGTAAATCATTGAATAATATATGTATTGAGTAGGTATTTTAATAACCGTTACAATTATTCTTTTGAAAATCAATTATAGGACAACTCTACGAGTGACAAAATTCTACAAAAAACTCTACTTTTTCATTTTTCATTTCATTTCCTTATTTTAACACTCTAAATCTTAATTTGAATAATATAAAATCAAATATTACAGATATATACTTTTTTTTATTAGCTAAAAGCCTTTTATTGATTTTCGAATAGCATCACTTAGTAACATAAATAATTTTTTTATCAGATTTTTGCTAAATTAAGCTTTATTTCTTAATGAATCGCTTCATAAAATAGTATCAATTGATAGAGAGCTGATGCTTTATCTTCTGTACTATTTTTTATAGGGATTAATCCACGATTAATAGGAGAAAATAGCGTCACTTAGTAACAAATTTGCGAATTTGTAGAAATAGAAAGCGTTTGGAGATTCGAAAAATTTTTGTTTACAAAATCTTGAAATTCAATTTTGTTGCAATTTAGCTTTTTATTCTGCTCGCTTTACATTGTCATAAACAGTTTACAATTAAAAAGCATTAATACTTATTGTTTCATTGAGAATATTGTGAGAAATAAGAAATGAAATGAAATTGTAATTTTCGAATCAAAACAAGTAGAGAAAGAATTACAAAAACGCGCTTTTTGGAGTTTCGCTCACTCGTGGAGTTGTCCTATAGCCAAAAGTTTATAATTCAAAGTATAAAAATGAAATGAATAATATTCATTGAACATCGTTAAAAAGTTTTCTTATATTTTTAAGTTAGGCTTTTTCCCATCGAGAATATTCTCGAGAATTCGAGAACGAGAAATTCTCATTCTCGTTCTCGTTCTCGAAAAAAAATCGAGAATTAATTCTTGAAAAAATCTTGAAAAACTAAGAAAATTTTTTCAGGCTACAAAAAAAATTAAAAATTTTTTTAAGACCATCTTAAAACATTTCATATTATTGTTAGATAAATGAAATATTTTCGATTTAAAAAAAAGTGACTTGCAGTATAATTTTATAAGACTCATAAAACTTTTTATACCAATTATAAAATATTTATGACAATTATAAAAGGTTTTAGCAGTTATAAAAGTTTTATGACTCTTATAATTTTCTTTTAAGGACTCATAACAATGTTTTATTGACATAAATTTTTTGCCAGTTAAAAAACATTTTTTCTCTATAGAGCCAAACGGTTTGCTGCGTTTTGTTGCTTTAATTTATAAATTTAAATTTCCAAATATGGAGGCTTTTTAAAAACAAAATTTTTGAAATAAATTTTCATAATTTTTTTACCAGACAACCTATAGAACTCTTTGTCACAATCATGCTATATTTAGTATCAATAGATTTTTAAAGTTTCAAGAGTGAGCTTAATATCTATGTTTGTTTATGGAAACAAAACGTCCAAGAGCAAAATAAATGATTATAACTTTTCAGCAAATGATCCAATACTGATTGCTCACTCATTTAAAGACCTATAATCGAAATGTTTGTTAAATATTACATCGATATTTGACATTTGGTTTGAGATTTTAGAGAATATTGCTTCAAAGTCTAAAAATGGCTTATTTTTGTAAACAAATTTTTTAGTTTTTCACATTTTTCTATAGGAAACTCCATTGACCATGTAGATTATATTGCTGAATCTTATATTTAGAGTCATAATAAGTCTAAAGTAACAAACGGAAGTATCTGCGTTGTCTAGAACAAAAACTAGAAACGCTCAAATTTGACAATAACAAATATTTTACTATTTCCCAAAAGTCGATTTTCAAAAATCACTTAAAATCTACTTTATACTCTCTAATACTTGTTGGAACTGAATAAAGCAATCAATTATTAGATTAATCAATGCATTCTTATTATCTTGATATTATATATTCAACCAACATATCATGAGTATAAAAAATATCCATAAATTATGAACATATCTATTCATAAAACATATCGAGAATTCTCGAGAATTCTCGAGAATTCTCATCTCGTTCTCGTTCTCGATTTTTTCAATTCTCGAGAATCGGAAAAAGCCTATTTATAACCAACGACAATTTTTTCAGTAAATTCAACGAATTTTTTTATTATTGAATTTTTGTTTCAATTTTTTTTGAACTGATTGTCTTTTGTTTGTTAAGAACACATTTTATAAATATTTTATTTGAGCGATTCTCGAAATACAAAGGGAAGGACACTTGTGCGAAAGGTTTTTTAAAAATTCGCTTTTTTTTTGCTTTTTCCGCGCATTTTTTTGCGAAAATGTTTCAAGTGACATCAAAATGTCACACGTAACAGGGTGATTCCACGGATAATGAAGCGGAGATTTTTTGTTCTAAAATAGAATTTTCTCATTTTTTAACTACTTAATCATTATAATTTAACCAGAATTATGTGTTATTTGTGATTTTCTACTATATAGCAAAACTATTTAAGAAATGAATGAGTAATTAAAGAGAAATATCAAAAATACAACGAAAAATCTCCGCTTCATTTTTGGGACATTTTATTATTTTGCAATTTTTGTATAAATTATTCAATATTACCAAGCAAAATCTATTTGAATTCATAGATTTAAGGTTAATGTAAACGTAAAACTTATAAATGAGCTCGAAAAATGTCTTATTATTTCAATATTTTATTTATTATAAATCTATAATTTTTTTAAGAAAACAACGCTATTTTTTGTTACAACATTGGTTTAAATTTTAAAAAATCGTTTTTTGTAAATTTATCGGCAAATTTTTAATTTTTCTTTTCCATCGCAAATAGAAGATTCAAATGATTGATTAACATAATTCATTTCAACTTACCAAATATTGTGTAAAAAATTAATATTAAGTTTCTATTTGTTGGAAAATCAAAAAAAACTTTTCATTCATAAATAACGGAAAAAAAATTTAAAATTCAATTTAGAGAGGTGAAAAAATTGAAAAATTCATTGTCGCATTATCCCTGGAATCACCCAACATGAATAATGAACTTTGTAAAATCGGTAATCAATAGTTTTTTTCAAAAAATTAAATAAATGCTAGGAATAGAATACTCGTTGCTATTCTTCAAAAACTCTTTTTATTGATCATATTGGGACAAGCATAATATTGATCTATCAATTTTCAAAATCAATTTTTGTTTGTTTAAGCAACATGTTTTGTTTTGTCGCGCGACAAATGTTTTGTTGCTTGTCATCAAGTTTTTTCGCAAGTTTCTGTTTCCTGAACAAGCTCTCTATAAATAAATTTTTGTTTTAAATAAAATATAAAATCAAAATTTTGAATATTCTTCTCCAGTATCATAAATTTTTTATTCTTTTGCCATAAAAGTTTTGATATTTTACATTGTACTTTTTTTTCGATCACACTTTTGAATCTTTAACCACTTTATTTCAAAAATTTTTTATTTTCCACAGCAGCTTCTGTTTGAGCTATTGCAGCAACTGCTTGATCCTCCACAGCAGCTTCTATTTGAACTGTTGCAACAGCTACTTGGTCGGCAGCAGGTTGGTGGGCAAGGTCTAAAGAAATAAAAGAAAAGAATTTAATGACTAAATAAATGCCCAAGATCATTTAAAAAGTGTTTTTACCTTGGGCACATCCACCAAATCATGCATGGTTGGCATGAACAGCCTCCACAGCTTGGAGGAGTAGAAGGATCTCCATTTTGAGGATCATCTGGTGTAACTGGTCTAAAAATTAGTTAGAAATTTTTTCAAAAGGCCACAAAAACGTAAAAAATCTTTGTGCTTACGGTTCAGTTGTTGTTGTTGTAGTAGTGGTGGTTGTTGTGGTAGTGGAAGTAGTAGGTCTAAAAAGTTTGTTCCAAAAGTAAAAGGAGAGTTTATGAAGAAGAAAAAGTGTTATGAACTTACTGGCAGCATGGACATCGTGGCATACATGGGGCACAATTGCAAGGCATCCACCAAATTTGAGCACAGCGTTGACGACAAGAGCATGATGAAGAGCAAGATGAACCAAATTGAGCAGCTTCAGCATCAGCTTCGGCATCAAGCTCAATATCAACAAGCTCTTCACTAGCGATCACAGCATGAACCAAAAACAATGCCAAAAATATATCTAGAATTAAAAAATTGAATAGAAAACTCTTTTTAATAAATTTTTATATCACTCACACTTCATGATTGTGAAGATGTTAATTTAAGTTTGTTCAGCTTCAAACTAACAATTTTTGCAAAAAAATCGCGTATTTTATATTGACAAAATGAAATCTTGATAAATTTCTTCTATTTGCTATTTTTATTTTGCTTCTTATTAATTGTCACTCAAAAAAAAAGAAGGAAATTAATTTCATTGATTGCAAATTGTCAGTTATATTGTCAATTTTTAGCGCATTTTCCATCATATTTAGAAAAAAGGCGCTATTGTGCCCACTTTGTCTGTCCGTCTGTCCGTCTGTCTGTCTGCACTCATAGAAAAAAAATTAATACTTTAGTTATTTTTTAAAATATTATTATGGTGAAAATTAATACCAAATATTTAAATTTGAGCAAAAAGTTTTAAAAATTAAAAAAAAGTGCTAAAAATTAAATATTTGGTATTAAATTTTAATTTTAAGTATTAAAATGTTATTACCATAGTATTAAAATTATAAAATTTTGAGAAAACGACGAAAAATCAAAAACTTAGAACAAAGTTTTAAAAATTTAAAATTTAAGTATTAAATTTTTAATATTTTGTTTATTAAATATTAAAATTTTAAAGTTTAAAAAAATATTGTTGCTCTGTTTTTAAATGAAAGAGCATTTAAAATTTTTATTTCTTTGAAAAAAATGGTCAATTGTGTGTATTGCAGTAATAAAACTGCACAAAAGTGAAGATCAAGTGTTAAAATAGTGAAAGAGAGTGAAGTTAAGTGTTTATATGAAAAAATTTTGGGAAAAAATATGGTAAGAAATTTTGATAAATATTTTTTGAGAAACAATTTTTTCACATTAATATTTTTTGCAATTAATTCTTAACAATCTCTCTAAAATATGATTTTATTTAGGTTTTACAGGTTCACTGACTAGTAAGTAAGTCAGTTTTATTTTAATAAAATAATCTATAATATTTCTCATTATTTGTTTAGAATTGCAGCTTAGAAAAATTATTATTGATTGAATGATTCATTTTCATTATTTACAGGTTAAATCAGAAATTCAACATCCAGTAATGCAGATTATTATTTAGGTATCTCTCATTTAATCATAAATAAAACAAATTATTATAATAAAATTTTCATTCATATAGGTTGCGAATCATAAAATTAAAATGAATACCAAAGAGGCAAAATGAACAAGAGCTGGATTTTTTTATAAAAATGTTGTTAAATTCTGTATATTTTTATTAAATAAAGTCAAATTGGGTAAATTAAAATGAATAAAAGCATAGTATTTTTAGCTGCATATTTTTCAGGATCGAAATATTTTCAATTTTTAATATTACAGCATTTAAATTTTAATACTAAATTATTAAAAATGTTAATACTTAAATAATAAATTTAAATACCTAGGGTTAAAATTTTGAATGAATACGAACTTAAGATTTTGATATTAAAATTTTAATACTATGGTTTTAAGTGCTCAGCTCAATACCGGGTATTTAATTTTTCCATACAAAATTAATACTTGGTATTACTTTTTTTCTATGAGTGTGTCTGTCTGTCTGTCTGTCTCCGTAACTAGTCTTTCCAGAAACGGTTTTTTACCAAACTTTTTGCACCAATCTGTTGGTTCTGACTATGAGACCGGTGTAACGGAAGATTTCCGCGAGATTCGTTCTCCATGCCGAGCTATGGCATGCATATGGTGGACGTCCACCACTTGAACCAAAAAAATTTTTTTTCACCAAAAAGTCTTAAAATGTCATAAACCATCGAGAATACAAGTCAAAAATGATTTTTGGACATTTTATTCCAAGTCTATACATGTGCCGCACAGGTGCATCACATGGACCAAAAATCGAAATTTTTCAAATACAGACATATTTATACTTGTTGGAAAGGTCTTGAAGCGTACAATAAGATGGCATAAAAAGTTTATAGATTGGTGTTGACCCAAGGGCATGCATGTGGTGGTTGTCCATCACATGGACCAAAAAATTTTTTTCATCCAAAAACAGAGTTGTTAGGTACTCGGTGCCAAAAAAATTAAATTTTTGGAAAAAAATATTTTATTATTTTTTTAAACTTATTTTTGCTTGTAAACAACGAAAAAGAACAAAATTTTTAAAAATTCCTAATTTATTTGGGTTCTAGACCCCTAAAATCATACCTATCTTATGTATTTATAATCAAAAATTCATAACTTTTGACTTACTTATCAGAAAAATATGGTTGATAACTTGTTAGAAAGGTAATTTTAAGTCCTTTCAAACGATATATTATATGCAATATATAAATTAAAACTTTGGCAACGAGAGCAACATTATTGATGTTACTTCGTGAATTTTTGGCATTTAATTAGGTCAAAAATTCGAAAAAGCTATATAAAAAATCATTTTAATGTCTTAAATTATTAGTTTGTATTAGTTTCACACAAAACATACAAAGTTTTTATGAAAAATTGATTTCCTGCATCAGTGCATGCTTTATTGAATGTGCTACCAATCTGAAAAATTTTTTTGGAAAATATTTTAAAATCATTTGAAATAACTTTAAAATGACAAAAAATGATAAAATATGCAATAAAATAGATTTTTCAGGTGATATTTCATTTTCAAATTACACCTCAAAATTTAATGAAAATTTATGAAAATTCGTCATTTTTTGGATACTTTCGATACATTTTTCTCTGAAAATTTCATCGGAAATATCAATTTTATGACATATTTTCTAATTTCTTATCATTTTAAAGACATTTCAAGCAATTTTTGAAAATTTTCCATAATTAGTTTCTTAGAACAGTAGCACATGCAATAGGCCATGTACTGATGTGGGAAATCAATTTTTTGTAAAAACTTTGTATGTTTTGTGTGAAAATAATACAAACTAATAATTTAAGACATTAAAATGATTTTTATATAGCTTTTTCGAATTTTTGACCCCAATAAATGCTAAAAAATCACGAAGGAGCATCAATAATGTTGCTCTTGAGACCAAAGTTTTAATTTATATATTGCATATAATATATCATTAGAAATGGCTTAAAATTACCTTTCTAACAAGCTACCAACTATATTTTTCTGACAAGTTGATCAAAAGTTACGAATTTTCAAACATTAAAATAGACAAAAAAACAAATGGAAAACAGTTTTTGAGTCAAGAAAAATCGAAAATTTTGAAAAAAATTCTAAAAATATTTTTCCTATGCTATTTTATAATTAGAACAACTAAAAAACCACAAAACAGTTTTTTTTGATAAATTTTTTTTCGAGTACCGAGCAGAGTTGTTATGTACTCAAAAGGTACTGGTACCCAAAAGTACTGGTACCTCAAAGGTACTGGTACCTCAAATTTTTTTGGTACCAGTACCTTTTAGGTACCAGTACTTTGAGGTACCAGTACCTTTCAGGTACCAGGTACCTAAAAATGGGTACCTTTTAGGTACCAGGTACTCGGTACTCGAAAAAAAATTTATCAAAAAAATCTGTTTTGTGGTTTTTTAGTTGTTCTAATTATAAAATAGCATAGGAAAAATATTTTTAGAATTTTTTTCAAATTTTCGATTTTTCTTGACTCAAAAACTGTTTTCCATTTGTTTTTTTGTCTATTTTAATGTTTTGAAAATTCGTAACTTTTGATCAACTTGTCAGAAAAATATAGTTGGTAGCTTGTTAGAAAGGTAATTTTAAGCCATTTCTAATGATATATTATATGCAAATATATAATTAAAACTTTGGTCTCAAGAGCAACATTATTGATGCTCCTTCGTGATTTTTTAGCATTTATTGGGGTCAAAAATTCGAAAAAGCTATATAAAAATCATTTTAATGTCTTAAATTATTAGTTTGTATTATTTTCACACAAAACATACAAAGTTTTTACAAAAAATTGATTTCCCACATCAGTACATGGCCTATTGCATGTGCTACTGTTCTAAGAAACTAATTATGGAAAATTTTCAAAAATTGCTTGAAATGTCTTTAAAATGATAAGAAATTAGAAAATATGTCATAAAATTGATATTTCCGATGAAATTTTCAGAGAAAAATGTTATCGAAAGTATCCAAAAAATGACGAATTTTCAATAAATTTCATTAAATTTGAGGTGTAATTTGAAAATGAAATATCACCTGAAAAATCTATTTTATTGCATATTTTATCATTTTTTGTCATTTTAAAGTTATTTCAAATGATTTTAAAATATTTTCCAAAAAAACTTTTTCAGATTGGTAGCACATTCAATAAAGCATGCACTGATGCAGGAAATCAATTTTTCATAAAAACTTTGTATGTTTTGTGTGAAACTAATACAAACTAATAATTTAAGACATTAAAATGATTTTTATATAGCTTTTTCGAATTTTTGACCTAATTAAATGCCAAAATTCACGAAGTAACATCAATAATGTTGCTCTCGTTGCCAAAGTTTTAATTTATATATTGCATATAATATATCGTTTGAAAGGACTTAAAATACCTTTCTAACAAGTTATCAACCATATTTTTCTGATAAGTAAGTCAAAAGTTATGAATTTTTGATTATAAATACATAAGATAGGTATGATTTTAGGGGTCTAGAACCCAAATAAATTAGGAATTTTTTAAAAATTTTGTTCTTTTTCGTTGTTTACAAGCAAAAATAAGTTTAAAAAAATAATAAAATATTTTTTTCCAAAAATTTATTTTTTTTGGCACCGAGTACCTAACAACTCTGGTACCGAGTACCTGGTACCTAAAAGGTACCATTTTTAGGTACCTGGTACCTGAAAGGTACTGGTACTCAAAGGTACTGGTACCTAAAAGGTACTGGTACCAAAAAAATTTGAGGTACCAGTACCTTTTGAGTACATAACAACTCTGTCCAAAAATCTTAAAATGTCATGAAACGTCGAGAAAACATGTCAGAAGTAGTTTTTGTACATTTAGACCCAAGTGTATGTTTTTGGCTGTACAGACTTCAAAAAGGCCGGAATAAATTTTTTTGAAACTTTCAATGAATTTTGAATCAAAACTATCTGTTGCGGGAAAATGCGCTTTTAACACGTCACTGACGGTTAATTTTACTGATTTTTTTCTCTTTTATCTTTTTGTATATTTTTTGTTGCAGTGTAAATTTGCACAAACATTCGACTTGTTGTAGATCACAAAATGTTACAAAAATAGCGCTTCTGATCGTTGAGGAAAGCTCAAGTTCAGTTAAAGAATCATTATTATTCTGAACGAGCAACAAGAAAAAATGACCGTTGGTTTGTGTTTAGAAAAATTCAAAATTCTTGAATGCACTCAGACACAAAATTTTGGTAAAATCAATAAAATTTTCTTCAATTTAAAGAAGAATTTTGAATTAAAAATAATTAATTTATGAAATTAACGTAACGGCTTTTTTTAAAATAGAAACCAACGAACCCACAGTAATTTTAAAAAAGAACCAATAAGAGGTTAAAAATTTCTATTGCACACCCAAGGTTGAGAAAAATTTCTTTAAAAAGCACTGCAAATCAATAAAAATAAATAATCACGAAATAGAATTCATTTTTTATGTTAGGTACTAATTTTTAGCACTAACCGAATCGACCGGTCCTTATATTCGAGAGAAGACCGTAGATCACAAAAGACAATAGATCTTTCAAGAAAAATTAAAGCTGAAAATTCTTCGGAGCCTCATCTATGGGAAATATACTAATTTTTACTGCTTAAAACATTTTTAGAACAAACTTTGAGTATTCAACTCTATTTTTGAATCTTGCAATACTTCATTTGTTTATAAGGCATCGAAGTAAATACTTAAAAAAACTAAAACATTTTCAACCTTTGAAAATATTTAAAAAATTCATGGTTTGGCATAAGATATCACCGCAGTAAAAATTGTAATAAAATATCAAAATAAAATAATTTTTACCATTTCTTTTCTAAAAGTAATTTTTAAAAAATAGCATATTAAGGTATAAAACGGAAGTTTTCTTCACTCCAAATTTACTATCAAAACAAGAGTTGTCATTGATAAAAAAAAATCTTGTGTTCTTAGAATATTTTTTAAGGTAATTTATCTTATCATTAAAATGTCAGAATGAAGGTTACAAAAACAGCAAAGAAAAAAAATAAATTAATAATTATCAGAAAAGACACGTGTAATTTTAAAAAATGATGGTGGTCCAACTTTTTTCAATTACTTTTATTTATTGTACAAAATTTGTTCTCAAAATTTTCCTTAAAAAATAAATGTAAAAAAATTCATAAAAGTCCTGTATTTCTAACCAAAAATTAATTCTCTTAATGTCAATCGCACATGTTCTAAATTTTGTTTAAAAATTTGTTTAATAAGCTGAATTGTTGTTCCAAAAATGCGCTTCATATCTTTAAAAATTTGTTTTGTAAAATAAAGAACAAAAAACGAACGATATTTCAAATTCTTAAACAATAATCCAAAAAATTTCTTTTAAATTATTAAAAAACTTTTTTTAAATATCTGAAATTTGAACATTTTCAAAAAACCTTGCCTTTTATTCAAGCATTTCAAAACGATGGAAAAAAAGTTTTTACTCAATTCATAACAATGTTTATTTTTTCATAGGTCATAATTAAAAATGCTAAATTTTGATAAAAAAAAATAATGCATAATTAAAAGTTGTCAACAAAAAGGTCACAACGCCTTTCAAAGTTTTTATTTTTCTTTTAAATACCGCAATTTGAAAATTCTTATTGAACACCTACTTTATAAAATTTTCAATTTTTTTTTATATTTCTGAAAAATCTTTTGGTGTTTTACTCAGAGTGGGCAAAATTTAACAAACATTTTTTTTTTCTCGCCTACTAAAATTATTGAAAAATCACTAAGCAAAAATTTTTCAAAAATCCTTTGAAATTTTTGTAAATTTTTATTGAATGCTGATAATTAAAGACTTATAAGTGATGCATTGATCAATGTTAATAATGCACAACAATTTCCAATCTAAGAAATTTAAAAAAAGAACTGAAAAATTAACAATTTTTAAAAGAATTCATGAAAATTTCTTCTCCAATATCATAAAAAAATTTTATTCTTTAATCGTCACAAAAAAACAAAAAAAATATTTTTTTCATCCATCTCAACAACAGCTGGTGTCAGAAGAGCTGCAGCATGTCACGAAAACGGGAACAGGGACAGGGACATGAACTGGTTTAATTAGTACTTGTGTTCTTGTGCAACAAGATGGCATACATGGTTTGCACATCCACATTTGGCTTGAGCAACCACAGCTGCATCCTCCTCCGCATCCCCACTGTGCTGGTCTAATTGCAACCTCTCCTTCTTCCAATTCACCTTGTGGCAATGAATTGACTGCATAGACGAACAACAAAGCGATCAAAATGTCTAAAGAAAGAAGATTTTCAAAACTTTTATAAAATTTTTGAAATTTTTATTTTCTTACACTTCATGTTGTTGTTTGTTGATGATGATTTCCAAAATACTGAAATTCTAGGAACATTATTCGAGTTTTTATACTATTTGGAACTCTATGACAAAACTATTGATAAGAATTTAATTTCAATTTATTTCTTTCTGCTGTTTGTTTTTGTTGTCAAATGTTTTGATCATTGATGAGATGTAGATGAATTTTAGCACAAACATGTGTAAAAGATTTCGTTCTAAGCGATAAATTTAAAAAGTTTTTAATTTTGCCAAAATTATTTCTAGAAAATTTGCTCCATTTTGACCTTGACATTATAAATTTTGTAAAGATAAAAAATTCATTGAACTTGTTTTATATTTTATCAATTTTTTGTTTTACTTTTACAATAATTGATTGATTGAGACAGGGAGAACGGACACTCTGGCAAGCGGCAAAAAACGGCAGTTTGGCAAAAGTCACAAATGTTGTGTGTGACATGTGATGTAAACAAAAGAAATTTTTCTATTTTAGTTTCTTGTCTATGATCTTTATTAATGTTAAAATTAAAAGTAGTAGAAATATATAAAAACAAACAATAGATGATTTTTTAACAACTACAAGATTTAATAAGCACACAATTTTAGTTTTGATGTAATTTGAATTTCCCGCAAAAATTTATAAAACAGATTTGTAATTGTTGAAATGGCAAAATTTTTAAATTTCATTTGCCAGAGTGTCTGTCCCCCTGGATTGAGATAAATTAAAAACTGAAAATGTTTTCTTTCAAAAACAACACCAAAAAGCTTTAAGCTTTAAAAACATGAAACTTTGGAAAAGATCTATGCAAAAACATTCGAAAAATTTTTCACAAATATCATAAAGTTTGCAAAAAATCCAACTGTCTTCATTTGAATAAGAGAGCTTTCAAAAATTTAAAAAATCTAAACAAATTTCAGAATTAACGTATTTTTTCCATACTAAATCAAAACAAAATTAAGCAAATGGCTCTTTTATTCACTATTCATTATTATAATTTCACTTTGTTCAGCTGCCTCTCGAGTTGAGTTATAAAGTTGTCTCTAGTTACACACTTTGGGTAATTACAAATTTTTATTTCCATATTGACAATTTGTAAACAAAATTTTTCTGTTCATCAACATTTTTTTTGTCACACGCAACAAAATTACGATTAATTTGAATATAATTTGACCGTTATTTTTAAATTAAAATTTTATATTGTATAAAGATAATTTTGATGATTCTGCCATTGATCTGGGCACCAAAAAATCGGTTAATTCATTTGAATTTGGAAGACTTTCATCAATTTTTAATAAAGTAAATAATTTAGAATGCACAAAAGCAAATTATGCCATCATATATTAATAGGATATTGATTATCTAGATTCCTTTGTTTAACGAAAAAAATTTATATTTACCATTTATGCAATGAAAATATGGAATAGAAAACTGCTAAAGACATATGATACTTGAGATTTTGTTAAACTATAAATTTTAAATTAACATTTGAGGAAAACAAATATTCTTAGGTGAAAATTTAATTAAAATAAAGATCGAATCAAAAATTATGTTTTAGAAGTAAATTTTAGCTACAAAAAAATAAAAGTAACCGCAATGACAAAAATAATTGTGCCTGTAAAATTAGGAACATAATTTTGTTATGAAAATTTCTCAATCAAAATTAAGTTTGATTTTATTTTTCTAAATCTTTCATAATGAAATGAACAATAGCAAATTACAGGAAAATAACTTTTAAAAATTGTGCGTAAAATCAAGATAAATTGATAAAAATTTTCGCTTTCTACTAACAATTGCCAAAAATTGTCTTATCAAAAACAGATGTAAAAAAATTATTGCAAAATTTGACAGCAATATGAAATGTCAATTTTATTGAAAGCTTTCAATTAGGTTTTGATTATTTTTAACATTTAAAAAATTTGAGAATTCATTTCCTGCTTTTATTGTTTTAAATTAATTTCTTTAATTTTTTAATGAATTTTGGTCACAGATGAAATGTTAATTTATTTTCCACAGCAACTATTATTTGAACTATTGCAGCAACTGCTTGATCCTCCACAGCAGCTTCTATTTGAACTGTTGCAACAGCTACTTGATCGGCAGCAAGTTGGTGGACAAGGTCTAGAAAGATTATAAAAATTTATTTTTCAATTATTAAAAATGGACGAAAAACAAAAAATAATGATGAAAATTTTTCAATAGAGATTTTAATTAAAGGTTTTTCAAAAACAGCTGTTTTTAATGTTTTTGCAGAAATTCAGGCCTGTGCACTTAAATGTAAATAAGTTCAAAAAAACTAAAAAGTACAAAAAGTCACACGAAAGTAATGCAAAAGCCTAGGTCGAAATTTTTCCGAGGTAAAAAAATTTCTACAAGAAATTACATTGTTATGTGGTTATTGATCTAAAGTGACCGTTAGAAACAACATAAAAAAACCGCTGTTCGTTGTTTTCTATTTTTGGCGAAAGAACAACTGTTTTACTATTCAACAGTAATGAAAAACTCTAATCTAAACCAGAATCTAAAACACTTTACGATTAAAATTTAATCAAATACCAATAAAATCTTTTCATGATTAAAGTTAGATCTAAATTTAAAATGAATTTAGGCTCTCATTTAAATCAAGACTTGCTAAAAAACTAAAATAGATTTTTACCTTGGACACATCCACCAAATCATGCATGGTTGGCATGAACAGCCTCCACAGCTTGGAGGAGTATTGCCGTTTTCATCATCATCACTTGGAGTTGAATTTGTTCTGTAATGAAAATGGATGCACAAAAGTTTTAATTTTAACAAAAATGTACTTACGTGCTTTCTGTCGTTGTTGGTGTTGTTGTTGATTCTGTAGTAGTTGTTGTTGGTGTAGTTGGACATGGAGGTGGACCTAAAATTTTTATGTATTAAAGTTTCAAAAAAAATATTGATAAAGAGTTATTTTTATACTTACATCTGCAATAACATGGTTGCCTAAAAAATTAAAAGGAAAATTGTTAATAAATAAAACTAAAGATCAACAATGAGCATGAAGTTATTTTTATGAATTTAATAAACTTTTGTAGATTTTCAAAACTAAATAATTTTCAAGGATTTTTAATAATCTGTAAACAATTTTTATGTGAAAATTTTATCAATTGTAGACTTTTGTAGAATTTTTTTAAAAATTTGAAAATTGTAGAATTTTTTTTAGAAATTTAAAAAATTGTTGAATTTTCATACTGAATTTTGTAATTTTAGGTTTCTTTTTTCAAGGGATATAAATTCTATAGAATCAAAAAAGAGTTAACAAAAGTTCACACATCTTTTTTCCATAAACTTCTGATAATTAAAAAATATTTTTTAAACTTACCACCAAATGATCATGCATGATTGTCTACAGCCGCAATTATTTGAACACGATAAGCTATAATCATACCCAAATTCTTCATCTTTCATATTTAAATATTTGCTTGGATTCATTGGTCCATCATAAGATCCAATGTCTTCATAACCACCGTAAATTCCCATTCCCATTGGATTTTGGTATCCGCCTTTCAATGGATTCTGTTGTCCACCCATCATTGAATTTGGTCCAAATTGACCAAATTGATAACCAAATTGAGCTTCTTGAACTCCAGCATTTTCATTTTCTTCTGCTATTGCAGAGCCAATTAATAACAAAAGCACAATTGCGTCTATAAATCAAGAAAAAAAAATTAATTACAAATTTTTTTTGTAAAATTCCTCACAAAAACTTACACTTCATTTCTATAATTTTTCTTTTCCAAAAAATTCTCTCGAATGAAAGACAGCAAATGCTTGCGAAAATTTTTAAAAGTCTCCTTTATATTTTATGCAATACAATCAAGATAAAAATGTCTGTTATTTTCAATTAATTGCAAATATTATCAATAATGACGGAAATGTCAAATGCATGATCGTTTGCGAATTATTTGAAGAGAAAAATAAGTGACGAAAAATTTTTTTTGATAAGAAAGGAAGCAATGATGGAAGAGTCATTACAATACAGTTTATACAAGTTCCTTAGTAGACAAAATTCAGCAAAACTTTTAAATATTTTTAGTTTTTCATGGAAAGTTGAGTTGATTTTAAACTTAAATTTCATTCTAAAGATAATATACAGATTTTAAAGGATGTGAAAATTAATTAATGATTTGTTTAACTTTTAAGTTGAATTATTATCATAGTTTCTTTTGTTTATATGTACACGGATTTACATGTAGATTTTGCTTATGCAGGTGATTTTACAGGGCATAGAATAATAAAACCTATTTTTAGTTTCTGTAAGAGAAACAATCGTCATCCCTTGATTATAAGAACCATTCTTATATTCGAACAACTGAATAATTTTCTCAGTTTTGTTTATTTTTTGTATAGAAAAATTTACGTTATTTCAAAAAGCTCTTATTCTCGAATATAAGAGCAAGCCCTTATAATCAAGGAAAGACGGTAGTGCTTTGGTCTCAGAATCGGTATAGACTTTTTTTTATCAATTCTAGTGATTTGAGAAGCTTTAAAACAAACATATTTTAAGCTCATGGGGTGAAAACATTTGATAACAAAGAAATCCTTAAAAATCTAAATTTTTTGGTTAATTTGGTGGATTTTTTGGTAGAATTCATAATTTCTATTGAAATAACTTTGCTGAATGATTTTAGACCTTTTTATTTTTCTTCTTTCAATAATCTTGTTTTTTAACCAAACTTACTTTAATTTATCAAAATCATCCATGACTGATTAAATTTTCAAACCTCTAGGGAAAGAAAGTTGCTTTAAAAGTAACTGACAATAAATACAAAACTGTGTCAATTACCAAATTTTAATAGAATTTTTTCTAAAATATTCGCTTATCAAAAAACATTTCTGAAAGATAAAAAAAACATGAAAAAAGCTGTAGTTTACAAAAGTATAAATTTCAACAAAAATTCTCTTCAATTATAACTAAAAATTTTTTATTAAAAATAATAAAATTCGGTCACAAAAAAATGTACTTTTAGAAATTTTTAAATTTATTTTTATCGTTATTTTCTATTCAGTTTAGTCTTTAGGAACGCTAGAAGAAATAAGAAGAAAATTAAAACTTTAGAAAATATAAAGAAATTCAAAATTACTAACTCTTCACAACATATTTCTCCACAGCATCCCTTAATACAATCTACACATCCACAAATTGGTGGGCAAGCACATGTACATGGCATGTACCACATTACTGCACAAGCCTATAAAAAATTTTAATTTTTTGTTATTTTCAATTTCTAAAAATTTTTAATAGAAATTCTCACTTGACGACATCCACAAGTATTTGAGCAAGGCAGAGAAGGATCAGTAGGAAAATCTTTATTTTTCATTTTCAAAAATTTCTCAGGTGATCCAACAATTATAAATTTATCATTTGGCTTATTAAACATTGGTTGTTGGTAATAAAAATCATTGTAGGGGTAAAGACTGTTGTACTGAGCAGCTTGAACCTTTTCTTCATTCGATGGAACTGCTGTTGCAGTATAGCACAGCAAAAGAACCGCAAAATAATCTGAAATAATTCACAATCAAGAGCATTTTTGTTAGTAGTCGAAAAGTTGAGTTGAAAACTTACACTTCATTTTGAAATAAATTGTGGAAAAATACTGGCAATCGTAGTGGTTGAAAATTTAGCTTTTATATATTTCATTTCGCAACATGTGCAGATTTGATAGTGATAAGAGAATTTGATGTTCACTTGCGAAATTATCAGTAGCAGACAATTGATAATTTATTAGAATGAGAGGAATGTCAATATGAGACAAAAATAAAAGAGGTCTTTGGAGCACAAACAATATTTTTAAATGAAAATATGAAAAATAAGATCAATTTGTATACAAATTGTAGCCGACAAAAACAAACCTTGTTTGTATTAGTGAGCAACAAATTAAAATTGTCAAAATCTTTTTAAACATACATTTCTTTTCATTCAAGTTGCTTCCTTTAGATTGTTTTCATCATAAATAACGTGTTTAAATAGTTCCATATTATCAATTCTTTTTAATTAAAGAGCTTTTAAGGTATATTTTTAAGAAAATTTGTTTGTTTGTGTTAGTAAAAATTTAAAATTTAACGGTAACTTTCTTAAATAAAAATTTCTTTTTTGTAATTTGTTTTTGAATAAGTAAGTTTAAAAAAGAATAATGATCTACAATAATAATATTAATAAAAATAAACACAATAAATTCCTCATTCAATAATTTTGCATCACAAATTCTTTCAATTCACCTTTTATTTTTGTCTCATCATCTCAAGCTCTCACTCAGCATGACATTCATGAATATTTAATTTGATATCTAAAATGATAATGAATATGAAAAACGAAGCAAGAGGAAAAAGATTTTTTTTAATTAAGAGAGAATTGGACAAAAGGAGAGAAAAAAAACTATGCAATATGAGAACGAAACCTGGAGGAATCTAAAGAAAGAAGAACAATTTTAATGAATATCTAGCGGCTTGGTCTCATTTGTGTGTGGCATGCAAAGTGAATTTATCTAATTAAGATCTTTTTCTTCTTCTTTTTTACCGCAGTCGACGTCTATCTTCAATTAATTACGGTTAAAGCCTTTTGTTTAATAACAAAAACCGCTAATTACCTTCTAACAATGACGAATGATGAACAAACTACTCACCAATTTAAAATTCTTTCATTTCTTTATGCAAAATAAATAAAGCCAGTCAGTCAGTCAATTTAGTAAATTTTTAATTAGTTGAATGTTTTAATTATGTAAAATTGTTTAAATTTCAAAGTTTAACTTGAGTTTATTTTCATAGTAAAAGATTCATCAAGTCATTTGCAAGATTTACATAAATTTATTGCAAATTTTTGCATCGATTTCTCAATTAGTGCTTTGGTTAAAGGAAAAAGGAAAAAGTGAAGTTTTTCACAACATCTTGGGAAATTGAAAAGTTTTCTTCGTGTAACATAACGAAGTTATAGATAAATCATAAGATATAGATTGAAATTCAAGAGTAGAAAAGTTTCTATTAATTCTTAAACACTCGTTAAGAGATTACAACTGATAGAGAGATACTTGAACTTGTTCAATCTATAAATAATGATCAATTAGAAAGAAAAACTTTTGTAAACATTGTAAATTACGTTTTAAAAAAGGAAGTTTTATTTCATGAGAATTTGTTAAGTTAAAACAATTTTAGGATTAATAATTCAAAATACTTGTCTAAAAACATGGAGTTTTTCTTAAGTTTTTTATTTATACTCGCATTTTTGTATAGAAAATCCAGCTTATAGTTTCACATTGTTTGACTATTTGGTCGCTTAGAGATTTCAAAAACTACAATAGCTAGAGTCTTAGGTTTTTCTGCATTTGATTTGTGCTATCGATTTATTATGACGAAACATTATTAGTCAGTTGTCACTGATTGCAGTCATTTAAAAATTACGAATTTTTATTTCCATATTGAAAATTTGTAATCAAAAACATTTGTCGCGCAACATTCTTTTGTCACATGCAACAAAACTTAATTTGAATTTGATTCGACCGTTATTTTCAAATTTATAAAATTTGTTTTAAAAACAACTCTAAAATTTTGTAAATGATAATTTAACTGATGTGGGTGTTAAAAATGCACTAAAGTCATCTGATATTGGCAGAGACTTTTAGCAATCTTTTAAAAGAAAATTTATAATGAAAAATTTTAATAGTCTGCTAATTTCAAAAAAGTTGCTTGACTTTGAGAAAATTCAAATTTTATTTCATTCTTTTAAAAATTTCTCATTGCTATTTTTATTCCAAACAATAAGCATAAACAAACGTCATATAAAAGAATTATCAAAATTTGACTCGTGATCACTTCAATAAACTTACACACTTCAAACTCTTTATCAAAATTCTATAAAACCACGTGATTGGTAAAAAATAAATCATTAAAATGCCAATAGGGATTAAATTCTTAAGTCAAGTATAAAAACACGAAAAAAGTGTGCAAAAAAACCAGTTTAAATTAAACCATTAAAAGTGGAACAAAAAGAGTGAAAAAAAAATGAAAATTTTTATTATTTTATTGCTAGCTACAGTGGCATTTGCCAACACATTTAATAATATGAATAAAATGACAATTGATTTACAAGAACCACCAAAAGAATTACGTGAAATTGCAGCAAAAACAATTTTAAATCGTCAAAGACGTTCAACAGACGCAGTTCATGATCAATTTAAATTTATTGCTGAACTTGCAGTTAAACGTCCATCAAATAAAGATCTTAGTTATTGCACTGGTTCACTTTTTAAACCTCAATGGATTATTACTTCATTAAAATGCATCGGGTAAGAATTTTTATGAAATTTTCAAAAGATTTTCCATAAAAAAATAAATTTCATGACAGGAAACCATCATTAAATAATGTTACTGATCTTTTGACATCAATGGAAGTTTATTTAGGTGAAATAACATCGCAAGAGTCGGAACGTCGTGAAAAAGCTTATGCAATACATGGAGAATTTATGATTCCAAATGATGATTTTCCAAATTATCCTGACATCTCAATCTTTAAACTTTCCAGAGAATTCAAAGACATTCCTCATATTTCACCTATCAATATCCCAACAATTGCTAACAGCAATTTTACCGACACAAAATTTGTTTATGTTGCTTGGAAGTTACATGAAAATATTCCAGATAAAGTGATTTTTGCAAATTTTACTATTGATAAAACACCAGCTGAATGTCAATTAAGCTACTATCTTCTTTGTGCATCAGCTCCTATTACATTTGAAGCTGATCCTGGTGCAGCCTTTGTTACTTACAATAATGCTAGTGTTGGAACACTCATTGGAATTTATTCAGATGATGGTGTTGCTGCAATTATTGCAACTAATTTGTCTTGGTTTTTATCTTTTTTAAATGTTTAAAAATTTATAAAAAATCTTAAATTGGTTAAAAAAAAATAAAATTTTGTTAAATTTCATAAATTTACATTAAAATAAATTTTAAGTTATTTCTGTAACAATAAAACAAATCTGATAATTCTTATCAGTTACTGACTAATAAATTTATTATTATTCTTCAATAAAAACAAGCGAAAATTGTTTTTGCATTATTTGTGGTTTTTTCTAGTATGTATGTACTTCAAAATGATAAAGTCGGTTCTTTTTTTAAAATTGATAATGAAAAACATTCATAAAACAATACAAAAAATGTTCTTTTAATTAAAAACATTCAAATTGACATTTTTCAATGATTTATTTCCTTAACTATAGTCAACTGTCATGTTTTTCTTCCGCTTAATGCACATGTGATGAATTAACTTTTCATAACTTTATTTTACATATACACGAATCATGTCAGTGAATAATGGAGAAAAATCTGTACTTTTAACAATTGAAATGAAATTAAAAACTCATCTCATGTTAAACTTTCATATGCACTAGTTAGGTAACGATCCTAGTGTTCACAAAAAAAACTTAATTTCCTGCTTTCATGCACAATTTTACATGGCATTTGTAGTTGAGAAGCTAAAAATTAAAATTACTTTATATGAAATGACAGACATAGCTATGATTCCATTCATTCCACACGTGTGAAAGTGACAACGAAACAAAAATTTTTTTTATGCAAGTGAGCAAGCAAAAGTTGTTAACGAATTTGAAATTTTTAATTAAATTTACAGTCATATTATGAAAGATTCATTACCCGTTTTTATAACACTTTAATTGCTAATGCCGTTGCACACACATTTGCTACTTTACCTCTTAAAAGATTCTCACGAGACACATACACGGCACAAAAAGTCAAAAAGAGAGATGAGCAAATTACGGTCATGTCAGAAGCATTTAGTTTTACCTCACATCACAATTCTTGCTCGCTACTGCTCTTCACTGTGTGTAATTGGATCTTTCTTTATCCATTTTACCTCCAATTTTACAGATGTTAATTAATTTACGAAGAAACAAGAAAGGATGTGAAAATGAAAATTTATGTTTAGTGAAAAGTTTTTGAAACGCATTTTTTAAGTGTGAAATATTAAAATTTTCGATGAAATTTTAGAAAATGATTAAAAAAATAACACGATGCAAAAAACAATCTCTCATAAAAAGTTATGAAAATAACGTATTTTCAAAATTTAAATGTTTTGGAGCTAACTTCAAGTTTTGTTTACTAATTTCAAAACTTGAATTCTAAATTTTTGCAATGATAACACATCAGATTTAAACTAAAACCAATTTTGTAATTTATTTCCCTAAACAAAGTGCAATAATTTAAAGACTCTATTTATCTCTAAGAAATGCTCTAGAAAGTTTCATTTTACATTCTTCTACAAAAATAACTTAAGGCGCATGAAAAGTGCAAGAAGAAATGTGAAACATAAATTAATTTAGAGAGAAATTACAGAAATGCGAGTTGAATTACATCAAGAACAAAATACTGACTATAAATTTAATCCCATCCATCCGCTAACGCCCTTAGCATTTGCCTTTCTCAATGATTAAGGTCAATTTGTGGTAATATGAGATTTTAATTTTTTACTTGAGGTAAATAATGAGTAGAATTTCGTATGACGTTGCTTTTTACTAATTTTCCATGCTTTCTTAGAAGGCAACTGACATTTTCATGCGTATTTTTATTTTTCTCCTGAGACAAAATTTTATGAATCTGAATTTTCTCTCTAAAATTGCGTAAATAAACTAAATCAGAGAAAGAAACAATGGATAAACAATGAAAAAATTTTTCACGCAGAAATAGGAAGCCAAAAAGGTATAAAAGAATATAAAAGGTTCTGGCAGTGAGCTAGAGAGGCATAAATAACTGCAAAAGTAGCTTGATGGTTTCATCTTCAATATATCCGAAATAAATCAAAATATACACAAGTGAATGTATGTGTGTTATTGCATTGCTTTTCTTTCTCGCTTTTGTTTTTAGCCTCTTTAATGCCGCATAAATTTTTATTGCCTTCAATATATTTTCTGTTGTTCCACTTTCTTTTCTATGAGATTTTCATGCCAAGAGAAACGTAAAAAATTCTTTCAGACTTAGGAACTTACTGCTGGCGATTTACTTTTAAAACATTTTGTTTACTTAAAAATTTCCATTTTTGCAGTTAAAATTCCTAAACATGAAATTTTCTCGTGTACATAACACAGTAGAAAAATTAAATGTGCAAGCCCGAAAATTGATGAGTAACCTGAGATTAAAGCTTAATTTTTCTTCTTTTAATGCCTTTTGAGAATATTGTTATTTTAGCCTCGAAGTAAGTCAAATTTTCTTGTTAAACTCAAAGCTGCAATTAAATTTTTAAGAGAATTAAGAAGAGAAAAGTGAAAGTTTCTGTTTACATTTTCTTAGGTTTTTATAAGACGTAAAATTTTTGAGATTAAATTGAAGAAGAAAGTTTGCATCAAGAATTTTTTAACTGCTCTTTTTAGTATATTTTCAATACAACATTCTTCTTTCTCTGAATTAATGTTGCATAATTTTCATAACATTTACTTATGCAAGAGATTTTAATGATGATCTGTTGTGTAAATAGAGATAGAAACTTGACTTTGACAGTTTGTGCATTTTTAAAAAGATTTTTCCAGGCTGAAGAATTTAATGATGATTAAACGAAAATGGTTTTAAGTTTTGTAAATTTTATGATATTTAATGGAATAAAAAAGAAATTTTGTTGCTTTAATAAAAATTTGTAAGAATTCTTCAAGGCCTGAGAACTCTTTTTGATATTTCGCATCAAGATACCTTTGTTTTTCGAAAAATAAAAATTTTTAGAAATGGACTTTTTTTAAAATGACTACAATATTAAAACGATAACACGAAGCTATACAGTCCTTTCTGATTTTAATTTCTTATGCTCATAGCTTTCTTTTAAGCTATCAATCAAATTTTTATATTCTTTAATTAAAGAGAAAATCAAGTTATCAAAAATAACAAAAAAATCAAAAATATCAAAAATATCAAAAAATATCAAAAATATCAAAAAAATCAAAAATATCAAAAAATATCAAAAATATCAAAGAATATCAAAAAATATCAAAAATATCAAAAGAGTTCTCAAGCCTTGGAATTCTTAAAGTTTTTTTTAAAAATTTTTCAAAGAAATAAAACTTTTCCATTCTTAAAGCAAAAATCTTACTAAATAAATAAAAATATCCATAAATTTATCAAACACATTTTCCCTTTCAAACAATAAAGATTTTTTTAAGGTTTCTACTCATCTTTAATGAGTTTAGAAGATTTTGAATGTTTTAACTCAACAAATAAACACAAAATACACATCCAACTCACGAAAGAATATAAAATAAAAATTGTGGTATTGGCAAAATGCATTTATTCATTTGAATGATCTTGTAAAATATTTATGACTCTTTCTGTTTCACTGTTATTCCATCAACATTTTCACTCACTTCCAAAATCACATTAAGATGAAAATTTTTTGTTTTTTTGTTTTCCGTCACTTTTCACAGATTTATTCATTGCAATGCTCTTATAAAATATTTATGCTCTCAATTTTATGTATTTTGTATCACACACCTGAAGCACTTGATGAGAATTTTTTTTCTGCTATTTAAAGCTTTAAATTAAAGTTTTTTTGAAAAAACGACACGTGTAAAAAGAAAAATTCTATTTCATGTTGTCAATTGTAAACATTTGCATATTTAGTTAAGTTGTACAAGAAAATAAATGAAGAAAAAGGTTAAAAACCACACACAGATCTATTTATGTTTTCATTTACTTTCGCTCTTAACTTCTATTGAAAATTGTTTTCAATGCTAAATACATTGATAGGAAAATTTTTGATTATAAAGCCTGCAGAATAAAATAATGAAGCATTATGATAATTTGTTGTTTTAATTAATAGTTCACTTGTACATCAATTAAAAATTTAAAAAAAATTCATTAACAAAATGTAAACAAAAAAAAGAAGTATTTTAAATTTCAAAAGTTCGTTAATTTTTAAAGTAATCAAAAAAATTTCTACAAATCATTCAAAAACACAAATCAAGAAAATTAAATTATTTATTAGAAGTTCATTAAATTTGAAAAATTTTTAAAATAACAAAAATTTTCCTTTCAGTTCTCAATTTTATTTTATTTTCATGTTTATATTGCGGTGTTGATAAACATAATTTTCATTTCTTATTGGAAGTGGAAAGAGTTTTCTCTCCTAATATTATGCTATTTTTTCTTTCAAAAGATTTTCACATAATAATCAAGAAACCGCTATTTAAATAAGCCCGAGGTTTCTCGCTTTAGTCTGAGATGGGGTAGATGATTGCTGTTATGAAGTCAAGAGAAAAGCGAGTGAATGTGAAAGGAAAGGAAGAAGAAATGAAAGTTGATGCTAAGGCATCACATGGCATTTTTCCAACCTATTTCGCAAGATTTTCCTTTCATCATAAGACATATGCACGATATATTTTAAAAAAATAAACATGTTTAACTCATCGTATTGCTTTGTCAATTTTTAAATTCTTCCTCTTCTTTGTATTTAAGTGAAATGAAATTATTTTTCTTTTTATATGAAATTTGTTTGTCATTATTTTATAAATCAAATTTAGAAAGAATAAAAGAATTTTGATATATATAAAATTATTGTTTTAACAGAATTTTGACATTTAAATAAGCTTTTGTTTACATTTGAAAATTTTTTGTTTATCCTTTTTCAAATTTGAAATTTGATTAAAAAATCATCAATTTACTTACAATTAAAGCAATAAATCAGTTGTACAAAGCTTTTTTATATTTTTCCAACTTACTTTCATTATAAAATGTTAATCTTAAATAGTTTTCCATAAAGTTTGTTTTAAGACAAATTAAAAATATTTCCATTTTGTTTAAAATCAAAACTTTTCATTACTTAAACTTGTTTATTCTATTTTAGTCTTAAACAATGCAAAAATGTGCATTTCACGAGACAAATAGACTCTTGTATAACAGTGCAAAACTCTTTATTTTCATATTATAAATTTAATTCATATCTTTCGACTGCAATCACAAGACAAACAAGTAATATGAATGATAAACTCGTCGTCGTGTGTCTTATGAAAGAAATGCACTCAGTATTGTGAATTAAAACACTAGATGCTTCATCATATCATTTAATAATTCTTGTATGCATTCACAACGACAGAGACGCGACCAGACGACTAGCAAAGAATGCTAATATGAATTTCTGAATTTTTTTCTACTTCCTTATGGCGGCGACGACAAGATTAACCTCATACCAAGTTATTCATTTCCTAGTCTGATTATTATTAAAGAGAAAAACTTTTTTGTGAATTGAAAATTAATAATATGATGGAATGCGATTATGACAGTTGCGGGATGAGCTCATAAATAATTAGTCAAATGCGTCTAAGTTTAGTTTTGAACAAACTATGAAGAAAAGTTCTTCATCTTCTTCACAAAAACTTCTTTTAAGTACTTTGCAAACTTTTCTTCTTCTTTTTCTCACAACGCATATTATATACACAAACAAACAAACTCTCTTTTGCAAACTTTTCTCTCTCTCAAATCAAATAAATCATGAAATGAGTTTCTTAAAGAAGACGAAGATGCAGGATGAAATGAAATATTGCAAAGTTTTTTAAGTTTTTTTCTCTCCCTCTGTCATAAATTTATGTAGATTTTTCTCTTTTTTCTTTCAAACTTCTCGTCTTTTAAATATAAATAAATATTTTACATTCCAATTCAAAGATATAAAGACCTGAAATTATGATGCTAAAATATTAAAAAATGCAACTTTTGTTTTCTTATTGGATTTTGATCGCTTCTCCTGGATATTTATCAATAGGGAAAGATGATTGAGACAAAACTGATTGCTAGTTTGTACACTTTTATTATTAATTTGATCTCGCTTAACAATTTTTGTAGGTAATTAACATTACAAGTTAGATTGAAGGTCCTTTTTTGAATTTTATAAATTCAATTCATTTTATTAAAAATTATTAAAATAAATAAAAATTACAATGTAAATCTCATTCTATTCTACTCACACTATCTTTTTAAAATTGAAAATTTATTGATCATTAAAATAGAATTCAATTTTGCCATTTTTAAATGAGATTTTCAGCATGTTGATAGTATATGTAGTCTATATATTTTATTTTCTCATTTACGGACGTTTATTTTTAGATCCATTTATGTTATGTAACAGTGACTATTAAATGTAAATGGTCTTCTTTATTCTATATTCAATTAGATCGTTATATTAATGGCAATTGGTCGCTTGCTCTTTTCTGTTCGCTTACCAACTGCCTATATTGACTATAAAGACGGAATGTTGCGTTTCAGTTAATTGTCTGATGTGCTTCAAGGAAATAAATCGTTAAAGTGCACTTAATATAGACCATAGAAAAAAGAAAAATGGTTGTGGCAATTTAAAGATGAGAAAAAACTTTTTTAAATTCAATTATTTTCTCATTTTATGTAAAAACATCACCATAGTGACACTCTAATAAACATCAAAATGCATTTATGACATGATACTTACATTCATGTTTCTTCCTTATTTTATTAAAAACTTTCTTCATGTCTGCCTTTTGTTGCCAGTCAACTTCAATGTCTCGCTCGGCCTATAAAAATAAACAAAAGAAAAACATAAGACTCGAAGAGAAGGGAAATTTATTTATATATGTATCGCACAATGAGGAAGAAAAAGTTTATTTTCGGAGAAAATATGTTGATATGTTCGTAAAGTACAAAATAAATATGTGAATGAGGAGAAAAACACACATATTTGTACATATATGAGGTATTTTGTGTGGCAATATTACGATACAATACCGGCATGCTATGTACACAAGCATTTATGAGAAACTTGAGAAAAGCTTTAATAGTAGTGACTTTTTAAAGAGTTTTTAATAGCATTTTAAAATAACGATTTTCTGAAATTTAAATTTTTTTAAATGGCAGTTATAAAAAGATTATTGTTTATCTACAATATTAATCAATATTTTGTTTTTAAAGCATAAAATCTTCAAGTTTATAGTCATCATTTCAAGCATACAAGCAACTCAATTGCACTAGAGGCAAATTGAAATTGTTCTAATGTCAATCTCTTCTCAAGCACATATGTTATTGCAGCTTATTCCGACAGCAGTAGCTTTCTATAGAGAATTCGAATGTTGAGGTTTACATTTCAATCGTCGAAACTTACACACATATTGAGATAGAATGAGCAAAAATCTTGAAGTGAAATTGAATTCTCGCTTTCTTCAAGATGTCAACTGTTGGAAATGTTTGCAGACAGCTTTGTGTTCTACGTCTGTGTTTGTATTTTGAAGTGTGTGCATGTATTTATTTCAGAGAGAAAAAGAGGAAACAAAAAGAAGAAATTCCTTAGAATAGAATGAGAAAAACGAAGAGTCGTGGCATTATGAACTGATAGGGGATTACAGTTGATACTTTTATGAATGCTTCTATTCTGTTGTATGTGTGTGACGATGATGATATCGAGATGAAAGGTGAGTTGATGCTCGTGACACTTTAAAATTTAACTTTGAGTATTTTATGTCTTATTGTAGGCATTGACGATGATTCTGTTGAATGTTTCTGAAGTATTTCAATTAAAATAGTTGAAAACTTGAATGATTTCTTTACTCGTGTGAATTGAAAACAAAAAGCTTCATAAATTTTTAAACGCAATTTCTCTCTTCAAAATACCATAGTATATGATTTCTTTATTGAACAGCAGTAGAAAATAATTGAAATCAAGTCATTCATGTCTTGAGAAACATTCGAATCATTAAATTAGATTTTTAAAAAGAAACCCGAGCGGCACATGGCTAGTCGTACGACCGTCATAAGGCGGTATTTATAGCGGTGGGCCTTCGCGACGAACCGCTAAATAGTCGCGAAGGCGGTCGCATGATTGGCTAAATACCACGAAGTCGTTGTCACGCTGCCCTGACGGTAGAGTTTTTTCCCTCAATTGTAGTCACAGCGACGACTTCGTGGTATTTGGCGGCAATCGGTGACTGGACATAAAACAGTCGCCATGACGCCTTCTACGGTATTTATACGACCACCTGGCGACTGCAAAATTTTCTTTTGCTTTCCTGAAATTTAAATAGCCTTCATACTAAATCAAACACAATACTATTGCTTTTATTTTATAAATGTATATTTATTTAACATTTCACTTTTTCAAAACATTACAAACTAAATAACTTACAAAAATCCCAAAAAACTTGTTGAATACCAAAAAACTCGATGGATTACTGGATCTCATCTGAAATCGAAAGGTTTATTAAATAAGTGAACAAAGGCATCATAAGTACTTATTCTTACCTCGTATAATCTCATCTGTTTGATAAACTAAAAAAAAACAATCAATTAGAAAAATATTAAATATTTTCAATTTAGAATACTCACTGTGCAAAGCCAAGAAATCCATAGATTAATTCCAAATAAAGTATTGAGTGATGAGTTATAGAGCTGCAAAAAGATTATACAATCTCAAAAATTTATTAAAATAGAATATTATCATTTATTATACTTATCTTGTGATTTTGCACTTGATTTGATTTCATTTGTCTCATCTAATTAAATTTGAAATATTTTACTGAAAAGAAAATAAGAATGTTAATCAATTTTTTAAAATGAAAATTATTTATAAGTTTATGGAATTTTTTACCTATTGTATTGTAGAAACTTCATGATGCCTTTGTTCTATATCATCTTAACTTTATATTTCACTACTTAAAACTATTTATTTCACTATATTTACTTTACTTTTAAAAAAATCAACACTTAATTATTTTCACGATTTTAAAAAAACTAAATGAAAAACGTGTTCGTTTTACAAAGTAGTGGTGACGTAGTCGCATAATAGTCATAAAGTCGCCTTCGCAACTTTTTCAGGGCTTTCATACGACTATAACGGTAAAAAAATTATGACCGCCATGTGACTGCCATACGACCAAATAAGACAGCCCGCAAAGGCCCGCTTTTACGGGACACCATGACTATGGCTAGGCAGTCGTACGACAGTCGTGTGATCGTCATAGTCGCGCTGTGTCGCTCGGGAAATAATAGGATTTTTATAAATTTGAATTTAAATTTATCAATTTTGATTAATAATCAATTAGCTCTGCACTTCATTATTTAGTATACTTGCATACTTATCTCTAAATTGGATTCTTTAAATGAGAATTTAATTTTAAATTTTCATAAATTTATTTGTTTACTTTTAAGAATGATGCAAAAATTTGCATCATTTTTCGCATCAAATTTTAAAATATAACGGAAAATACTATTTTCATTTTTTTTAAATCGAGATGTATTAGAAATCTAGGGAAAGACAAAGACGATAAAATGTGACTAAAATAGTTGATGAATGTCAATGCAGTTTGAGTTTAATGAATGTCGTGTTGGTGTGGAGCCAAGTCATTGCATTGCAATGTGGGAATTGAGAATTATGTATAGTACACAATCCAAGCTTCTTCGTGTCGTCGTGTGCGAACTAAATTTTTATGATTTTTCTCGTTGCACTTTTGGAACACTGAGATTTGACAGCAGCAAGCAAAAATTTGTGTCAGGATTAATTTTTTTCATGCATTTCTCAGTTTGCAATTTACAGTCGTTGCTCATCGTCCAAAAATTTACTGTTTTGCTACACGAGAGAAAAAAGTGAAATGAAAAAAGAAATGCTTTTTTTTGTTGGTTGCCATGAGAATTAAAAATTGCTGCTCATCCTTCTACTTTTATATTTATTTCGACTGGAGTGAAACTGAATGCAATTTAATCTCTTTTTTATGCTTATGCCTTTTGCATTCTTTCTCACTTGTGTTTTTATTTCTTTTATATTAGCAAGAGTGATGCATGGAAAGATATGAATGAAAATATTTGATGTTATTCTATGTGTTATATTTTTTGGGTTTTTGATGAGATTATGTTGATTTTTTCATTTAAATTTGTTTATGATTTTTTCAAATTTTATTTGTTTATATATAACGAATTTTTATTTTTTAAAAAATTCAAATTTCCAAAAATCGTTAAATTTTAAATTTCTCACTTAAATTTTTTTGTTTTCATTCTCTATTTTTCACTTAAATGAGAATGAATATTTATGATGATACTTTAACACAAATGTATATCTATCTACAACAAACAAAACACCAGACAGCAAGCAGAAGTGGACGAGAAAGAAGGAAAAAAAATTTCTCTTTCGCCTCACAATAATAAATTTCATTTAAAAAATCAACGATGGAGAAATGGAAAAATGCTTTTTAATTATGACAGAAATGCGCGTCGAGTGGAAATTGAACATAATTGCAATTAATTTGTTGATACAATTTCATCGCGATACTCAAGTCGACTGAGGCAATTTTGCCTGCGAGTTCAGTCATAATGGAGGAAACTCATTCAACTAATTGCAAAGATTTTACAAATATTTTCAATATTAATTTAAAATTGCCAATTTCCCTCGCAGGCCACAACAGAATTGTATGAATTTCATTCAATTTTATATTCAAATTTAATTATCACATTCGAATTCAATTCACAATGAAAAACCAAGAGAATTTTTTTAATTTTCATAACAATTCATAATAAAGCATTCGCACAATGCACCTTTGCATATAATTTTTCGATTCTGTCATTTATTCAAGTTTTCCACATATTTTCCTGCTTTTAAACGCACAATCATAATGTACATTGACTATGAGGTTATAACAATAACAACAAACAGGCGACAACGGAATAAAAAAATTATTGTGTGTTGAAAATGTGTCAAAAGTATATGAGCACTTTTTTATTTATGAATTTTTAATTCACTTTATAGGTGCTGCTGTTTTTTTCACTCTACGGTCACAAAAAATTATGTGAAAAAGTTAGGTGATAAAAGGACTTTTGAGTGGTATTAAGAATTGTTTATTGAGACCATAATGCTACTTTTAAGATAAAAAAGTAATAAAATTAAGAAGAAGAAAAGAAAAGTTACTTTTTAGGAATAAAAATAGGACTGCTGTAAAAATAAGAAATTCACTTCTTTTGATAATAATAAATAAATAAATTTACTTTTTAACGAATATTAAAAGATTAAAATATTATTTTAAAAATTTGATTTTCGTTGAAAATAAAATTTGATTTTCATAAATTTGAGACCAAAAATATTAATGAATAAAAGAACAACAGAAAATGTAAATGTCTATAAAATATTAGAAATAATCAATGATAGCTCATTCATGACTACCTCAATTCCCCTAAATTCGAAGTACAAATTTTAAATTAAAGATAAAAATATGTCAATAAAACTCAATTAAAAAGAACAACTACCTGTTCTGTCTGTGATTGACATCAAATCTATTCATCTATTATTTTCTATTCTATTCATCATTTCAATTGTCTTTTATATAAGACACAAAAACTCATTTACATTTGAATTTGAATATGGAAAGAATGACAAAATGTAACAAAAGCCATTTCAATTTTACTATTTGATTAACAGGCTTTTATATGTATGTGAGTAATATTTATGAATATTTCAATAAAAAATTATAGACAGAGAGAAATAAAAATGGCTCAAAGCAAGGGAATTAAAATATTATTGCAACTCTTCGATATTCATACATGAAAAATATCATATAATTTTTTAAACTTTTTCATTGACGTTGTTTCATGCAATGCGTTAAATTCACAATATTCTCATGCAACATTTATGTTTGTGAGTTGAATTTTCACATTTAAATAAATTTTAATTAAAATTTCATTCATTTCGTTTCTCTTTCAGATTATTGTGAATGAACAGAAAGAGAAAAATTTTAAACTGTCGCCGGTTTTTTTGTGATGAAACCTTCATCTCTCTTTTTCAATTTACTGCCAATGCCTAAAGTCTCTTGTTATCAAAAAAAAAATATATATAAGAGAAGAAAAGCACAAGCAGGCAAAACGAAAAAGAGTTCATTTGGAAATGCGGCAGATCATACTTGAATGAATTTTTCGAAAAATGAAATTTTCCTTTCCTTCGTTCTCGCTATAGAGTCAGTGAGAATTGCTGTGAACTGAAATAATCCGATTCGAGACTTCATTCACAGTTTAATATTTTTGTAAGCATTATATTGCAAACAGAGAAAGAGAACAATCGAGGGAATTTGTCTCATGCTAAAAAATAGATTTTTCCATTTGTGTGTGAATGTTGTTATAGAAAATATTGTGATAATGGAAAGAAAGCAGGCAGAGAATGAGAGTAAAAGACTTTATTATGTATACAATGTAATAGTGCATTACCTCCCTAAGGATATTGCAGTTGTTGAATGTTTTCATTTGTGCCTCGTTTCAATTGAATTTTCAATTATTCAAGAAAGAAATTTTTGAAATATTCAAAATAAAAAATTTCGTTACTCTTCAATTTTTAAATAAATTTATTGCTCTATTTGAAAATTTTTTATTGCTCAGTTCAAAAAATCTAAGCAACAAAAGTAAACAAAAAATTTCTTCTTCAAAGATTTATTGAAGTCAACTCAAGTTGAAATGAACACAAATAAAGAAATATTATATAATCGTATAGCTTCTTCTTCATAGTTAACTCATTTTGATAATTTGAGCCAAAGAACTGCTCGCTTATCGATAAAAATTCCAATTTTATTCACAATTTCTGTCAACTCGAGCAGTTTCCAATTGCTTTTCAATGAACCTCCTCTTAAGCGAATTCTCAACGCGCAAACATTTCCATTACATTACATTTCACCTCCTCTCAATGTGTCTGCTATTCAAAGTAAGACGAGAGCTTCTCAACTTTCAATGAATGTCGAATAGAGAAAGATAAAAGCTTTTTTCCATAAGAATGAAGTTTGAACAATAATTTGTATCAATTTTACAATTTTATTCCATTCATATGCACACAAATTAATTTAAATCACATTCTTAGTGCAAGTCAATTGTAAATTCTATTTATTCTCTTCTTAAGAAGATAACTGACAATGAATCTTCAGTTTAAGCAACAAAGAAGGATTTTTCAATAAATTTCCTATTTAATCATCATTTATTCATTGTAAAATTTTCAATTGAATTGAGATAGAAATCTATTTCTAAAAAACACTTTCAATGATGGTAAAGAGATTGAAAAATTGGCACAATATAAACTAATTTCATTTATGAGTGACACTCGACAAATGCACATTGAATGGCATACTATAAGTGAAGAGGATAGCTTTCTATTTAGTGCAAAAAACAGCAATGTTTGTAGTGAGAACGAGAAAAGAAAATATTTGCTATGTAAATGATAGTCTGCTATACGTGTCACTTTATTTTTCAATTTTATATAGCAAGAGATTCATGCACAAGAGTGTATATCTACGAATAATAATAATAAAAAAATCTGTATCATGTCACTTTATTTATTTAAATTTTCCTATATATATATCGTATCATTTAGCTATCTTTCTCTCTGTGATATTGAAAGAGAATTTTTTTATGTTTTGAAAAGCCGAAAGCGTGTGTACATATGTGTTAAATCGATGAGGATATTTTATTGGTTTTAGTCAATTAAATTAATTTAACTGGCAATTTTTTTCAAAAATATAACGAATTTATTAAATTTAAATTTGAATTTTTAAAATAAGTTCGTTAAAAATAAATTTTTTTTTTTAATTTTCACATTGCCCAACTCTATTTCTTCTATCTATCCATTCATTGACATATAAAACAAATAAAGATACAAAAAACTCGTTTTTCTACTCATGTCATAAAAATCAATTTGCAACTATCAAAAAAGTGAAATTTGTCTCACATTCTCTTGTGTGTATAAATTGGCAAATGCATTGATCAAATAAATTTATCAAACATTTTTAATGTACATTTTACACCTCTTTAAATGACATTTTGACAAATATAAGTGATAATAATTTTTATTTCAATTTTCATTGACAAGTGTGATGCACTAAAAGAAAAAAAAATTCTTTTATAAAAAGAAAGAAACTAATAAGATTTGCCATTCATTAATGCTCTTACAAATTGCTCAAGTCATTCTTTCAACTTACATCTTTTTCATAAATAGCATCAACATCTCATATTTCGCATTTCAACATTGGTCGAGAAATGAAAGAAATTTAAAGTAATTAAAGAAATGCACTGAAGAAAATCCACTTGAAATCACATTTCATTTTCTTTATTTTACTTAGAGCTAAGATGGTTATTGTGAGGTAGCAACAGTAACAAATTCTCATTCACTCGCCATGAAATAATAAGCAAAAAAAAGTGCTGTTGGTGCAGAATTTCTTTTCGCTCGACAATTACATCTCTTGGCATATTTTTCTCTTTCTTTTTTCACCTCATTCAACTTGTTTCTCCTTTGCTGTGTGTTTAATTTTTCATCCAAGTTGCAAAATAATTAATTAACAAACAATAAAGATGGAAACAATTAAAACCCATTGTTGCTGCTCTTCATGGAATGCGCTCATTGTATGATGCGAAAAAAGGGTATTTATCTATCTTTACTCCCTTTTTCTTGTTAAAACCGGTTTAATAAATGAGTTAAGTGACCTTTTCTACGAATCTTTTTTACTCAAATTTGCGTGAAATTTTAATAACTGTCAAAAAAATTTATTTAAATTCAAAATTCAAACAACCGTTAAATTTTAAATTTTAATTCAATTCCTCCGCAATGTGAATGTTTAAATGAAATCTAATTAAAACACGTTTCATCGTCCTACAGAAAGAGATATAAGAGCCATAAGTAATTGCTTCTTAAAAATCCCATCACAATGTAGCTTACTTTTGCAGATGAAAACAATTCTTTTCTATTTTATAAATGAATCTGTATCCTCGCTTCGAGGAGGTTAAATGTTGTGCATGTTTATCTAGCCAATGTATACACTTTTTTGTGTCTTATGCAACTTTTTCCCTCTCATTGCTTATAGTGCTCATCATAAACAATTATGGTAATTTATTTAAAACATTTTCTGCATTTTTCTTTCATCGTTGTTGAAACAATAATAGCAAAAAAGTTATATTTCAAAACTCATTCTCTAACAAGATGCGAAAGGTGCAAAATATAATAAGCGAATGAAATAACGAAGGCGACTTGTGTCTCATACGAAAGTAGCAGCAGCAACAATGATGATAGTGATGTGTTTCAGTTTCAATCTACAAAATGAATAATTTAATTAAATAATAATAAATCACTCTTCTTTTTCTCTGTAGTCATTGGTTCTAGTTTTTATCAAAGTATGGTAATAAGAGAATCGAAAATTTAGGTCAAATTTTAGAAAATGAATCGAGATTTTTAAAATTTCTAATAAAATTTAAGCTTTATACAAAAATCTAATCAGACAAGAAGAATTCACATCCTTTTTTACCAATTTTTGCATTAATAATTCATTCAATAACTAAACTTATGTTAATAAAATTTTTTAAACTTTATTACATTCATAACTTGACTAAAATTATAAATTAATTTAAAATTATAAATTACAAATTTTAAATTGCCAGATCATGATTTTGTTAAAATCTTTGTTTATAATTTCACTATTATGATCTAAATTTTTTTGTCTAATTCTCTTTCTATTTTCATCATGCATTGCATCATAATGTGATATTGTTAAAAACAGATAAAATTTTCATCTTCGTTTCTCACTAAAACTAAAAAAAGGAGGAAATATTATGAAAAATTTTTAATATCACAATGAAGATGAAAATGACGTAATTTGAATAATATTGAAGACAAGGAATGAATTTAATGTATAATGACGATAATAACAATTACTTCTCAACGACTTGATATTATTTACACGACAAGGCAGTTCAAAATGAATGAAAAAATTCTTAAAGGAAATTGCAATTACTTTAACCACCTTTTTCAATTTCGAAAAGTGAGATTTAATGTTAAATTCTTTGCCTCTCACCACTCATAATAAATGTGAATAGCGGCCTTTTTCCCTTCTATCTTGCGTAAAATCTTCACAGTCTACTCACGTTGCAATCCAATTTTCATCTCAATTCATATACTTTCTTCAATAAGGATCATAAGTTAATTTTTAATAAAATGATTTAAAACTGATTGAAATTGTTTGTAGCTTTTTATTTGATTTGAAATAGGAAAGTCAATTACTCATTTATTCAACTCTTTTTCTTTAACAGCAATACCACAAAAAGGTTTGTTTGAATGCTTTAGTAGTTCCCAAATGGCACTAGTCGAATTGCATTTTTCTGATTTTTTTAGAAAGCCAACAGCCAGTTTCCGTTCAAACCTTTTCTTTTTCTCTCTTTTACTCGATTGCTTTCACGGTTTTATTTATTGGTATCATCATGGGAGCAAAACTCTCGACATCACAGAGAAAATTTATTTTACATCTTTACTTTGCTGATCGAATTTCTGAAAATTGTTTTGCTATAGCTTGAAATTTTCCTCGTATCTGTTGGCTTGCTTCTTCTCAAGTGGATTCTCATTTTTAGATTTTATTTTCATTTCTTCTTTTTTTGAATTTTTTAACTTTACTCAAAATGTATTTGTGCCAGAATAAGAAGAAATATCGACAATAAAAGAATTTCGACATGCAAGGTGGTTGACTGAGTGGTGAGATAAAGAGTGGCAACAATTTTCATTGAATTCGCTTAACAAACCTCAACGGAAAATGATGCGAAGCATGAGAACTTGAAAAAGCATCATAAAAATTAAATTTCACTCTACAACTTCACAATCTATGGCGAGAATGAGTGTGGATATTTTTTTCCCTCTAAGATTTCTCTTTGCAATTTAAAATGAGCATAGCAAAATCCATAAAAATATTTTAATGAGATGCTCTTGAGAATAAAAATATAAAATTTATTATTCTACAGTTCCTTTTTTTCTATTCTCACTATTAAGTTGATATGGATTGAATTTCTGGATTATTTTAGAAAAATATGTAAAAATTGTTGTTTATTATTTTCTTACTAAAATTGAAGATTTTTCAATACCATCTGGAAACACATCAATTTGCTTTTTTTCTCCATAAAAGTACAAAGTTTGTGGTTATTTTTTTAGATGTGCATCTAAATTATGCTTTGCATTATTCGAAAAAATATCCCTCATTCTTATTCCCAAATGATAAAAGCTTTATTGAAAAATTTCAAATTCAAGTTTTTTTCTCTCACGAACAAGAAAAGTTCATTAATGTTCATATATTCACTTTAATTAGTGATTCTATTTAATTTTTACCCAAAAAAAACATCTCTCACTTGAATATATAAACTTTTTTTCTCATTTGAGATTTTTTTGAGTAGAATAAAGTTGCAACATTCATATACATATAACAGTGCAAATACAAAAAGGAAAAGAAAACTTTTAATTTGAGAACTAAGAAGAAGCAACGAGTAAGCGAGTGCAAGCGAGGGAAGCATAAACATAAAAATACATAAATCACTAGAATGGAAGAGAAGCGAAGGAACACATGTATATAAACATAGCTCTACATGACTTTCCACATCATCACTTGGGAAGCATAAACTTTTCTACCTCTACCTTGCTCTTTCGCTCTCTTACTCTCGCTAAAATGCATAAATATATGTATTTTTTGGTAGGTGAAAGTACTGAATTCTATTTTCAAATATCAAAAATGTAAAGGAAGTCGAATTCAACAAGCATACACTCATATATTTGACTTAATCTTTACATCAATTGGCAAAGGAAAGAGTATAATATAAAGCTTAACTAAAGTGCTTTTGAAAGATAGAGAGAGCATCATCGTAAAAATGCTTTGCTGCCAAGCGGATGGAATAAAAAATGAAGTGTGTGTTTGTCGCTACATGAAGCAAGTGCAAAAGAATCGAAGTTAAAAGAGAAATCGATGAAGGAGGTGGAATCGGATGATGGCAATAGAGCGTGTATTTTATAGAACTTTATGATTTTTCATAAATTTAATAGTGAATGTAGAAAATTACCAAGTCGAGAAGTTGAACGAGAAGAAAAACTTTTTTACGAGTTTAACGATGATGATGCGAGTATCATTGCTATATCTTTAAATTGTTATGATGATGATTTGTAATTGTTTGCAGTTCTTTATCTAGATATTTATCATTTCAAAATAATAAAACTTTTTAAAAAATTTAGATAAAAACAAAACACTTGAAAATAAACTGTTGTAAGCACAGCTTCACAAAAAAGTTTTAAATTTTCAAATGTCGGTAAATTTTAAAATTTACAAATCAACGTTCATCTTTAATAACCAATCATATTTTTCCATTGAAATACTTTCACAATCACAAATAAAAATGAAAATTGAGATTTTAATAATAATCAGCGCATACAAAAACAGATCACGTTATTGCATCGAAAATGAGAGAAAAAAATTCAGCTCAATATTTGAATATTTTTAACCACATAAAAAAATGAAGGGGAGAAAAAAGAAGAAGACGATGTCAAAAGCGGCACATAAAATTGCTATTGAAAAAGGTGAAGCAGCAGGTCGACGTGATTGCAACTTTTTTTCTTTCGTTTCATATTTTTTACAATTTTACAACATGCACTTAAATTTCTTCTCTATGTGCTTCACTTAAAGCCAACGCACGTTAAACAATTTTATGATTAGAGTATAAAACAAATGTCAATGAGAGGGACAAAGAAGATAAACTTCTGAGGAATGAGAATTAAATAATTGAGCGTGCCGACAACGAGTGAAAAAATTAAAGATAATAAATGGATATTAAATGGGGAAATTTCTGGTATTTTCAATTCTATTTCTAGTGCATAATGTCGCGTCGCGTATTGCTATTGTCCCCTCTTTTTTTGCTACTGCAAATCGACATAAATTTCATGCTCAATACGAACGCATGCACCACAAACAAAGAGCTATTAAATATTTTTCTCGCTTCCCAATGAAAGGAGAAAAAATAAAAATTGAATTTCTTTTTTAATTTCCTTCCTTCTTCTGCCTTTCTCTTTTTTTCAAACGTGCGACTAGTGGCATTCACTCTTGCTCTCTTGATATAAGCTGAAATTGATAGCACAGCATTTAACCTGATTTTATTGTTGTGCGATTTTCTCTTCTTATTCCTCCTTTTCTAACGATTGCTGTTTGTGTTTATGAGGAAAATGTTCATTTTCTCTCCTCTCAAATACAACCATAATTCATTTTTCGATGACGGAAATCGATTTTCATCTTTGCTCTTTTCTTTTTTAGCACGGGAAAAAACATTTCGAGTGTAATAAATAACGCCATTCATTCAATACTTAGTCAGACGACACAAAAATTCTTTCTTTTATTGGCTAATCATGTTTAAAACAATATATGAGAATAGTTTTATTTTTTCATAATAATTTTATCGAATTCAATCATCAATCGTAAATTTCATTTGCAAAATTCCCATCTCTACACGATCTCGTGAATTTTTGAAACTCTTCCGTAATGAATTTTGAAAATTAGATTGGGAGAATTAATAATAATATTGAAAGCTCATGCCGCAATATCGATAGAGAGAAATATTTCAGTTGATTATTTAATTACTGCAATGCTTCGACATGCATTTTCACTCTCTCACTATGTCGCCAGAGTAGTTATTTACAAACATTTTATTAAAAAGCTTCCTTCATGTTGATATGAAATATACATAAATACTAGCAAAACTGAGCCGATTTTGAGTTTTCTAAATATCAAAAAATATGAACAACATAAATTGAAAACTCAAAAATTTAGGTTCGCATTGCATGCAACTGACTGTATGCGCAGATTTGACTAATTCATCAAGTTGACTTGAAAAAGTCTCTAATTCAAATTGTTAATTCTCAGATTAGCAACTTGAAAATCTAATGATTTAAGTTGCAAAGTTTGCAATTGATAATTTGAGTGATAGAACATTTCTCAGTCAACTGCATGCATATAGTCACTCTGCGATACCGTCAAGTCTGCATGCAGTCAACCTAAAAATTATTGCTGAACTAAACATTTTAATGATTATGTTACTAAGCTACAACATCAACTATATAAACATTTACAAACATCATGGTAAGTGAATAGTCATCATAGAGAACTCGCAGAGCAGAAACCATTTTTAAGCTATTCACAATTCACTCCAATGAAGTGGAATTTTTGTTTTCGTGGTTAGTATGCGATTGCTACTGCTGTTTTTAGTGTAGTCGGATGTTGTTTTACAGTAAAGTGCTTCTGGGAAATGGGGACTGTATATGTAGAACTTTTTGAACTATTTTTGCAGGAAAAAATAATAAACGATTTATTTATACAAAATAAAAACTATTCCTATGTCATGATGATAGATATGTAGAGATTTAAATTGAATGAGATTTTATACAACAAAATCAATCCATTTGCAATGAATTAGAGATAGAGAGTGAAAGAGCGCATTGTGACATTGTCATTTTAAATTATTTATAAATTTCCATCAACAGCGCGCGGTTAGCTTTGCAAAATTGAATTTAATGTACTCAACGATGGAAATGAAATAGAAAATTTTGAGGAAAAAAAAACACAGAATATTTAAATTTTAAATACAATAACACAGATTCAAAATTGTTGTCATCTTTATTTTAATAGTCTGCATTTGATAAGAAATCGCGTTTTCTCATATTTGAAGCTTGTTTATTCTGAATTGCTTCCAGTTTTGGACATTCAGTTATTCTATGACCCAAACCACCACAATAAGCGCAACCATCTGATAATTCTGGATTCTTTTCTGTCTCTGAGCAAAGTTCAAGTAGAAATGGAGGTACAACTTGTTTAGCTTCTATCAGCAAGTGTTTTAAATCAAGTAGGACATAATGTTCTGTAGATTTATTTACAAATGTTGTTGCTCTTCCTTTTGTATTTGAGCGACCCGTACGACCGATTCTAGATTTTCAATAAATAAAATAATAAAATTTTTGATTGAAGAATTTATAAATTATGTCTTACCTATGCACATAATTTTCAATATCATCTGGCATATCGTAATTTATCACATGCTGTACATCCGCAAAATCGAGACCTTTACTGGCAACATCTGATGCGACAAGAACATCTTTTTCTTGACTTCTAAACTGTTCAACTGCTCTCGATCTTTCTTCTTGATCTTTTCCACCATGAATTGCAACTGCTTCCACGCCTTTAAGCAATAAATATTCGTGAATTTGATCGACATCCTGTTTTTTCTCAGCAAAAATGAGTACCGGTGGTGCTGTCTTTTGCAGACAATCTAATAAATGAACAACTTTCGCTTCTTGTTTAACATACTCAATATCTTGTGTGACATTTATTGATGCTGCACCAGCCCTGCCAACATTTATTGTGATTGGTTTCACAAGAGCTGATTTAGCAAAATTTTGAATTTTTTTAGGCATCGTAGCTGAAAAAAGTAGCGTTTGTCGTTGTCCTTTAAAATATGAAAATATTGTACGAATGTCCTCTTCAAATCCCTGTAAACAGTAAAATATTTAGTAGTATGTTTTAAACATCAATAGCACATTCTCGTAAAAGGAAATATGACATTAAAATATTTTTTATAAAAGAAAATACTTCAACTTACCATATCTATCATTCTGTCAGCTTCATCCATACATAAATATCGACATATGGCGAGATTTATCATTTTCTTATCAAGCATATCCATTAACCTTCCTGGAGTTGCCACTAATATATGACATCCATGATTTACAACTGACATTGTTTCATTTACTGGTGTTCCTCCTATTGCAAGTGCTGATCGAATTTCAGGGAATCCAGCTTGTTGCAGATGACCACAATAATAGCGAATTATATCAAAAGTCTGCTTAGCAAGTTCTCGAGATGGACATATGATAAGACCATAAGGACCTTCATTTGGTACAAAAGGTAATCGTACTTCTTGCTCAAGACAAAACATGATGATAGGCAAAACAAAAACTAACGTTTTACCACTTCCAGTGAATGCAATTCCAATAAGATCACGACCAGAAAGAATTGTTGGTATGCCTTGAACTTGAATTGGCGTTGGTCGTTTTATTCCTTTTCGTTCAAGTCCGAGAATAATTGGTTTAGGAAATTTCATATCTTTAAAAGTCTTGAGTGGAGGTGGAATGTTTTCACCTTCAGCTAAAATTTTCATTCGATGTCTAATTGCATCATGCACATAGTCAGGCTTTGAAAGTACATATCTTGGGGGAGTCCAGCTTGTTTTAATTGGTTTTTCATATTGTACACCTTTTGCTAACTCCGCAACACCCATCAACGCTTTCTTCTCTGCAACAATCTCGAGAATTTTCTCTTCTTCTTTCAATTGCTTTTCAACAGCACTAACTTTCTTTGACTCGGCTATTTTCTTGAGCTCTGTATGTTGATCTAATAACGATATGTTGTATTTTCTTCCTAAATCTTCTTGATTGAGATCTGAATCATGTTCATTTTCACTGCTAGATTTCGCTAAATTTGATGCTTCATTTGAAAGTTGAACAAGTCGGCCTAATTTTAAAAGTTGTTGCTTTTTACGCTCTTTAACAGGTATATATGGCGTATAAGTGTCATCTTCTTCTGATTCTATTCCTTTCTCCTCTTCATGTTCTTTTCTATAACGTTTTATTGCTGGTTCTTCTTTTGACATTTTCAATTTATTTCACTCTAATATTTTTTATTCAATCAAAACGTTTGTAAACAAAACAAAACCGATTTAATGCAGTGTCGACAAAAAATAATGTCGAATCGGTAAAGTCGACAAAAGTTTTCTGATGAAAATATTTTTATTTTTGAATTTTTATAAAAAATTATTGTAAAAGAAATTGAAAGTTTATTTTATTTATTTTTAATTTAATTTGAAAGATAAGATAATAATTAATTTTAGTGTTATGTCAGAATCGAAAGAAGTGCAAAATAGAAAGAGAAAGTTAGAAAATGAATATGAGACGGAAAAAGAAGAAGAAAAAGTCAAGAGAATTTTATATTCAAAGCCTGAATTGCTTGATTTAGCAGATGAATTGCTAATGGAAATAGCTAAAAAGTTAGATGGCGAGAGTTTGCACAATTTGTCACTGTAAGTTATTATCTTGAAAAAGTTTTTAATTATGTACACAATTTACTGGATCTTTTTTTTAGAACTTGTTCGCATTTAAAGACGCTTGTGCAAGATAAACAGCTTTGGACTGAAGCGGTTTTTACTGAAAAAGATCTCGACATTTGGGAAATATTAAGGAGGCTGAAATATTTAACAGTGGGAACGAAATATTTGAAAATATATGGGGATGCAAAAAAAGCAAATACTGAAACTCGACCATTAAAAAACCGGCAAACTTTTAAGGAAATTGTTAAAAGAATTGCATTGCGATCACCGTTGATTGAGCGCCTTCATTTTCATCAAATTTGGTTTGATTGGACGAAAGATTGGTCAATAACAAAATTTCCGTCGAATCTCAGGAGTTTGGTCTTTACAAATTGTTATTTGCCAAAAGACCGTAATCGAATGAATAAAACTTTTACAAACATCTTTGAACACATGCCGCAACTTGAAGAACTCAGGCTTGAGTATTGCAATTTCTTCGAGCCTAACGACTTGATGCCTCTTTCAAAAGTTTTAGGATTAAAAGTGCTAAGCTTGCGTGGTTGTAAGAGATTCAGAAATTGTGTTCCATATATATCACTATCATGTCGCTTTGGATTTAAAAACCTTGAAGTTCTTGATTTGCGTGAAACAAATATCAGTGATTCTGAAATGCAATGTTTAAATTCTTTAAAAGCTCTTAAAGAATTACTTCTTGAACAACCTGAAATGGATAATGCGTCTGATGATTCTGATGATGAGTCAGAATTTCAACCATTCATTCGTACAAACAATCGACGATCAAGCTCACGAAACGAAGAGCAACAGCCTTCAAATGGCAGTACTAATAATAATTCGAATCAAGAACCATCATCATCAAATCAAAACCAACAGCCTCTCTCACATATTCCTCAACCATCAACATCCAGAAACTCGCATGAAAATAATGACAATAATGATTTTAATAATTCTCCATCGTCACCTGAAAGTCTTTCTGATTCACTCCCAGAATCGTCTTCCCCAACTGAAGAAGCACCATCTCGAACAATTTTTATTCAAGCAAATATAACAGAAAATCCAAATCAAAATGCTCGATTGCAAGTGATTATTAGTGATGATATTCCTCATGCAAGGTAAATATTTTTTGAATTTAATAAACAATGATGCAAATTTCAATGTTCAATTTTGTTTCTAGTCGTTATTTGACACTTGCTAGAAATCGTGAGTATCGTGCACCTTTAACTATAAGTGATCGCGGTATGTTAGCTTTTGGAGTGCCTCGAGCGAATCTTGCTGGAAATTTAATTTTTCTTGGAAATCAACCAAACGATCCAAATACATATCTTGAAAGAATTGTACTGAGAAATTTCCGAAATATTACAGATGTCACACTATCACATTTGCAAACAAATGCTCCAAAATTAGCGTTTCTTGATATTAGAGGATGTTCTCAAATCACAAGAGAAGCAGTTGAAAGTTTTAAAATTACGCGTGGATCGTGTCAGTTAATTTCTAATTTTGACTTTGAAGAGTGAAAAATTGTAACAATTTTTTTTGTATCTTGTGACTAAACAAATTAAATATTTATAACACAATCAGTCCTTTATATTATTTTATTTCTTTCATTTTTTTCAGCTTTGATTCTTTTTTAAAGAAGTTTTTGTTTGATTGTTCTCGAAACATATGAATGAATGATGAGAGGTCACAATCATGATCCCTTACATCATTTCAAGTTTATTCTAAATATAAAATCATAATAAGTATTGTATTTGAATAAATCTATAGCCCTCAACTATTCCAAAAAGAATTTTTATTTGTTTTGCAAAATAGTGATTAAGTAAGTTAAAAATAAGAATTGTATTATATGGTCAAGTTTTTTATGTTCACAATTTCAATTTACAGAGTCTTATAAGAATTATAAATATTTGCACATTTCATTATCGCAGTAAAAAAGTCAAATTTAAAATCTTAATCTTAATCTTATGCCACAGTAGTTCCCCACACTTTCGGTTCAATCCAATCTAAATATGATGAAACACGCGTGTAAACACCAGGGCTATAAAAGAAAAAAAAAATAAAATAATATGATTTTTTTAAAGAAATTTTGTTAAATCATTTAATACCTATCTGCTGCTCCACAGAAAGGGGTACCATAACTTGTGACACCGATCAAAGTATACATGCATTTATTGTTATTCGATGGAATTACAAGTGGTCCTAAATTAAGTTTAAATTAATTGTTTAAATATCTTATAAAACTTTCTATCATTTACCTCCGCTATCGCCCTGGCAAGTGTCTTTGCCACCTCTTAAATCACCTGCACAAATTTGAGTACTTTCAACGGAATAATCATTAGGATTGTCAAAAAGTTTTCCAAGTAATCGTGAGCATTCATTATTGCTTATAATACTCAAATCAACCTTTTGTAAATGATCTGCTGTTTGACCTGCCACTTCAGTGAAACCCCATCCGCTTGCAACCGGCTTTCGATTTACAATCAAGTTTGGTTGAGCAAGACACGCTGGATGCACAATTCGAGAAAATTGAACATTATTTTTTAATTTTATCAATGCAATATCATTTTTATGTTGATTTGCAACATATTGCTCATGTGAAATAAATTCTTCAATAGGAATATCGAGTTCAGGTAATCCTTCATCTTTTAGAGCTAAATTCAATTCACCCACTCTCACAAGTGTTGGTTTTTCTCTGCCTGCTTTGCGACAATGAGCAGCAGTTAATACATAGCGTTCAGATATAAGAGTTCCTCCGCAATAGAAACCTACACGACTAGAAAGACCGTCAGAATAGCCAATTGCAACCATATGAGGGAATTCACCCGCTTTTGCATCTTCTCCACCAACTACTAACCCAACCGATGATTCGCATTTTTGTAAATGAATATTTTGAATGGTTGCATCCAATGCCAACGATCCAACAAGTTGATCTAAACCAATTTTATTTGTGTATTCTTTACATTTTTTCTCACTTATTCTTTGACCGCCAAAACTTGAATTTGAATTTGGTGAAACGATCGGTCTAGTAGTAGTAGTAGTAGTAACAGTTGGTCTAATTGTATTTTGATTAACTTGTGGTCGTTGATTAAATCCTTGATTAAAGAAAATATTGTTTCCATATGGATTCTGATTTTGTGGATAATAAACTTGCTGATTATTGTTATTAGGAATCTGTGGTTTTTGTTGTTGAAAAAATGGATTATTAAAGATATTATTATTAAACTGCGTTTGTTGAGGTTGAGCAAAAGTGTTTGGGAAATTAAATCCAAATCCAAAGTTTAATTGAGGAAGAGAAGTCGTATGTTGAGTCGCAAAAAGTAAGAAAACCGTTAACTTGAGCATTATTAATTTTATATGATACGCGCTTGTGATAAATACACTTTAACATAAATTTTAAACAGGTAGTGCTTGACACACTCTTCTTTCAAATTTCATTCAATTCAAGTTTTTCAATTAATATTTTTATTTTGTCAACACAAAAATGACCTCAAGTAATACTTTTTTGCGTATTGTTCCGAATAATGATAACAAGAATTTATTTTAAAATGTTGTGCAGTAATTATTGACCGTAACGTTTTTCATAACTCTCATCCACACGACGATTAAAAAGAGACTGAGAACTGTTGTGTCATCGCTCATAAAACTTTTCTGTATTTTTCTTGACTCTCTTTTTTGAATACATTTCCTTCTTTAAAGACCTGTTTTTGTTTAGTAAAGTTATTATCTCTGAGAAGATTGAGAAATCTCTCTTGATTCTTTAAAAATAATTGAATATTTTATTTTATATTCTTCTCTTTTGAGTGAGTGTTTATAAATATCAGCTGTGTGCAAGAAATGAGAGATCAATTGCTATAATGATGTTGAGTAATTATTGCTTATTCCGCTGATGATTCTTTACCTTCATCTACTTCTGGATTTACCACAAGACTTTTACAGCTTAAACCAAAAAATGATCGGGGTCTCAACTTATTTTGAACAGCAATAAAACGCCATCCAATGTGTGTTTGACATTGTGCACAAATTGCAATTTGCCAAGCATAACCTGGAAACCAAGAGAATTCAGTTGATGGTCGTTCAATCATTCTAACACTGTTATCGACCGTTTTCGTTATAGTCAATGTTTCGTGCTTATAACCACTTGGATTGCAATATATTTGAGTTACTGAGTCTCTCGCCATTGGGAAGATTGAACTAAACATAGCAATTTTATTGCTACATCTCTTGCATAGAAAACTGCATCCCTGTGTGATTAAATAACAAATGATATTAAAAGTGTCATCCGGCAGTTAGGGGACTTTTCAGCGTATTTTTGGAATGTAGATCAGTTTATGTTAACAAATTACAGGATTATTAATTTTTTTGAGAAATAAATCATAAAATAAATATAAAATTTTGATGTATCTCAGAAATATTATCCGTATTTTTGGCGATTTTTCCTCTGACACGGACAAAATATTGTCCGCCTTGTGGATTTATCGGAAGTCTCTAGCTATTGTAGTTTTCGAGATTTCGAAGCGACCGAGACACAGTCGAACAAAGCGAAAATATAAACTGCATTGTTGTTCCAAAAATCCGCTAGAAATGAATTTTGTAATCAAATATGCTAATTACACTTACAGTTTCAAGTTTCTGATCAATGATCATGAGTCGATCATTTACACAGTTGCTCACAAAAATTAATCGCTGTTCGTATTCATTAAATGGCAAATTGCGTGCATACCAAAAGGTTTTCAATATAGGATCTTTTGGTGGCTCAACTCGAATTATACCCATGCAATTTTCAATTTTATCAGTTACTCTTTGAGAAGAGTAAAGATTGTGTACAAAATTAGGCCAATGCGAAGATGCAGCAGCAAAATTTTTTATATTTTTTAAAATACGTGGATTTTGATTATATTTTATCAAGTTATTTGACATTGTAAGTAAATGCGGTTCAGGTAAAATAATTTCTGGGAGTATTTTAATTTTTGCTTTATATACTTGATTCCGCATTGAAAAAATTTCATCTCTGTTTGCATTTAAAACTAAAAATCTTTGATATGATTTTCCTTTAAAAATAGCATTTCCACGATTATCAGTTCCTTTTTCATAGACTTGGACTGTGACACCATAAAACACGCCTCTCTGTTCAGCGTGTTCAAGTTCAAAAACTACACCAATATTAAGACCATCATTTTCGTTAAATTCAATTGGTACATATCTAGAAGATAAAATCATTGGGACAATTTCTCCGGGAAATACCCAATTAGCAACTGGCGTTACTAAAATATCATATTCTCTATTCTCTTCATATAATGTTAATCCACTAATCCTTTGGGTTTCACCCAGATATGAATGCTGAATTGGCAAATCTGAGTCAAAATCAGTTCTATCATCATTTGATTGTGGCTGATTCATATATTCTTCAAAGAGCCTTTCTGGATCTTCTTCTTCACTTGAATTTTCATCTGTACTAAGATCAATTCGCTCTGGTCTTGGATAATTGTTTTCGTCGTTATCAAGTTCATCCTCATAGTATGCCCGTTGTGAAACTAAATTTCTCACTCGTCTTAAAAGTCTGGCAGCTGCAGAAGGTAAACGCCTTTCTCGACGTCTTTGATCTCTTCTATTTCTTCCATCGTTATTTTCATTTTCTGAATTATTAGAAGAACTATCTTCTGCAACAATTAAATTTTGCCTTGAACTTTCACCTGTTGAAATACGTTCAATCAATACGAATTTATTATTATAAAATAATTTACCTTCTAAATATCTGTTTTATTATAATTTAAAGATTTAAATCAAACTTTACCTTCTTGATTTTCCATTTTCTTTCAATTTACGGAACGTCAAAATTTTATTTTCACTTTATGTTTTTGTTAGGGCATAAGCAACTGAATCACACATTTTTTTTTGTGCAGTATTTATTTTAAATGTCAACAAAAATAAAATTTTCTTAAAGTTTCTAAAATTGTGCCAAAATTAAATAAGTAAAAATATTGAAAGATGGCAAAAATAAAATTTAAAACGCCGGATGTTCGATTAATGATGAGAGAAAGACTCAGTTATTTTAGTTTGTGTGTGAAATCATTATTTTTTAATGCTCATTTATCACAATCTTATATAGCAGATATTTTATTAGAGCCAATTTTCAAATTTGTGGACTCTAAAGTATTCACTCGCTATCTTGGACCATTCTTTGTGATAACTGTATGCGGCTTAACTTCTGCAGTTGTGTTCATTTGCTATTACGTCGGATTACCATATTGGATGCAAAAGTCTGAAATAACAACTTATTTCCTATTGATTATCGGAAATTGGCTCTTGTTCAATGTAGTTTTTCACTATTTTATGGCAGCAACAACTGATCCTGGTGTCGTTAATTTATCAGAGGCTTATAATGCAGTTTCAATTTGCAAGAAATGTTTAGTACCAAAGCCACCAAGAACTCATCATTGCTCTATTTGCAATAGATGTATTTTAAAATTTGATCATCATTGTGCATTCCTTAATCAATGTATTGGCTTTTATAATCATCGCTATTTCTTCTTGTATATGGTTTATACAGTATTAGGAGTAATTTTCATAATAACTTTTGGAATTGGAATTGGATATGAGGTGCTTTGGTTAAGCGATGGTGGTGCATGGGAAGAAAAAGAACAAGAAAAACTTGAAGGTGCTCTAGTTAGATACAATTTGACTGGACATTTAATTCCTGTAACAGAAGTTCATTATGAAGATCTTGGAATAACACCTAAAACACATCACAATTTACCCATTGGTGAACTTAATGATACTTTAGTTTATCGTTTAATTAGCTTTGTGGCTGTAGTTGTAATAGGTACGTATTTAATATGGGATTACACAATATATCTTATTCTTTAATATTATTTCATATTACAGCTGTTATAATTGCACTTGGATCGCTCACTGTATGGCACTATTTATTAATAAGTCGAGGAGAGACAAGTGTTGAGAGTCACATCAACAAGTCTGAACAAAAAAGATATGCGGCAATGGGAAAAACGTTCAAAAATCCCTATGATTTTGGAAAATACAACAATTGGAAGCTATTTCTTGGTCTCAAAAAGGGACGATCATTCATTCGTCATGTGGTTTTTCCATCTGCTCATAAACCTGAAGGTGATGGCTTTACATGGCTGACAGTTGATGATGATGAAAATTTAAGAGTAAATGAACATCATTTATGATTAGTCGTGAGTGAATAGATAGAAATTCTACAAAAATTATTTATTATTCGCTTTTATTCCAAAAACTTCTTTTAAATTTAAGAATAATGAAAGTATGTACTTTAACTTAACAAAATAAATATTTTAACTGATTTTATCCCCAAACTATTCTTTCTATCCAATCTATATAAGCACTCACTCGTGTATAAACTGCATTGCTATAACCACAAACATTTTCACCAAAACTTGTGATTCCAACAATATAAAATGTGCACTTATTATTTGGAAGAGTGATTTGAAGTGGACCTATAGAAAAATTTAATCATTTTTATTTTTTAAGCTAAATTTTCAATATCTTTCTATCATTTACCTCCGCTGTCACCTTGGCATGTATCTCTATTATTTCTTTCATCACCTGCACAAATTTGAGTGTTATCAATATTTATTTCTCCACATCTATAGGTGTTAGAGACAAATAGATTAACTTTTAAAAGTTTATCGCTATTTCCTTCTGCATATCCAGTACTTCCATATCCTGTAGCAATAACTTGATTCTGATTTATATTTTGTTGAGACCAAAGACATGCCGGTCTTATATTTTTTTGCCATGCTCTTACATTATATCTCATACGAACAACAGCAATGTCATTCTTCTTTTGTCTTGAATCATAATTTTCATGACGAATGAAAGCTTCGACAGGAAAATCTTGTTCTTGCACACCATCAGAATTTGATCTTAAATCTAAATCACCTAAACGAACTATATCAGGTAATTTACCATTCCATTTTTCACAATGAGCGGCAGTCAGAACATATCTGTCAGATATTAATGATGCTCCACAATTAAATTCATATCTATCTAATCCACGCCATCCTAATGCAGCCATATGAGGAAATTCATTCGCTTTAGCAGGTTCACCACCCACAACTAAAATTAAAGCCAAATGAAAAAAGTTCTATTCATGTCCTAAAACCGTTTTAAAAATTGCACGTACTTAATGAAATACTCAATTCGCATGTATATGTTTCAACTTTTTCAGTGTGAAATGTTCCTAATGAGAGACCTCCAAAAAGTGAGACATTCGTGGCTATCTTTGAATATTCATCACACTCTATAGAAATAGAAAATTTTTTCATACCATCAAAGTATTATGACGAAGAAGATTAAAAAGAACCTACTTTGCTTGCTCGGTCGAGTTTGCGAATTAATTCTATTAATATTATTTGAAGGTACTTTATTATTTCCTGGACAGCAAACTGTATATTTGTTTGAATTTTGACACAATTGAGGAAAAATTCCCAATCTGTAGTCATTGACTGCGCTCTGACATTCGTAAAAACCCATACAAATGCCCCTAACACCTTTGTTTGTAACACATTGATCTCCTTTTAAATTAATCATTAAATATTTTAGCATTCACATTAAAATAATTTCTTTAATTTTTACCATTAATAGCAGAATATATAACGTTCGGAAAAAGAAAGAATATTATCAATAATTTTATCGCCATACTTTTTTGGTGTTATCGATATAGGTGTTGAAAAAATACTAACAGAAGTTTCTCTTTGCTTCTACTTACTAACCGGTTTATATTGTCTACAGTTTATAGCAAACGTATTTTCCAATATTTTTCATTAGACATCTAAAAAATCTTTAAGCATGCGACAAAATATATTAACACATTTTTATTGTTAGTCATTTTTTCTTAAAAAATCGTTTTTTGGGATTGTGTGGAGAAAAGAACTCTTTTTGAATAACTTGAACTTTTTGAGCAAAAGTTAGTAAAGATAAAACTCGTTTTTCGAAAAATTCTAAGAAAAGATATCATATAAATTTATTGATAATAAAATTTTTATTTTAAGACAAGCGTGTCACAATCTTTTAAATTGTTGCAGGAAAAAAATTTGTTAAAAAGTCTTTGACCGAATTAGTTACGTTTGTTGAAATATATCAAAGACAATACATATTTTTACTATAAGCAAATACTATGAACTTTGACGTGTGTTAACCTGTTGTTCTGAAAGTCAAACAACTTTAAAGTTGCTATATTATCCATAAATGATAATAACAAACTATGACCACATACAGATTGATGATTAATTCTTGTTTCAAACAAAACACGAATAGAAAATCAAAACAAGTATTTAAATAAACAGCTGATTTCTCGTTTATTTTGAGAGAATGGAATAAGAATGATAGAGCTCTCAACAAAAGTTATACCGGAATTTTATTGTTTAAAAAAATTACTCAACTTTTATTTCTTCAACTTTCCAAACCTCTTCAAATGCACTACATAATTTTGCACATGTGAGAGCTGCTGATAATGGATAATTACTTATCGATATTGAGTCTTCAGTATAGTCTAAATTTAAATGACCATGAGCAAATGCACCAATTACCAATACTATGGCTTCCTCTTTGCCAGTTGGCACAAGTTCTCGACAATTTTTCACAACTTTTGAGCTAAATGTCATTGCAATTTTTTTTGAACCAACAGGCAAATGATCCGTGATTGGATTCTTAATTACATGAAGTAACTTTGTTGAACTTTCATTTGCTTTAACAGCAAATTTATGCAGCAATTGAACCATAAGTCCAGCAAATCGTTTAAATGTTCTTGGTATTCTCGTTTGAGGATTTACTTCAATCAATACATTCTTTTCTGTATGTATGAAAACTTGTAAAAGACCAGCACGATTTAGAGGAGAGTCCATAAGCATTAAAAGCGATTGATGAGTTATATCTGGTCTACAAGACCCTGGTTCACGATTAAATTTCTTCAATATTTGCAAATGATCATCGCAATTTAATAATTCAAAAGTATTTCCTACCTTATAAAAGAGAAATATTAGATTACATTTATATTTTAAGTTTTAAAATTCTTACTTTAACAGTTTCCAATTGAGCGCCACTTAATACAACAATCAATTTTCTCTGATTTCCTTGTAGATGAACTGTTTTAGGATTTTTGAAGTTTAGATCGAATTCACCTTCTGTTTTAATATTTTGTGCTTTTCTTTTGCCCATTCTGATACGTTATTTAATTGAAATTCACGAAAATAATTTTTTTATTTGAGTTTGCACATGTGTGATTGTTTGTAAACAAAATTGTGGGTACACAGCTTTTAATAAAGAGGGTACAAAATTTCTAATCTGCTGCTCAGCCGAAGAAGAAGAAGAACGAATGAGCGGAAGAAAAAGTGAAGCTTATCGGAATTTTAAAATTTCAATTTTGATTGGTAAATTCACATTTTAAATAAATTAAATAGTTTTAGTTTAATAAATAACAATCTATTAAATAATAATTAGGTATTTGTAATTGGAAAAAAACAAAAAGTGAACAACAATAAAGTGAAAAATAAATTACGCTTTAGAGAGCCATTTTCCGCTCAATAAAAAACATTATTCTGACAATTTAAGGAAGAAAAACCTGCAAATAACAGCTTAAAATCATGTCAAGTGACTCAAAGGCGCCTGTGCGCCATGTTAAACGTGTCCAGTTTGGAATTTTATCACCTGATGAAATTGTAAGTCATTTAGAACAACAACAATATCAATATGAATATCCAGTAAACAAAAATTCTTTATTTTTAGCGACGAATGTCAGTTACTGAAGGCGGAATTCAATTTCCAGAAACAATGGAAGGTGGAAGACCAAAATTAGGAGGTTTAATGGATCCTAGACAAGGAGTAATTGACAGAACATCGCGTTGTCAAACTTGTGCTGGAAATTTAACAGAATGTCCTGGTCATTTTGGACATATTGACTTATCAAAACCTGTATTTCATGTCGGCTTCTTGACTAAGACTATTAAAATTCTTCGCTGTGTCTGCTTCTACTGTTCGAAACTTTTAGTGAGTCCACACAATCCGAAAATTAAAGAAATTGTTATGAAATCAAAGGGACAACCACGAAAAAGATTGGCTTACGTTTATGACTTGTGTAAGGGTAAAAATATTTGCGAAGGTGGCGAAGATATGGATTTGACGAAAGATGGACAACAATTGCAACCTGATCCTAATAAAAAGAATGGCATGGGACATGGTGGTTGTGGAAATCATCAGCCTTCAATTCGTCGTGCTGGTTTAGAATTGACAGCAGAATGGAAGCATTTGAATGAGGAAACACAAGAGAAGAAAATTGCTGTAACTGCAGAACGTGTTTTAGAAATCTTTCGACACATTACTGACGAAGAATGTTACATTCTTGGAATGGATCCAAAATTTGCACGACCTGATTGGATGATTGTCAGTGTTCTGCCAGTTCCACCTTTGCCTGTTAGACCTGCTGTCGTTATGTTTGGTGCAACGAAGAATCAAGATGATTTAACTCACAAACTTGCTGATATTATTAAAGCAAATAATGAATTGAAAAAGAATGAGACTTCTGGAGCTGCTGCTCATGTTATTGCTGAAAATATAAAAATGCTTCAATTTCATGTTGCTACATTTGTTGATAATGACATGCCTGGTATGCCTCGTGCTATGCAAAAGTCTGGCAAACCATTAAAAGCAATTAAAGCTCGTTTAAAGGGAAAAGAAGGACGTATTCGTGGAAATTTGATGGGAAAACGTGTTGATTTTTCAGCCCGTACTGTCATTACACCAGATCCAAATTTGCGTATTGATCAAGTCGGTGTACCTCGTTCTATTGCTCAAAATTTAACTTTCCCTGAGCTTGTTACACCATTTAATATTGATAGAATGCAAGAACTCGTTCGTCGTGGAAATTCACAATATCCCGGTGCAAAATATATCATACGTGATAATGGTGAGCGTATTGATTTACGTTTTCATCCTAAGCCAAGTGATTTACATCTTCAATGTGGTTACAAAGTTGAACGACATTTACGTGACGATGATTTAGTTATTTTCAATCGTCAACCAACATTGCATAAGATGAGTATGATGGGACATCGTGTAAAAGTTTTACCTTGGTCAACTTTTCGTATGAATTTGAGTTGTACATCTCGTAAGTATTCATTTCTAACTAATAAATTGAATCTATAATTTATTACTTTACTATTTTAGCTTACAATGCTGATTTTGATGGAGATGAAATGGTAAATTATTTATATTTTATTATGATTAATATAATACATTTATTAATACGTATTTCAGAATTTACACGTTCCACAATCAATGGAAACTCGTGCTGAAGTTGAAAATATTCACATAACTCCTCGTCAGATTATTACACCGCAAGCCAATAAACCAGTTATGGGTATTGTGCAAGATACATTGACTGCTGTTCGTAAAATGACTAAGCGTGATGTATTTATCGATAAAGAACAAATGATGAATCTTTTAATGTTTTTACCAACATGGGATGGAAAAATGCCACAACCATGCATTCTCAAACCAAAACCATTGTGGACAGGAAAACAATTATTTTCACTTATTATTCCTGGAAATGTTAATATGATAAGAACTCATTCAACACATCCTGATGATGAAGATGATGGACCTTATAAATGGATTTCGCCAGGTGATACAAAAGTAATGGTAGAGCATGGCGAGTTATTGATGGGAATTTTGTGTAAAAAAACACTTGGTACTTCTGCGGGATCATTGCTTCATATTGTTTTTCTCGAACTTGGTCATGAGATTGCTGGTCGATTTTACGGAAATATTCAGACTGTCATTAACAATTGGTTGCTATTGGAAGGCCACAGTATTGGTATCGGGGACACAATTGCTGATCCTCAAACGTATCAAGAAATTCAAAAGACTATTCGTAAAGCCAAAGAAGATGTCATTGGCGTTATTCAAAAAGCTCACAATATGGAATTAGAACCCACTCCTGGTAATACACTTCGTCAAACTTTCGAGAATCAAGTCAATCGTATTCTTAACGATGCTCGTGACAAAACTGGTGGTTCAGCGAAAAAATCTCTTACTGAATACAACAATTTAAAAGCTATGGTCGTTTCTGGTTCTAAAGGTTCAAACATTAACATTTCACAAGTTATTGCTTGTGTCGGTCAACAAAATGTTGAAGGAAAACGTATTCCATTTGGTTTTCGTAAGCGAACACTTCCACATTTCATTAAAGATGATTATGGTCCAGAATCTCGTGGTTTTGTTGAAAATTCATATCTTGCCGGCTTAACACCTTCAGAATTCTATTTTCACGCTATGGGAGGACGTGAAGGTCTTATTGATACTGCTGTCAAAACTGCAGAAACTGGTTATATTCAACGTCGTCTTATCAAAGCTATGGAGAGTGTTATGGTACATTATGATGGTACAGTCAGAAATTCAGTTGGGCAACTTATTCAATTGCGTTACGGTGAAGACGGTTTGGCTGGTGAAACTGTAGAATTTCAGAATTTGCCAACAGTTAAATTATCAAACAAAGTTTTTGAGAAAAGATTCAAATTTGATATTTCCAACGAGCGACATACTAAAAAGTTATTCACTGAAGATGTTGTGAAAACACTCACAGAATCTGGCTATGTCATTCAAGAACTTGAAAATGAATATGAACAGTTGATGAAAGATCGAAATACATTAAGAGAAATCTTCCCGAATGGTGAAAGCAAAGTTGTATTACCATGCAATTTACAACGTATGATTTGGAACGTTCAAAAAATTTTCCACATTAATAAACGTGCACCAACAGATTTGAGTCCAATTCAAGTGATTAAAGGTGTTCGTGAGTTATTGAGCAAGTGTGTTATTGTCGCTGGCAATGATCGTTTGTCAAAGCAAGCAAATGAAAATGCAACATTATTGTTCCAATGTCTTGTGAGATCTACTTTATGCACAAAAATAGTAGCTGAAGATCATCGTTTAAATACAGAAGCATTTGAATGGTTGATTGGTGAAATTGAAACACGTTTCCAACAAGCACAAGCCAATCCTGGCGAGATGGTTGGAGCTCTTGCTGCTCAATCACTTGGTGAACCTGCTACACAGATGACACTTAATACTTTCCATTTTGCTGGTGTGTCTTCGAAAAATGTAACATTGGGTGTGCCACGTTTGAAGGAAATTATCAATATTTCAAAGAAACCAAAGGCTCCATCACTTACTGTTTTCTTAACTGGAGGTGCTGCACGTGATGCTGAAAAAGCAAAGAATGTCTTGTGTCGTTTAGAACATACAACTTTGCGTAAAGTTACTGCAAATACTGCAATTTATTATGATCCTGATCCACAAAGGACTGTCATTCAAGAAGATCAAGAATTTGTCAACATTTATTATGAAATGCCTGATTTTGATCCAACAAAAATTTCACCTTGGCTCTTGCGTATTGAACTCGATCGCAAACGTATGACTGATAAAAAATTGACTATGGAACAGATTGCTGAAAAGATTAATGCTGGATTTGGTGATGATTTGAATTGCATTTTCAATGACGACAATTCTGATAAATTGGTTCTTCGAATTCGTATAATGAATAAGGGTGACAATAAATTTGGAATGGATGGTGAAGAAGATATGGAAAAAATGGATGAAGATATGTTCTTGAGATGCATCGAGTCAAATATGCTTTCAGAATTGACTCTACAGGGAATTGAAGCTATTGGGAAAGTATACATGCATGTAAGTTCAACGAAGGTTATTATTGATTTTAACATTTTTATTAACACAATTATTATAAATTTTAGCTTCCACAAACTGATGCAAAGAAACGAATTGTTATTACTGAAAATGGTGAATTTAAAGCTATTGGAGAATGGCTTCTTGAAACTGATGGTACTTCATTAATGAAAGTTTTGAGCGAACGAGATGTTGATCCAGTACGAACATTCAGTAACGATATTTGTGAAATCTTTAGTGTACTTGGTATCGAAGCTGTTCGTAAATCAGTTGAAAAAGAAATGAATGCTGTCTTGCAATTTTATGGTTTGTACGTCAACTATCGTCATTTGGCTTTGTTGTGTGACGTTATGACAGCTAAAGGACATTTGATGGCTATCACTCGTCACGGTATCAATCGTCAAGATACTGGTGCTCTTATGAGATGTTCATTCGAAGAAACTGTGGATGTTTTGATGGATGCTGCAAGTCATGCTGAAGTTGATCCAATGCGTGGTGTTTCTGAAAATATTATTATGGGTCAATTGCCTCGTATGGGAACAGGATGTTTTGATCTCTTACTCGATGCTGATAAATGTAAAGATGGAATGGAAATTCCTCATACAAGCATTATGGGAACAACAGGAATGTTTTTCGGTCCTGGTCAAAGTCCTTCAGCAATGAGTCCACAAATGACACCATGGCAAAGCGGTACACCCGCTTATGGAGCTGAATGGTCTCCAGCAAGCGGCATGACACCCGGTGGTCCTAGTTTTTCACCAAGTGCACAATCTGATGCATCTGGGATGTCACCAAGTTGGTCTCCCAATCCTGGCTCACCTTCTTCACCTGGTGGAATGTCTCCTTATTTCCAACATTCTCCTTCAGCTTCACCTTCTTATTCACCTTCAAGTCCCAATTATCAAGCATCTGCATCACCATCATATTCTCCTACGAGTCCTTCGTATTCACCTACATCAACTGTAAGTATTGAATTAAATTATTTAGTGAAAGTTTTAATTTTTCAATTTGTTCTTTTACTTTTTTTTATATAGATTTACAGTCCTTCATCTCCACACTATTCGCCTACGAGTCCAAATTATAATCCAGCATCGCCGGCATATTCGCCAAACTCATCATATAGTCCAACTTCACCATCTTATTCACCAACGAGTCCTAATTATCAAGCCACAAGTCCAGGATATACAGCATCTTACAGTCCAACAAGCCCTTATAGGTAATAATTTAAATTTAAAATTTTTTTATAAAACTTTTATCTAATAAAATTTATTTTTAATTTCAGTCCTTCAAGTCCATCATACAGGTAAATGATATAATAATATAAATTATTTTATAATGAACATTTCTGACTAATATTTTACATCTTTTTATTATAAACCATAGTCCAACGAGTCCTTCATACAGGTAAAATAACTTTTTTATATTCAAAGAATTTATTTTAAAATTGTAATAATTTTTCTTCTTTTCCTAATATAGTCCAACGAGTCCATCTTATAGTCCGGTAAGTTGATAAAAATTAAATTCAAAATTTATCAAAATAGTTAATTAAATTTTGTTATAGTCATCACCAAGCTATAGATCACCGATTGCAACTCCAAGTTATTCACCAAGTTCACCAAATTATACTCCTACGACTCCTAGTTACAGTCCAAGCTCTCCTCAATATTCGACTCATTATAGTCCTAGGTAAGTTATTGATAATTTTATTAGATAGATTTATATTAAAGATTTTTATCATTCACAGTTCTCCATCATATTCACCATCATCGACAAAATATTCGCCAAGCTCTCCATCGTATTCACCAACGAGCCCATCGCATTGTGCAAGTCCTCAATATACACCAACGAGCCCGCCAAGTTATTATTCACCGGTTTCACCAACTTATCCGAGCTCACCAGGCCCTGGGTAATTATTTCTTTTAAATACCTTTTTGAATAAAATATAAATCAATTTTTTTTATATAATTACAGATACAGTCCAACTTATAGTCCGAGCTCTAAATATTCACCATCATCACCGGTTTATAGTCCCACTTCACCAATTTATTCTGAAGATCCTCATACCGATCCAAGTCCTTCATATACAAGTCCACCCGCTGGAAGCCCTGAAGAAGATCCACAAGATAAATATCATGGAAAACGTTGGTAAAGGGTTAGGTAAGAAATTAAAAATTAACCTTTAATCAAAAGAAATCATTTAATTTTTTCCATGCAGACATACTATTTGATGAATTCAGCAGAAAAAGCAAAACTTTTTATAAAACACTATTACAATTTGATTTTATAGCATTTGATAAAATATGATTAGAAAAACCTGATAAAAATAAGAATTTGAACATTAAAGTATATGATGAACTTGAACTTTATTCTCAAAATAAACGAAAACTATGAAAAACTAAAACGAGAAAAACTTTTTATTTCTGAACTTTTTTATATTTTACCTCAAGCGTGTTTGCCATTTTCAGATTTTTACAAAAAGGAAGAAGCGAGAGAAGGTTATTTTATTTATTCATTATCATTTTCTTCTTCTTCCTTGATCTTTTAATGCTTTGTAATTATTAGTTAACTTCACGAATCGTTTTACGAGTAAAATAGTAATTTTTTGCCTTTTAGCATTTTTCTTCTTCTTATCCTAAGTAGTAAAATATATAAATTAAAATGTTTTATAGACACGAATATTTATAGAAGTGATTATTAAATTACATAAAACAAATGACCATACACACACTTGCATGCTCTATTTTATTCTAATATATTACATATTGTGTAAAGCTGAGCTTATTCCATTTACGAGAAAAAAGAATAATATATTAAGGACCCTATTCATTTGTTTAAGCTCATTCATAAAGCGCTAGACACTTTTATGTGAATTTCGGACTTTTATTTGCACATATAAAATGCAATAAACTGCAAGCAACTAAATGCTTGTAATAGGATTTAAGAGTGTGAAAAGGCAGAAGTTAGTATTTTGTTGCATATATTTTTGAATTGATATTTATTCTTATTTTCTTTTGCATACTATAAATAGACTTGCTATTTAATGCATTATTTTCAATAAATTTCAATTAAGTACAACATTGTATACAAAAGAATAAATTCATAGAATAAAATTATCATCATCATCAATTGACTTTTCATTTAATTTTCAATTTCAACCATCGTACCTCATGCCAATTTTCTTCTTTTTCTATTTCACTTCTTTCGATATTATCAAGCTGTAGATTGATTGTAATGTACTATCAACATCACGAGAAAGAAGAAGCAATATTGCTAGAGAGTCATTTAATTTAGCTTGCTATTCATGTTCATGCCATTTTCTGAAAATGACAAAATAAAGAAGATTTTTTATTGAAATCTCGCGACATTTCATATAAATCGCGTACGATAGAAGAGAAAAAGAGAGGCATTTGGCACCAATGTGACTTTTTCAAGAAACGCACATGCCGTCGAGGAAGATACTTCAATGTCATGTCATTAGAAAATTGCTACTCTACTCTTTCACTTCTGCTGTGTTTGAAGTGAAGTTCATGTCATGTGTGATTTAAAAGGAATAAGAAGAAACATAAATATTTTACAAAACACATTCCTTTGGCAGTTAATCTCGATTAACCCAAATATTTATGATCATAAATTACTTGAAACATTTATAATATCAAGAAATTATTACATATATTGAGAATTTCAAATATTTCATCTTCATTACATCAATAATTTTTCTCTATTTGTTTATTGTTAAATAATCCATGAAATATGCTTTTAAATATGTGCATAAAAATTTTTTATCATTAATGATAGAAATATAGCTTCTAGTTCAATTTATTTCATGATAAGAAGTTTTATTTTTGTAAAAATAAATTTATTGTACATCAATTATGTTTAGATAAAAAGATTAGATTATTCCATTCTTATTTTTAAATTCTTCCCATTTTCGCCAACCATATGGTAGAGGATTTTGCGACGGTGGATTAATTGGTGGAAGTGTAATTCTGTCAAGTGATGGTGGTTGATTTGTCATGTCAATATCGATATCAATTTCAAAGTCATGTAATTCATACATGTTCATATCAACTTTAGGAGTCTTGGCGGACTCAATTAAATTTTGCGAAATAATTTGTGGATTGCTGATTTTTGGAACATTATCTGAAATCACAACCGCTTCATTATTAATTTCTGGATTGAACGTTTTAAATGGAATTGATGGTTTTGTTGTGCGACGAATGAATGGATCCCATGATTCTCCTTTACTTTTTTGAGCTTCTTTTATACGCATATCTTCACGAATTGAAATTTCACTGTCTAAAATATTGAGACGTCGATTGCGTTCGTTGATATATGCAATGTTTCGAATAGATGCAGTTCGAATCTTTTCAATTTCTTCAGCTTGCTCATTTAATATTTTAATCTCTTCATCTATTTCAGTCATTCTTTCTATATCACAATCACTCATTGCTATTTCACGTTCCTGTAAAAAAATTATTACATTTAAATATTCATAATCACCTTTATAAAATATCTTACAGTCATAAGATTTCGTTTTTTCATTGCAAAATTAATTATTCGTGATGATTCTTTTTCAGTAGTTTCAGGTTTATTTAATTCCTTACGAACATCTAATATCATTGCAATCTTTTTATCTTTATCTTTAATTTGATCGATTCTTGGAAGTTCATTTCCATTCATTTTGCAAAATTTAATCCATTCCAAGAATTCATGTTTTTCAAATGATCTAGAATAGAAATGTTCATTTAAGATGTAATAGATTTTAGTAAAATCACTTACTGATTTGAAATGTATTCCAAGCGTAAGATTTCATTTTTATTTGAGATTCTCAATTTTAGGACTTTCTTAATGCATTTGTTGCCAAAGTTGTACACTTTTGCACCATCACTTACACCAACAATTTGAGCAACACGATAAGGATTGACTTGATTGGGTTTGCCGACATTAGCACGAATGTATAATCCAATAATTATTTTATCAAATAGAGGATTATTAATGATTTTTTCAAAAATATGACGTTTAACTTGTAATTCATTAAGTTCTTTAAGTGTCGATATAAGAATCGGTTGAAAATTGGTCAACTCAGGATGATAATTTTCCAATGCATTTTCACTGCTCTCATTCTTATCATTGATAAAGTTCACATCCTCATAGAAATTAATTTCGTTTGCTGGTTCTTTTTTTTGTGATTTGACTTCACGTTCTGCTTTTAGTTGAGCCAATGCATTATTGCGTTTTACTTCGATTTTAGTTACTTCTATTTTCTTTTTACGATCTATTGTACGATTTTTTTGTTGTTCTTCTGTAACTTGAACACCTTCTTTCTTTTTTGCTTGCTTAATTTTCTTCTTAATTTCCCATTGTCGTTTCAGCATATCACGTCGTTCTCCTCTTTTGAATAATTCAGTTTCACGTTCTTTTTCAGACATCATTTGCAGCATAGTACGATCATGTTCTCCAGCCATCAAATCACTTTCATATCCATCGTTAAATTCTGATTCACTGCTGCTACTATCAAATTTTGAAGCAAAATTCTCTTCCTCTTGATTTTTCATTTTTCTGCTAAATATTAATAAATATCATAATAATTTAAAAATTTTGAATCTAATTAGTTAAATAATAATATTCATACCCTTGTTGTAGTGAAAATTAAAGTTTTCCAATGTCAAATTGAATTTAAATTTATTTCTTCTTTTCTACTTAAAAAGTAAACACATTTTTGAAAAAATTTGAAGCGGATTTTTCAAAAAGAATTTGGAGCGCATTTTTATTGATTTCAATCATTTTAAAAAATTTTGAGCTTTATTCGATTGGAAAAAATTGAATTTTTCCTTTAAATTTGTGTTTATTCTACATAGAAAATATCTCAGGTGAGTTATAATTACTTTCTTAGTTATTTAAAGATAGAGTAAGTTATTTTCCTTTGGTAGAAAATTATGGAAATCGAAAATTTTGTTTCAAGTATCGTTGATGAAAAAACATTGCACAAATTATTTTTGATGTCAATGAATGAATTAAACAAATGGGAACAAACAGAAACAAAGAAATATGATGCCATACATGCATCTTTAATAACAGAAAAGAAAAATATGATTGATCTTACTGAAGAATGTCGATATATGAGAAATGATCATTCATTTATGATTAATGTATGCAAAGCTTCTGATCAAATGCAAACAAATTTGAAGAATACTATAGAAAATATAAAGACAGTTAATATTGAAATCAACGAAATCATTGAAAAAATAACAACCGAGTGCGAAAAAAGAGATGAAAAAATTATTCAATTACGCAATCGAGATGATGAATGTCAAGCAGAAATTATTGAGATTGAGAAAGAAATGAAATCGCAAATTCAAAATTCAAAGCAGAGAGTTCATCAAAGTAAAGTGAAGATTGCATTAAAAGAAGATTCACTTGCTGCCCTTGAAAAAACAAAATCCGCAAAAATGGAGAAGTATGAAAATATCCAAAGAAAATTGAGCGAGGCAGAAGATGAGTTGAATAATATTGCTATCGACAATATTGATGATGAATTAAAACAGCTTGATGATTCTTTATATGCATTAAAAAATAATGTTAGTGAAGCTAATATCAATCTTCAAAATGCTATAGAAGAAGATCAAAATGTAAATGTTTTACATAATGAGTTAAATTGCAATATTGGAAAATATGAAGCAATGGTTAAAAAGCAAGAAGAAATTATTGGAAAATTACAAACTTTTGAAAATGAGAAACAAAATGTCTTGATGTCTTTGTTAAAAGCAAAGATTGAATCAGAATTGAAGAATTTTTATGAGAATAACATGTCATCGTCTATAAAATTGGATGGTGAAATTAAAAATTTGGAAGAAGTCAGAATGCAATGTACAGAAGTTCAAAAACAATGTGATGAAATTAAAGAAAAAATTGATATCTATACATCAAATTTAAATGAGCATAAAAAAAATATAATTAATATTATGGAAAATATGAAAGCTGCAAAAGATGACGCAGAAAAGAACGCTCCAATAAAAGAAATCGAATCTCTTGAGGAAAAAATTAGAGAAACTGATGAATGGATTCAACAATTGAATTTGAATTTCAACGAAATTAAGAATGATATCGAGAAGGATGGTAAAACCTTATTGAATGACCTTTATGAAACTAGTGATGGTATTAATGATAGTACTGGTATCGATCAGCAAAGTGACTCACATTCACGATCTGATATCAGTTTTTCTGTTGATTTGCGCAGTATTGTAAGCTCATTGAGTGTACAACCACAGTGTGAAAGAAGTTTACAAACACAACTTATTCGAAAGACTCGATCAAGATATAGTGACAGCAGCAACTCAAGCAAAGAAGGTAAACCTTCTAAGAAACGACGCACTCAATAAAAAATTAATATTCTTCAACTTTGTCCTTTTTGAAAAATAACTTTAAAAAGAATATCATACTATTATAGAATAACTTTCTTAGAAAATCAATAAAGCAATGATATGATATTAACATTTATTAACAAACATGGTAAATATTTTTGGAAAATTGATGATTTCAGTTTTAAATGATGTTGGTTTCATTAAAATAATTAAAATTTACAAATGTTTAAAACTTAAAAGTCAAAGAAACCTTTAGAAAATAAATACACAAGATATATCAACTCACAATAATCTTTTTTCGTAAGACAAAGTTCTTCATTGTGTCAAAAAACTTTTAATTATCTTTAGAAGATTCACTGACAAAGATGCAAGTAAAACATAAAGAAGCACAAGAGGATGAAGTTAAATTTAAAGTTTAAAAAGTTTCAATTTTTGCTCCAGTATTTTCTTAATTAGTTTCATTATCAACGCAGATGAATTGCATATCCTTTTCATTTTATAATTGGTTAGAGATTCAATCTATAGAAAAATTAAAACCTTGATGTTAACTAACTTTTGCATAGTGTTTTTATGTGCATTGATAATGTTGAATGTTGTTGAAAAAAAGTCATTGCATCAAGTTTGACACAATTAAAAGTATTTTGCCTTTGCTGTAGAAGCTCGAAAGTAACTCTATCGCTCGTTGGTTATCAACTTATAATTTTTAATTAAATCTTTTAACTATCTATGATTCTGCAAATGCAACAAGATGATAAAATAAAACTCTCTCTTGCTCATGCTTGATATAAACTTCATTAATGAGATACAACCAAGCGAGTAATGAGCAGAAGAAGAAAGCAAGTGAAGGAATTAATTGAATATCATTAATAAATTATCCTTTTAGATATGTGTGTTCATGGATACTTATGAAAATATTGAATGTAGAGTGTGTTCAGACCGAAATTGCAGTAGTACCATATGAAATCAATATCATAGAAGAGAAAAACAGAATAATAAGAAGGATTTTCAGAATGTGCTTTCTAAATCTATATGTAGAAAAGGATTTATCTTGATAGCAACATTGTATAAGTAGTTAAATATATGTACATTTCATGATCCAATTTTGTGAATAAATTATGTTCATGATGGAGTCAAAAATGCAATGAGAATATGATAAGAAAATATCTTTATTCCATTTCATGAGAATCTCTAGTTGCAATTTAGTTTTTACACTTTTCTCATAAATAGATATATGCATGATTATATAAGCTTAAAGTGCTTCTCGCGTTTCAATGGTTATTTCTTTTCTATTCGTGAAAATTTTCAGCTGAAGATTTCATTTGAAAACTTTTTTTACATTCCAATGCATCATCATTCTTTTCAAACGATCAACATTTTTCTGTATAATACATTTATATTTTAAAAAGGTTTAATGAAGCGATGAATGTGAAATATGATCAGTCTTTTGACTTCAAGAAAATATTTTTCTTCTTATTAAATGCGGTGTGATTGACCAATGCATAAAAATGCTATGTTGGGAGCTTTAGCAAAATGCATTTGGCATTGACAGTCGTAAACTTTTATAACTCAATAATTCTGCTACTCTCTCGTTCGCTAGATAGCTTTCTCATTCTACCACCCTATATTCATTCCATTCATCTGTCTTTCTTTCTCTCGTGTATAAATTCACATCTATTTTTTTATTCTGATGCTTTTAGCTATTTCAGAATGTTGTATACGCGAATGCGGGTCAACGATGTGAATCATAAATATGAAGTATTGCATTTGTCATTTATATACAGCACCAAAAGCGGCAGCATCAATTGAAAAGTGTTGAAAATTCACTCCGTTTGTGTATATTCTGCATTTACACACATAAATAAAAGGAATTTTTTGATATATTTATTGAGGACATTTTCCTGAATGAACTTTGTGACTCGATGATTTTTTATTACTCAAATGTTGTTGTTGATAATAAAAAGAGTTCAAAAATAAATTGATATGTGCTTTAAAGATTATATTTAATAGCATGGCAGATGTCATTGAAAGGAGGAGAAGATCAACAGAGTCAAATGATGCATGACGATGATTTAAAGGTGTCAATTAATGTTTGCCTCTCTCTCTTCATCCTTTTAGATCATAGCAACATACATATATGTACACATACATCGAAACATGCATGAACATCATCACGGATCATAATTTATGCACAAAATTGCATTATTGAAATATGAGAATGTATATTGACCTTAATAAGCATTTAATATAAATACATGACATAATTTGCTTTTAATGTCTTTCGGCTGTAGAATTTCCAACATTATTTGTAATTGAATGCGTCAAGAATAAAAGCTCGCGAATAATGACCATTTTAACTATTTGCATAAATTATTTCCTTATCTTCATATTGAATCAAGCTGATCTAACTTTGATTTTTGGATTAAAAATTAGACTCACTCTAAATTAATTGAATTACAAAATGAAATATTTTATTAAAAATTATTTCTAATTGAAGGAAATTATACCTTGTTGCATATTACCACAACTCTGTTTACTTATTGTTTTCAGCTTGTTGACCGACATAATTTTTCGCCATATGGCAATGTTATTGCAATAGGATACAATTTATATTGTGTTTTAATCAAGAAATAGTTCCATAATTACAAATCCTTACATCATACATTTAGCTTATGATGTATTGTATTAGAATGAAACGACTTTAAGCATTATTCAGTTAAATTACTCATACAAGTGGAGTGCAGTGCATTTAAATCACAATGGTAAATAAGTTTCAACTTCCTATTCCATTTTAATTCTACACTTTCTGCTTCTACTTTTGCATTTATTTAAATTTCTCGACTGTGCAACAGCAAATGAAATTAAATAGAATGCAGTTCCTTATTTCTGTGATGGCAAAGTATATAATTATATCTCTCTCTTTTTCAATATATGCATGTGCTGAATGTGAGAAATGAGCTTACAAATTCTATTCTTGTTCATTTTCAAATGCATGAAATGACAGGAAGAGGAGAAAAAGGAGGGATAAATTATAAAAGCTGAAGGAAAATTAAATTTTTCAGCCGTTTTATGAAATGAAAAAAAAGTTTGAAGCATTAAAGTGTATATGTGTGGAGAAACAGAATCAGACATGTGGGACAGTTGAGCTTATGAAATTTACATTAAATGTTTTAACACATACAAAAAAGCTCGCATTCATTTCACTGAGTTTTGTTTTAAATAAATTTAAATATTTTAGTTGATGAATAAATTATTTTAATTCTTCACATATCTTTTTTCACTTTTAATTTTATTTTTTCAAAATTAAGTATAATAATTTAAAATTTAACGGTGTTTTTAAATTTGATAATATTTTAAATTCTGAAAATTCGTTAAATATAAAAATTTTCATAAGTTTTCATCCCTGAAGAATAAATTGGAATGTATTTTAATGCACACAGTTAATATTGCATGGAACAATGAACATACATGAAAATTTCAGCTATAATAAAAGAGAAGAAAATTCGAAATACAATGAATTATGGAAAAGCTTTCCGTCAGAGAACAAAAAAAAGTAAGTCAAATAAATTCTTCATGGTTATGATGAACACTTCCATTATATTTTTTTTTATATATTTTCTTTCTGAGCAATGACAATAAATTCAGTGGAAGTTGTTCATCAAATGATGCAAATAATGAATTCTTTTTATGTCTTTTTTTCTTCGTTATGCTCTCTTTCCATTTTCACTGTGAATCGTATAAGATTGACGATGCTGAAAGAGTGAAAAGAAAAATAAAGAAAGAAGAAAAACTGCTGATGAGATAAGAGAAAAAAAAGTTTTCAAGCGCTGTAAATGATGCATAAAATTGCACAAATTGCAAAACATTTAGAGCAAAAGAGAGCGAAAGCAATTTTTCCAGCAATTTGCTGATAATCAATCTATTTTTATTTACTATTTGAATTTTAATTGAAAAGAAAAAAATATCCGGAAAACAAAATTTTTTATCGTTCTGCTCAACTAACGAGACAAGCAAGAGCAGCTTGTTGGAATCGCTCATAGGCGACTTCATAGTTTGCTGAGATATTTGCTGTGCATTGTGTGAAACGTTCTTCGCTCTTCAATAAAACTTCATCAACCACTTCAAGTTCTTTTGTCAAATATTTCTCATCATCTTGAATTGTTTTCGATGTTAATTCGTCAACAACCTGTGAATAATTTCATAATCAAAATGAAAATTTTTAAAGTAAAAATTAGAAAAGTTTCCCCTTACATTAGCAATACAATCTTGAGTCATTTCTAAAACTTTCTTTCCACCTTTAACAGAACATCCACAAAGTCTATCAGCAGCACCTTGAGCATTGATTGTGACATCTTCAATAATAAAAGTCATCAAACTTTGCAATTGTGTCGTTAAAGTTCTTTCTGCAGTTACACAGCTAATAAATTGTGCTTGAATTGAATCCATTAATGCTTTTGCTTGCTTTTGAACATCACTTGAGTTAATAAAGCAACTTTTAAAACTTGCACCATTGCTTTGAACAATTAAAGTTGCAATATAACTTGTTAAATCATCTGCATAATTTGCCAATGCTGCTTGAATATTTGTGATAATTTCATACATGCCACTATAATAATCCTGTAATCTTTTCGAAAATTCACTTTGAATGCGTACTAAAAGTTCACCAATTGCTGTTCCATAATCATCAATAGCATTCTGCTGATCTTGCAAGAAACTCAAGAAATCAGGTGATGTTGTGTTCGCAAATACTGAAAGTGATGTTTTCGAGTAGTTTCCAAAAGATTGAACAATTGTTTGAACATTGCTACGCACTTCATCGCCAAATGAAAATTTCGCTGATTGTATTTCGATATTCAATGTAAATGTCATGAGTGAAATTGCTGAACGCGATGCATCGGCTGCTTTTGTAACAATTTTTGTAGCTTGGTCGAGTGTCTGCGTGATTTGACTCATTCCATTTGAAATCATTATCATTTGATTGCTAGCAACGCTGATTTCTGTAAATGCAGCAATTGTATCAGCAATAGCCTGCGAATCGAGCTCCCCATCGAGAGTTTCGACTGTTACGTCACCCTCTGACTGTGAAATTGACTCAAAATTTGCCTCAAGCGTTTCTAGCGAAATTCTCAAGTTTGTAATTTGTTCAGTGAATTTTCCGAGTATGATTGTCATGATGCTTTCAAGATTCTTTCCAAAAATAGCAGCGAAATTCTTTGGAGCTGTTTCAATTTGCTTTGTGGCAGATTCCATAAGTTGAGCATTGTAAATAAGTAAAGTAATAATTTTCAATGGATTTCCAGATGTTTGATCAACAAGAAATTGCGAATATTGTTGAATAAATGCTGACATTCCAATGAAAAAGAAACGAAGATCTGTGAGACTTTGTGCAGCTGTTTCATATTCATCACTTTTGAATTTTACCAAAACTTTAACATTTTGATCGATTTTTGGTGGAATATTAACTGTTGATGCTCCAGCTTTAATACAAGCTGATGACATTTTTACTCCAGACGGATAAATTATATTAAGTCCATAAAATGATTCTGTTCCCTAGATAAATTATGAGAATAATTAAATTTTTCAACTTTTCAACAATTTTAAAGTTTTAATAGTTTTTAAATGATTTAACTAATTATCTTATCAAAATCACAACAATAATTACTTTCAAGAAAATCGCAAAAGCAATCAAAAAAGCCAACACAAATTTCATTTTGTTGAAAATTTAATCCACTTTTTTATGTAATTTAACTAAGGTGAAAGATCATTGAATCCTCAAATATGTTGCCACAATTAAAATATTAAGTTATAACACACACGCGAAAGTGAGTGCACCTGATACCAAATCAAGTCAAACCAACAACCACTCAAACCCTTTTTTATCACACACGTGTTGAAATCGCGAATTTTTAGTGACAGAATGAAACATTCTGTAAGTTGATGCGAGTAATTTATACTTTCTTCTAATTTTCTATGTGTAGGTGAGAGTTTTATGTTAATTTTTACGTTCTATTCAATTCTACTCTTGTTCTCTTTCAATTTTACTCAAATTATTCATGAGAATCCGTTTTTGAAAACTAAAATATAAATGTGAGTGTGTTGGTAGAAAATTTTAAGCTTGATGTCATGATAAATAATCAAGAGACAGAAATAGAGAGAGAAAACGAGTCAATGACTCAAATAATAGAAGAAACACAAGACAGAAAAGCAGGAGCAACCACAATTAATTATTCATACAGAACTATTATCATATTGTTCACTTTTCAAATGTTTTTCTCTGTTATGTCATTTAAATTGAATTGGCTTTTTGGTGAAATTGTGCAAATAATGACACTGGTTGTATGTCATAACATTTTTTATGCAAAATAGATGAGCCACAATATAAAGAAAAGATCAATAGCATCGTTAAATCAATAGAAATTCCCATCATCATTCCCAAAAATCAACCTGAATTTCCTGATTTGCTTCTTTTTTTCTTGTCTATTTATTTCTTTTTTTATGTCTAAATTTTTTTTTCTATTCTTAAAAAAAGTTCATTGATCGTTTGAAAATAAAATTTTTATGCCATAAAATTTTTTATGAAGTGATCAAGAAATTTTTGATTAAAAAGAAATTTCTTTTTGTGTTAATTTTTGAAAAAAATTCTTTTGGCTTCTTTCAAATAATTCTTAAAAAAACTGAATTTCTGAAAACTCAATTTTTAAAAAGTAAGCATCATAACTCTAAAGTACAAATGAAAGGGAAAATCGTTTGGTCGTCGGACGACATTTGTTTTGTTGTGCTACAAATGAGCAATGTGGCACAACACGCAATAAAACAACCACATGTCACATGAGACAAAAAATGTTGTGTGGCATTTGAATTTTATACAACTTTCTTTTATTTTTATTCTGTTTAATAAAAATTTGATAAAGAATTGAATTTTTAATAATTTTTTATAAATTTCATTCCATTTGATCAAATATTTAACTTAAAAGTTAATTATTCATTTATTAAATTTTCGAACGTTTGTTTATATTTTTATGTAAACAATGACAAAAAATGTAAGCATCAGACAATGATAGACAATTTTCGTTATCCAAGTAATTTTTCTCGTGTACCTATGCTCAACTCAAAAAAATACTAGCAAATTTTACGCGATTTTAGTAAATCCAAGAAACATTGAAATAGTTCTTCCTTCTATATGTTTTTACTATCTTATCTCCGTCATATTTTAAAATTTTTATAAACAATAAATTTTCAAAACTAGAGAATAAGAACGTAAAATTTGAAATTTAAGTAGCATTTAGATATGAACTTTACAATTTTTTAATTCTTGAAGGTTTCGAGTAAATAAGTCACAATTGAAATAAAAAGTTCATCAAACTTTGTCAGGTCAAAGAAATTCAAACAACAAAATAAAAAGATGATGAAAAATCGTAAAAATAAACTTTATTTTATTCTATTTGCTGCTGCAGTACATAAATGAAATAGAAAATAGCTAAAGCAACTCCCACATTTGACCATTGCATATGAACATATTCTCTAACAGCAGCAGCAGTTGAAGCAGAAGAGCAAACACTCCAATCTGTTGTAAAATCAATGCTCTCAAACTTGAATAACATTTCATTTCGTCTGACACATGCACAGCTCGGCGTGTCATCGTAAAGAATTGTAACAAACTTCAAACTCTTAAAGTTTCTTCTAATCGCCCGATAGCTATCAAATTCTCGACAAAACTTTTGCTGAAACTGCAAATGTTTGATATTGGAAAACTTTAAAAGTTCATCGAAATCTGTCACATCAATTGAATTGTGTGCAAATGAAAGCTCTTCGAAATTTTCACAATTTACATGCCGAAAAATATTCAATGTTGTGAGATTCGTATTGGTTAAATTCAATTTCTTTAACGCGGCTACTGATTGTCGAATGAAATTTTCACTTACACTATAGTCGATAGGATTTTCGGCTAAATTGAGCTCAACTAGATTAACAAATGATTGCAATTGATTCGTATGCCTCAACTGATTGCCAGCCATGTTCAATGAGCTTATTGATTTTACTAAATTCCGCACGATTTCGATTTGTGTTAAATCGCTGATTCTGTTGTATGAAATGTCGAGAGCTGTAATAGAGCTGATGCCGACTAATTGTGGAAGGCCATTGATACGATTGTGCGATAAATCGAGCGAATGAAGAGAGATGAAGGGCATCACGAGTAACACATTGATGAGACAATTGTCGCTCAAGCTTAGCCATAATAAATTCTTTAATTTTGCAAAAGCTTTAATGTCGACATATTCAAGAAGATTTGAAGACAAATCAAGAATTGTGAGTGCACTTAATGTTTGCAGTTCTATGTCACCAAGTGTTCTTAGAAAATTGTTTCTTACATTTAAATTCTCAAGCGCTACAAACTCGTCAAATGTGCCACTTTCAATGTTGCTGATGGCGTTATGCGACAAGTCGAGATTCTTAAGAATTTCACTCTTGCCAATGACACTCAATGTGAAACGATTGACGGTGCTCAAGTCGAAATAATTGATGCTACATGATGTATTTGTGACGATGAGAAAATTCTTACGTGAGCTGTGAAATTGTTTTAGCTTTTTTGATGCTTTAAAATCGACACATGATGAATCACTGTTTACATGAGTAATGAATGTGATAAAAGTTAAATAAAGTTTCAAATGCGACATTTTTTAAGAGTTTTATTTTTATTTACAAACACATAACAAGCTGATTGAGTGTTCGAGTGAATTAAATGAACTAATGAAATTATTCTCGCAAACTGTCATAAATGAGTAATTATTTGCTTAATTATTTACTCATAATTGATAAGACTCTGAGAGTGATTTGACTTTATTAAAACAATTCTCATATTTCACTCTTTATTTGAAAAGTTTTAATTGATTAAAAATTGTAATACTTTTTAACGGTTTTTTGAAATTTAAAATATAAAAGTTCGTTATTTTTTAAATGAATTTTACTAGTTACATTGAAAAGTCTTGAATTTTTAAAACATCAAAATTTTGAAATTTACAAAGTTTGTTTATTTTTTTTAGTATCAAAAGTTTGGTTTTATTGCAAAAAATATAAGGGCGTTTTAGAATTTAAAAAAATTATAGCAAAAATATCTAATTTCTAAAAAAATTCAAATTTTAATTTTAAAGTTTTTATTTTACGATTTTCAATCATCAAAAATTCATATTTTAAAATTTTTACTTTTATAGATTTTTTAAAATTTGAATAATTTGAAATTTATAAAACTGTTAATTTCTGAAATCTAAAATTAAAAAAACCGTTAATTTTCTAGAAAAATTCATTTTAAACTCATTAAGCAATTCTCTGCAGATTTCTTTCATTCCTCGAAACATTACAAAAAATAATTAACTTGAACACAAAAAGTCAGAATTTTTCTTTCCTTTCTCATTTGCTCATTTCCACTGCAACTTTTCATGCTCAGTCTGCAAACTCATTGTAAAATAAAAGAATAAGAAATGACAAATTTTTTACATTTCCTCGGTTCGCTCATTCATTATCCATTTTCTTTGCTACTATTTCTGCTGCTGTTGCTGACGATGACATTTGAAGAGAGAATTTTTTTCTCACTGCACTCACTTGGATAAAAAGAAGAATTAAGTACACACCATGACATTTCTTTCATCTCAAAAATGCATTTATGAATGATGAAATTAAAACAGAAAATTCTTTTAAAGTTCTTGTGAATTTGCGTGGAATTAACTCATGCATAGTGAAATTTTTCAACTTATAGTTCAGTCATTAACTCAACATTTACAATGATAATGTTTGAGGCATAAATGCATGAGTAAAGATTTCATACATAAAAATAATTTTCATTTCTTCTTTAGCGTGAATTTTAAAAAATGTTAAAGAATTAAAATGAAAGAGAAGCTTTTGTAATAGAATTTTTTACCATTGAAAGCTTCTTTATGTGCTTGTCATCACAATATTTTGCGTTTTTTATTCATTCTATGGCTTTTGAAGAAGTTCAAGTGTATTTACTTTTTTTCTCTCTTTTTTTCTGTGTATTTTTCTGAACGCGAAATTAAAAATATGATATTTTTCTCTTCTCTTTCTCAATTTCAATATGTGAGTTTGCTAGCTTCTCTTATTTTTTGTTTTCTCTTTTTTTATGTCATTTGAAACCGATGAGATTAGAATAATCTTGTGAGATTAAAAATAATCCGTTTTTTGTTTGATTTCATTTAGCAGCATTTTTTTCTTTCTCATGTGCTGCTGCTTTTTTTAAAAAAGAGTTGTGGTTAGATGAAATGAATTTTTAGCAGCGATATGAGTGTGGTTGAATTTTTTTTGTTTTGTTGATTTTTGAAAAAGAGAAGAAAAATAAAATTGTTTATTTAGACAAGATTTGGAAACAAAATATAACATTTTGTAGAATTAAGCTTTTTCAAATAAGATTTTTAAGCTCTTGTTTGGATAGGGTAAATTTCAAATTTCATAAATATCATAAAGTTCTAAATAAGAAATAATAGAATGTGTCAAAAAAGTATATAAATGGCCAAATTTGGATTAATCTTTTGAAAACCGTTAAAATAATTAACATGAAACTAAAATTTAACTAATATCGATGAATTCTCAATTTTAATGTACATATTAAATCATGCTTGTTCATAATTAAACAAATTAAGACCATTAAATAGCGTTAAATTGCAAATAAATGAAAATTTTTATTTTGTTTTTGTTTTAAAAAAACCGAAAAAAGCGCCCTCTGGAATTTGAATCGTAACGGTCAAATTGCGAATCGACACATTCTATTATTTCTTGGTTCTAAATAAATAAAAACATTAAATTTTTATTATTTTAATTATTTGTAATATTGACCTTTATATCCTTTACCATTTTTCACTATGAAACATAAAAATTTAAAAACAAACGATAATGTTTTAATATTGATTCGAGCAGTAACAAAGAAGATCCAAATAATATCATAAATTATTTCAATTAAATTATTTTTTTAAGAGTTATTAAGAAAAATAAAACGTGTATATGAAAGAAGAAAACATTTTATTTTGAATAATAAAAAAACTAAAGTAGGGTAAATAAATTGAAAATATTATTGAAATAAAAAAACACCTGTAAAAAAATGACGCATGTATAATGTTTTTAACAACTTTACTTATTATTGAATAATGAATAATTTTATTATAAGATGTTAATATAAAAGGTTTTGTATCCAGTATCAATTGTGATAGCAAAAATGAAAGTCATAATTAATTTTATTAAATTTTATTTTCTAGTTGGTAAGTTTGAATATTTGGAAATTTAAAAGGACTGTCATTAAAAAATCTAAAATAATTTTATTAGTTGCATTTGCAACAGGACGTAAAGTTGATGCAGCATCTAAATATAAATATGAATGCGGTAAATATTTAACAAAATCCAGAGGGTCTCAATTGACTGTTATTAACCATAATTTCTATTGGACGCACGTTTTTCTTACTCATAATTTGAAAATTTTAACCGTCAGTTTTTTGAATTGGGACCCCTTGGAACAAAAAAAGTTATATTTTGAAACCTTGTCAATGCATTTCTATTAGGTACCAAATACTATCGATACAATCTCGATAATGAACCTGCAAAATATGGATTATCAGCTGGTGATTATGAACCTGGTAAAAAGGCTTACGTTGGGATTAGTAATTTTGAAAATCTTATCTATCATGTAAATCAAATTCAACTGAATCCACCTGGATTTGTTCTTTACTACAAAGCTGGACCTGCAATATTTTCAAATGATAGTCAAAAAATTTGGTATTTATACAACAATCCAAATCATAAATACGAATGGGTTGATCAAAAAAATTCAGAAATTCCTCCATTTGCTCTTACAGTAGGAGAAGATCAAATTGGTTATAAATTATTGATTGGAAGAGTAAAAACACCAAATGGATTAGTTCAAATTGGAACTGTAATTGTACCAAATTCAATGACAATGAATTATGCAGATGAAAATGGAATAAGTAGAATCATAAGTAATGGTTTTCAAGTACTAACTTGCACAAGCAGTGTTAAAAGTAAGATTGGAAACTTTAAAAAATATTTTGTTTCAATTTTAATCCTTTTTTAGATGAGGTAAAATATCCTGCTCCATATGAATTTTCAATAAATAAAGATGATGAAAATGGTTGCAGTAAGTAATATCTATAGTTATTATGATTAATTTATTCATGATTCGTACACTTTAAATAGTTCATAATTGGCAACCATATAATAATGATGATGCACCAGCTATAAATGGAATATCAGCAGGCATATATGACTTAGATAACAATGTTTACGTTGGTAAAACCAAAGAAACTGGTTACTTTAATCCAGGGGGAATAGTAATTTATCCTAAAAGTGGAATTTTCATTGGAAACAATGTTGTTGTCTCTAATAGTAGCTACTATTTAGTAGTTAATCCCAATTATTCATACTATTGGATTCCAATTAGATTAAATACTTTATATGAATTAAATAATGTACATATCTTTCCAAATAATACTGTTTGGGTTCGAAATGATGTTGGCCCATGGAGAACTGTTTTTGGTCGAGTAATTTATAATGGACTAGCAAAAATTGGAAAAGTTGCTTATCCAGCAGTAACAGTAAACGATGATGAAGGAACCACAATGTTAAGTGATTGTGAAATTTTGGTTTGCGATCCATGGCCAAAATATAAATGTGCTCAACTATGGAAGAAACTCGATTTTAATGATTTAAATTTATTAGATGATGGTTTTAGTGTTGACAGTACAACATTTATTGGTAGAAGTACACGAAAATACATCAATGGGTATGATTATTTCTTGGGTAAAATTCAAGCAGATTCAAATGGTGTAAATTTTTTGGATGATTTGAGCAACGTTGAATATTTAGTGGAAAATTCAAGTTACATTTACAAATGGCAGACATCTAGAAATGGTGTGAAAGTAATCAATGCTTTGGAACTGCAAAAAGGAGCTCAACGACCATTTTATATTGGCATGACTCGCATGAATGATATTGCAGTAGTTGGTAAAGTTAGTCCTGGTGAAGGTTTATATTTCATTGATCCAGTTACTGGCAAACAGAAGTTAACAAATTCCTATGATGTTCTCACTTGCACATCACCTGATGCTAGTAATGGTGAAGATAATGCAGAAAGTAACACTAATTGGGTTGGAATTTTTAGATGAATTGAACTAAATGTAGTAAAGAAAGATGCTCATATGTAAACGCATAAATCATAAATTTGTTATTCTTTAATTTCTTTCTTTGATTTATTTTATGAAAAATCAATTGGTTTTAATAAACCATAAATCTCTTAAATAAATGTCATTTAATAGCTTAGAAAATAAACTTTAAATAAATCAATACTAAATATTTTATTATATGTGCTTTGATTAATGAAAAACCATCATTAAAATTCTTAAATTCAAAGAACAAAAACAAAGTTTATACCAATATATATATATATAGGGTAAAGGAACCTAATTATCGTCCTATCCTAATTATCGTCCTATTTTAAAAAATTGAAATTTATCACTTTAAACTCATTCCATTGATAAACTAATGATTTATTTTGATAATATATGACATTTAAACACTATTTAGTACTTCATTTGATCAGCAGATTCTTTATTTTTACGCGAAATTTTAATTTTTTTGATTTTCCAAAATAAATAGAATATTTTGCAATATTTTCATTTGACAATTTTTCACTGAATATATTCACTTTTCACACTGCTTTTAACTTCACTGAACTACATTTATCTCGAATTATACATTGCAAAGATTATTATATTGATTTAAATGATTATAAAAGAGCTAGATTGAGTAAAACTTGATGGAACCTAATTATCGTCCTATTTGGAACCTAATTATCGTCCTAAAATTTTGCGATTTAAAATGCGCTTCACTAAAAAAATTACAGAGGTCGTCGACAGAAATCAAAACAAAAAATTTCGAAATTAAATTTTCTCATTTAAAATCAATTTTCTTATTATTTAGTGCATTATGATGGCTTTAGAAAGTGTTAATAAGTGGGAAAGAATAGCATTGAAAAGTGTTTAAAATATTTTATTCATAAAGTGTTATGTAAACAAATAGGACGATAAATTGGATCCAAATAGGACGATAATTAGGTTCCATAGGACGATAATTAGGTTCCGTATTTAAAGTGAAATTGTGATTAAACTAATTATCACTCACTTATAAATGATGATTTAAATAAAAGTGCTTCACATTCTACATTAAATATTTCAATCAGAATGAAAATTGATGAATATTTAAGTGAGATAGAGTGTTTTGAAAATTATTTTTCTTAAAATAGGACGATAATTAGGTTCCTTTACCCTATATATATATATATTATATATATATCTTTACATACGTTGAAAGTGACCGTTAAATTTCAAATCTTTCACTAACACTAACAAACAAAGTCCCCTAAAACTAAATTTGTAAATCTTTAAAATTCCACTTAATGAGAAAGAATATTTAGTACAGGATCATTCTAATAACTTAATTATGATAGAAAAGAACTAAAGCAAGTAATTTAAATGAATAGAAACAGATATTTAAAATATTTTGAAAATTTTAATTTGTTGCTCACTAATACAAACAAGGTTTGTTTCGGTCGGATTTGATCGGCTACAATTTATATATTGTTGTTGATATTGGTTTATACATAGATAATGATAAGAACAGTTGGATGTCTTGAAGGTTACGAGCATTGATTTTGAAAGTTTTTAGAGATTCCTAGATCAATAACAGTTTAAGCCTAGACTTTATTAACGTGATTTTTAAAGCATATTTTACACTTTTCTTTTTCTTTGTATCCTAGGAAGTGCAAAAGACCATAAATCCTACTACCGTCTTCCCTCGAATATAAGGACCGGTCCTTCTATTCAAATTTCTTGAATTCAAAAAGTTTAACGTACCTTTTTTCATACTAAATCAAAACAAAAACTGAGCAACAGTCCTTTTATTTGAATAGAAGGACCGGTCCTTATATTCGAGGGAAGCGCGCCCGCAGATCTATTAATTTAAAAAATACGTTAAAAATTTGTCATTATTTTCGTGAAAATCTTATTTTTTTTTTGGCAAAATCATTACATTTGGCTTTATATAGCAATGAAGTAGTGCTTCTGCAATAAATAAATCTGATTTGAATGATTTTCTAGAAAATTTCTAATTTAAAAATTTAGAGTGCGTTCAGAATTTTAAATCCTTTCAAAAAATTTCTGAATATAAAATAACGGTTACTTTTTATATTGCAACTCATAGAAATAAGAAATGAAAGTACAAAAAGAGAAAAAATCATGAGAATAAAATAAGAGTAATAACATAAAAAAGAGAGTGTACATCTTTGTTATAACTTAAAACTTGAAATCTAATGAAGTTTTCTCTTTACTGCCAAAAAAGGATTTCATTCCATTACATTTTCTTCCAATCTTTTTGGTTTCTCATTCTTTATCGCTTTTTTTCAAATGTCAAGATCGAAATAATTTTTTTTCACTCTTCATGTATGTCTTACATGATTGTTTTGGCATAAGAGAAGAGAAAAAAAGGTCAAGAAAAATTTCTTAATTGTGTGTTGTCCTATCGCATTATAACGTCTGCCGACCTCGATTCTTCGAATGATAATTTATTTGAAGTCTTTTTTGCAATTTGAAATTCAATTCTAATGAAAGAGGGCAGTTCTTTTTAAAAGATGAAGCTTGATCGAGTGTAATGATACAAATTGGAAACCCTTATTTGTTTTATTGGCAATGACAATCTTTGTCTTTTTTTCTCTTATTTTTTATTTGATTTCCTCTTTAAATTTCCGGTTTTTTTCTATTGAATCTATTGATGCTGAAAATTCCAATGAAAATATCACAAAAAATCTTTGAACAAATTTTTGTTAATTCTTCAAGAAATCAAATTATGTTATGCTTGAGGAAATAAATCTGATTGAAAATTAATTGCATAATGTTTGTTCTTCTTGTGCTTTTTTGACATCATTTGTTTTTATTTCTATGTTTTTTTGCTTATGACTCAATCAAATAACTTTCTCATTAGAATATTTTTAGCATAAACATAAAAAAGAAGAAAAAAATGAATCGGGCATTTCCTGATTGTTAAACATTAAAGAAATATTTCGAAAGAAAACAAAATTGTTACCCTTATTTGAATAAACGAAAAAAATATTTTTTATAACGGTCATTTGAAATTTAAATTTCATAACGGTAAGTTTTTATGATAAAAAAACTCCATAGTCCAAAACGATTCCATAGCAAATATTTTAAAAATTTTCCATCTTAAAAAAATTTAAAATTCAAATGACCGTTAAAAATAAAATAAAATTTTATCATAATATAAACATCTTAAAGCTTCATTTTTTGTCAATTTATATAACAATAAATGCCCCAAAAATCGTCCTTTTTTGCCTCCCATTAAGCAAAATTATAAAGAATTAAATTTTCTTGCTATTGACAAAACATTTTGAAAAAAATCCACTCACTCTGCTCTGAACCATTAAACGCATTCATTTACATCGATTTCATCTAATGATATTAAACATTACCGCATTATGCCCGCATAAAAGATTCGTAATTTTGATAATTCTTTCTTTTCTCCTCATTCTCAGTCGCTTGATTCATTTTAATACTATTACGCAAAAAGAAGCAACGACAGAGACGAGATGAAGAAAAATTCTAGAGCAGAGAAAAATTAATCTTGTGTCGCATGAAGGGAATTTTTTGCTGTTGCTGTTATCGATGAGTATTGGAGAAAAAAAAGATTGTCTATGGAGCAGTTCTTTCTTTTTCTCTCATCATAAGCCGCTTCCCAACATAATTTATATTCTTTTGATGAGCATCCTGATGATTATTTCCATTAACAAGACACACAAACAAATTTACTGCTGAGTAAAATATTTTTCTTTTTTGCCTTCTTTTTTGTATCAATTTTGTGCTTTACGTTTTGCATATGCTTGAGATGAACATATTTTTTTTTCTGCTTTTTGTTGATTGTATTGATGAATTTTTTTTCTTTATGAATTAATGAGAGTTTTGATAAAAACTTTATGATAATTTCAATTTTTAAAAGTAAAAACAAAAAACCCGTTAATAAATTTAAATTAATTAAAGACGTTAAAAAATATTTTTAAAAATATAATTGAATTTTTATAAAATTATTAATATGATACTTCATGTCAAGCCATGAATTTTTCTATTCTCTATTTTAATTTTAAAAATTTATAAATTTACTGAGAATTTTAGGGAATATTTTAGCTTAGAAAAATTTATTCAATATTATAAAATGCATTAAAATTTTTATTTTATTTGTTGAATGAAGAAAAATCTAAAAAATTGTTTATAAAAAATATATTATATAAAATATTTATTATATATAACGCATATTAAAAATTTGAAATTTAACGTATTTTAAAAATTTAAATTTGCAAAGTCCGTTATATTAAAATTTTTTTGAATTAATAAATTATTCAAGAAATCACAAAAAAGACATTCCATATCATGATTTATGAATAAGAAAACAAAAATTCATCTCCTACATACCTTCAAGCAAAATTCAAAATTGACTAGCAACACTCTGTCATTAAAAAAATTCATTTTCCAGAGACATACGCACTTGTACATTGATGGAATAAAGAAAAAAAAGAAAGTTGTGATTTTCTTTTCTTTTTCTTGTGAAATTTTCCCTTACAAGAAGGAGGAGTGGAAAAAAGTTGAAACATGATTTTCATTAAAAGATAATAGCAATCTCCTCCCAACAAATGTGTACCATTCAATTTTTATTGTATTTTCAGTATATGTATGAGAGTACATTTTTACGGGAGGCCCATCTTGAATATGTAAGTATTGTACATTCTAACATACATTCCATCCATATCTATATAATAGCATAAAAATCATCTTCTCTTATGGCCCACTTTTTATTTTTTTTTCTTTTCATTGTGTCTTCTTGATATTTGAAAAATGAAAAATAAAATGAAATCAATATCAATGATTCGTGATTTTAGCGCTTTTCATACTGAAGTTTTGTTAGGCAGTTTAAATGAAAACTTGAAAAATAATTTTTTTTTCTAAGAATCTTCTTAGGGTGGTTATAAAATATTTTGAAAAGAAAACTAACTAGAAAAATGAAATATATTAAAACCAGATTTGGTAAAATTTCATTTTGAGTTTCCAGTTATTATTAAAAAATGTTTCCAAAAATTTAAAAATATTTGAATTTTTATTGCATACGAGAGAAAAATCACTTCGGGTGTATGGCGACATTTATTTGTCATGCACAACAATCAATGTTGCGCAACATAGTGCAACGATAATCATATGTCACATGAGACAAAAAATATCGCGCAACAGAAATTGTTGTGTGACTTTTATTCTCATTATATTTGTAAAAAGCTTAAAAGCTTCAAATTTCAAGCAGTTTGATTTAAACCTTTGATTGAGTATTTTACCCAAAAAATTAATATTTCTGAATTTTTTAAATGCTTGTTTACATTGAAATTATAAACAACAATAAAAAATTGTAAACAATGACAAAGAATTGTGAAAAAAATTGTTGGCCAAATAATTTTTCCTCACTTACATAATTTTTTCCATAACGGTTAGAATAAATTTGAAAATGATAAAAAATTTAGAAAGTCTGCTAGAACTTCTAAAAAAAAAGAGTCTGTCTTTTTTTTTTTAAAAAAAAAATGCTTCTTTAAGCAAGAATGACCGTTGTTTTCTAATTTTCAGAGAAATACAATAAATATAATGGTAGTAACGAGGAGAAAGCATTTTCTCGATGCGTGTAATCATGACGATGAGAAAAAAGAAAGGAAGGTGAAGATCTTCGATGCTTCATTTAATTTCTATCAACAATTGTGTTCGAGCTTTTATATTGGAAGATTTTTTTGTGTATCTATATGCGTGTGTATGAGAAAAAGAGATTAAAGGTTGATTACATGACATTTGCCAATTGGTTGTATTTATTGTGTCATTGCACACAGCATATGAATTTGATTCGATTATTATGTCAATGATAAAAAGGGATGAAAGAGAAAAAATGATTGGGTGGCATTTCATTAACTCATTAGTTTCTTGCTCATTCCTCCTTTTCTAAATTGAACAGAATTGAATTAAATTTTAATGCAAGCTTATTGCCAATAAATATAATTCAAAGTGGTCTTTTTCTTTCTCTACATCTGTGAATAGCATTGCATTAAAAATTAACACATTTAACGATAGCTTTATTGCTTTTCGATATTGATATTGTAATGAACATGTTATCTCTGTATTTCTTTTATTCAAGGTAAAGTTACTTTGAAAATAATTTTTTTTGAAATTTTAACAAAAAATTATAAGAAATTTTTTAAAGTCAAGGGGTATTTCTTATTTAAACTGGTAATTGAATTGAAACTTGAAAAATTTTGAAACAAAGTTGTGAATATATTAAAGGTAATTAATTTTTTTTTAACTTTACAATTCTCAAATTTAACGGTTTTTGAATATTTAAAGTTTTCTTTGTTTACATTTTTTGTTGTTGTTTACGTTAAAAATTTAAAAAAGTTTGTTCAGTTTTTGGTAACATTTAAATTATTTCAATTGATATTTATTAAAGGTTTTTGTCCCTTGAATTTTTCTTACTTATTCATAACCAAGAAAAGTATGTAAAACAATTTTTCTATCAGCCATAAAATATGCATATCTAATGTAATGCATGGAAATTGATATTAAGTTGTTGTAAGTACTCGTTTGGAATTTTTTTCTGCACTCACTGCCCAATTTCAACATCTCTATTGATTTAAAGGCTTCGTAAAATAAATCATTTTTATAGCTTTATTCTTCCTTCCATCTTTGCAATGCTATGCTATCTGGAACAATATAAAAAACTACACAAAATACAAAATGTTTTCTCTTTTTCATTCGCTTACAAAACTCATGAATTTTGAGCTCATCTATTAACCGGTATATAACTCACAATATCGTAAAGGATTTAAATGTAAATCATTTTGTAATCACAATGTGCGAGTTTGTATATGTGTTTTCTGTAATCACATTTTACAGCATCATAAAAATGAAAAAGGCATGTGAGAGAGATACGAAATGAATGAAAATGAATAAAGCTTTATGTTTGAGCCTTCTTCTATTCTTTCATATTCATTTTCCTAGGCGACAATGAAATGAAAAATGCGTAAGCTTAGGTGTGAATTTTGTTTAAATCCAGATTTTTTTTGATGGGAAAATTTCAGAGAAATTTAAATAGTTTTCAGTTTTAAATTTAGTTGAATTTTGTAAAAAATGACTTTTGATTAAAATTTTTCTTTTTCCAATTAAACTTTCATTTATAACGGTTTTTGTAGTTCAAAAAGTTTAAAATCAATTTTGAATTTCAAAATTAGAATTTTAAACTTTTAAAAGTTTTTATAAGTTGAAATTTATATTTGTAAAGTTAAACAGTCACTATGAGTTTGTATTTTAAATTAATTTTTGAATTTAAAATTACGGAATTTTTAAATTTCAAATTTACCGGATTTTAAATTTTAAGACAGATATTTAAAATTCATGAATTTAAGAAATTTTAAAAAAATTTTAAATTTTTTAAAAATGTTTTGATATTTATATTTTGTTTTATAAAAACGATTTTTTCAAATTTAAAATTTCAAAACGAAAAAATCAGTTAAAATTTTTTCTTTTAATAAAAAGTATAAGAAATTTTCTTTTTACATTGACCCATATTTTCTTCATCCAATAAAAAGGAAATATTAAATTCTCGTTATAGCCATTTAAAAATTTCCTCTTCGTAAGATATAAAATTTTTAATTCATTCTGCAATGTATTTTATGTTTACCTTCATTCTCACATTCACTCATTCATTTCGAGATACAATTTAAACGCCAGCCATATGTGAAACTTTATGATACGAAAATTTATGTATACATTCGTCGTCATAAAAGCTCATATCATGCTTATTGTGTAAAGTTTTTCACTTTTTTGATACAAGTTGGATTACGAAAAAAAATTTATTGATTTTTATTTACAAAATCTAATCGATTTGATCTATTGATTTAAAGTCATCAAATTCATGCATCATATGTCGTTCCTCGAGACAAAAATAATCTCGCATATTTAATAAATTTTTAGCAGTTTTTTCATGTAATTCTTTTAAAGTTGGTAAATCACCGCCATAATCTTGAGGCATATGTGAACGTGGTATATGTTGATGAAAAAAATCTTTGTAATCTGTGTCACCAGAATGCACATGAATCATGTCAAAAAGCTCACTCCACATTAATGGTCGCACCATTGCTGCAAAGAAATTTTTATAAAATCTATTCGAATATTTGAATTTTTTTCTAAAAGCTTACCAATGAGAACTTGAACCAAATACGATGCATTGAATACATGAACAGCTTTTAATGGCAATGGATTTGCATTTCTGAGAAAATCTAACATTACTTTCAAAGATTTTATACCAGGACGAAAGAGATGAGCAAATTTGACATTTTTCCAATCTGATACGAATATTACACCATCTCTTGGTCCATCTTTATAGATTGATGCTTCTAAAAATTAGAATAATTTTTTTTACAAATTTAACGTATTTTTCAAAAAAATATTTAAAATTAAAAAGGTCGTTAAATGTTTAAATTTTCTAAATTTCATCAAAAATATGAATTTTCTAAAAATTTTATTTGAATTATTTTTAAAATAAAAATTTAGGTTTCATTTCAACGTATTTTTCTATTTCAAATTTTTTTTGAGTTTCCAAAGTTTCAAAATACTCTTAAATTTCTCACCTGCCATCATCATAAACATTCGATAGACAACATTATAATTGTACTCTCTTGGTGGGAAATCTAAAACTCGATGAATAAACACGAAACAGTTATCTTGCGTAATAGGCAGCGAAGCAATTTCCTGTATTTCCATTTGATGTTGTATAGATTTTGATTCAGGATCTCGTTTGCCAAATAGTGCTGGTGATGATTGCTTTATTTCGTAAAATCTTTGAAGAAAGCTCGCTGCTTTATTTATGTCACCACCAGCAACGCATGTGAATAAAACGAGCTAGAAAACATTTTTGTTGATGAATAGAAATTTCACCATGACCTAACTCACTTGTTTATCGAAAATTAGTCTGGGAACAGCGGGAATATCTTTTGCAATTTTCCTCAATGCCACAACATCGTCATGATTAAGTTTTTGACGTTGCAAAATTTCATCGTAATTGAATGCTTTATCAACAAGAATTGAAAACTCTTCAGCCATATGTAGTGAACACAAATTCGTTATGAACTTAACTCGTGAGTGTCTAAATATTAACTGAAGAGGTTCATTGATTTTTTTGTTCATAGTAAAATAAAATGTGATTTATTAAACAAAACTTTGAATGTATTTGTCACTAAAATCCAGTTTTAAGCTAACACTATTATTTAATGTGTCATGAATGTGAGAAAGTAAATTTCATTTTTGTTACACAATCATGTTATGCTACGATTTGCATGAATTTATTTTCTTTTGAATAAATTTAAATTTTAAAATATTTTGCTAAATTTGATATGTAAATTGTTATTGATGGGAAAGTTTTGAAATTTATAAATTTTCGAAATCATCACGATTAATTTTGAAAATATTACAAAAGAAATTGAAACTGAAATAAATAATAAAATCATTATGTAAATTTAAAATAAACATTTTGACCAAAATTTTAAATAAACTGAAAATATGTAAATTTAAATTTCACATGTTGACTTTTCGAAAGTCAATAAATTTATTTTTAAATCACTTTATAACTAAATATTTTTACATAATAGCATACACCTAATAAAAGAGATATAAATAGATTTTGATTGAAAACTAACGGTATTTACTTGCTTGACAATGAAAGTTCTTTGACAAAAATTATATAACTACATAAACTTTGGTTTTTTATGGGATGAAGAACCCAAAAAGTTTGTAAGTTTTGACTTCACCTTTAGATTTTTTTGGAAAGATGGAAATTGTTATGTGGCTTCTTTTGATTTTATCAAAAATTCTCAATCTAAATTATCAATTTTATTCTAAATCTAATAAATTTTTGTCATCAAAATATCAAAGAATTTGTACGTATGTGTTGCAATAATCAAACTGTCTGTAAATGAAATTGAAACAGTAATAAATCTGTGTTTAAAAGAACATAAAAGTGAATGAATATCCCAACATGATAAGGAAGGTAAATTTAAAATTATGTTATAACACATAAGACCAAGACCAACTAAAAGAACAACTGCATCATAAAACAAACTCTTGTCTATTAACTTGTAAAACACATTTTCACATTTTGCAACAATTTTTACAATCTTCTTCTTTATTTTAGTACAATTTAAAGTGCCATATGTGCAATGATGGTTTATGATATACACACACATTGTACCCAAGAATTGTGCTATAACCCATAACAAGCAGAGCAACAAAAAATGTCATTTTAAGCTCTTTCTCACTGCAAATGATTTAAAAAAAAAGAGCAACAAACATTCGTCTTTATTTATGAGCTGTTTTTTATCAATAAATTTTTCTTCACAATGAGTTTATTGATTTTTTTTATTCCAACAGATTCACATGGTAAAAATGCGTTGAAATTCATGTGCCAATTATCAAAAGCATGAATGAATGTCCGGTGATGGAAACTTTTTATGTATGGCAATTTTTCTTTTTTCAATGAATTGAATAACTTCAGTCAGTATTGCATTATTACAATTGCCATATCAATTTTTCTTCTTTTTTCACGCATACATTCAATTGCTTCAATGCTTTCAATAAGAGCGAGAGAGAGTGAAAAAAAAATTAATTTCCTGCATCAGATTTTTTGTTGTTGTCATTGCATGGATTTAATATTTTATTTTTCATCTCTTCCTCTTCATCTGTTTTGTATGTTTAATTCAATAAATGATAGAGAGTGAAAGAGGCTGTTTTGTATGTTTTGTGTTATTAAATAAATAAATATTATTGAACATGAATTTTCATTTTCATTTTCAGGACTCTTTATATTGGCGTCATATGTTAGAATATTGAGTTATGAATCTATAAAAAATTCTTAAAAAAACTAATTGTTTGCAAAAGATTTGAATTTTCGCGCCAAAAAATGTAAACAAACAAGAATTTGCAAAATTCGGAAAATGTTGAGAAATCCTTTAAAGTCAATGTTAGACTCAATATAACTGCATAAATAGTTAATATGAACATGGGAAAACTAATTCCAGTCATTCAAGGGCTGATTTTTTGTTTCTTGAACAAACCAATAAAAACCAAATTTTAGTTTGTATGAAAAAACCAAAATTAAATAAAAAACTAAAAATTTTTCAGGCCTTCTTTGAAGTGCTTTGAACGCTTAATCTTGCTTCAAAGAACTGATGCTTTTTGAAAGCGTTGTTTAGTTTCCAAGCTTGATTTTTAATTCTAATTTATTTTAATTCATGAAGAAACTCGATAGAAAAGTTCAATCAATTTTTAAGACTTTCAAAACACTTCAATCCAAAATTTGAATTATCTTTAATTTCTTTCTTTCATTGTAATCAAAGAGTTCTAAAATGGTATTTCAATCTTAAATCTTTGTCTCATAAATAAAATTGAAAATCTTTCAACAATGCATTTTCTGTTTTTATTTTTTTGTCTTTACCCTGGTGGGCTCACTCGAGACTTTCGACAGTTGAAAATTTCAATTCAAACGAGATTTCATACCCCTTTTCGATTTTTCTTTGTTTATTCGAAACTTTCGAAATACAATTTCGAAAATTGAATTTGAAAAAATCAAATTTACTAAGCGAAATGTAGTAAAAAAAACTGATTTAGTGAAATAACAACATGTTTTACACCAAGGTTCATTTATATTTAGATTAGAATGAGGATAAAAAGTTTTTTGTTTACAAAATTTTTACAATTCAACTCAATTCGAAAATATTTAGTTTCACACCCCAAGATCTTTTTTTTTCAAAAAAAGATCCCTAACGGCTGTGTGAGCCCACCAGGGTCTTTACAAACAAAATTGCAATAAATTTTCATTTAACTTTTTCATATTGAGAGAAAAATTCATACGAATTTAATCATCTATCTGTTTCTACTTCTGCAACTCCCTAAAGTACTCCCATTTAAAATGAAAACTTTCAATCTATGTTTCTTGTTTTTTGTTGATTAAAAAATTTCCAGAATTGAAATGTTTTCAATAGTTGTTGTGTAATATTGACAATTAACAGGAAAAATTGTAAAAACATTCAACATAAGTTCACTTAAAGCCTTTAAGCACATCGAAAATGTTGAATTAATCCCAATAAAAGTTTCATACTCAACGAGGCATCTCATGTACATGCAGAGCGAGAATAAAATTCTCCGATGTTTTTTCATTCGAATCTCATTTCCCTGTTGGCCTCATTTGTTTGCAAATTGGTATATCACGAGAATACTTGAATAAGAAAAATCCATAAGAGGCTTTTTTTCGATATGACGATGATCATAGCATTGCAAACAAACAGAATAAGTTCAATTTCAATATTTTGCATGCAATACCAATTTTCTCTTTTTCATGAAATTTTCATAAGTTCAAATGTAAACATAAATTGTGTTTTGATTATTTTTGACATGAAGAAATCTTTGGAAATATAAAAAGTTTTTTAAAATAACTTCAATTTTATTTGATTTTCATAATTTATCACTATAAAATGTCTAAAAACATGCAAAAAACAATGCAAACTAAACATTCATTTTCTTTTATTGGATTTTATTTATTTTTTAGCAGTTGCATGCAAATTTTTTCTTTCTTTTTCTGTTTGTATTTATTTCTTTAGTTTATATAAATGACACAGAAGAAAAATTATAAATTTTAAAATTTTCCTCCTTTTCTTTGTTATTTTTTTCTGTTTTCAATTTTATTTATTTTTTCTTTGTGAAGTTTGGATGAAAAAATAGGAAAATAATTTTTTTTCTTGTATTCGATTGTTTTAGACCTTTTTAATAGTAAATTCATTAGAAATACAGAAATTTAAATTTTTTCTTGATTTGAATATTTCTTTTAAATTTTTTTAGCGATTTCTAAATAAAACGGTCATATTAAATTCAAATTTATATTCTGTCGTTTATGAATTTTTATATTTGAAAAATTGTAAAATAAAACTGCTTGATTATGTGGATTGATAAGAATCGAAATTAAATGTTTTAATCATTTCAAAAAATAACGGTCAAATTAGATTTAAATTTAAATTTTTATCAGTTACAAAGCAAAAAATCTATAAAAAGAAAAATGTTTTAGTTTCGTGGTTTTAGTTGTTAGAGCCACAACTCAGATTATTCAGATTTAAACCATAAAATCAATCTTAATTTCTACAAAAATCAAAAAGTTTTAAAAACACATAAATTTTCTCTAAAAGTCATAAAATCTTTTTGCAAACATGACAATCTCATAACCATTGAGTCAATAAATATTTTTTCTCTCTCAAACTCTAAAAAGAGTTTTTAAAGCATGCATGCACATAAAAAACATTTTTCTTATGACTAAGACGTGACATAACTTATTAATGCGGATTTTAATTGAAATTTTATTCGTTTGCTTAATTTATGAAGCAATGTGTGAGTGTGTGTGCTATTTTAAGAAATTTTATTTGTCTTTTATCTCTTTCATTTAAAGTGTAGAGAAAGCAATGTTTTTTTTAATTATGATTATATGCTATGTGGATAAAAGCTAAACTCTTTATTTTCCTTTATGTGCTTTAATTTTTTTGTTTTCTTCTATGACTTGATTCTTTGGTATTCAATAAACTTTTCAATCTTAAAATCTCAATGTCATTTTAGCTTTTAAAATAAAAGAGTTTTAAAGATTGCAGTTTGCTTAAGTTAATTTTTAAATAGTAAACAAAAACATGAAGTTGGCTGCAAAATATTTAATTTTAATTTAACCGTTATTTTAAAAAAATTTCAATAACATATCAAAATGCGTTTAAATCTAAAAATTAAAAAACTTTCTCAATCTAAATCTTCTCATTCTACCAAAAAATCCTTTCTATGTTCTCTTAATTTATATTTTGCGCGATGAAATTGACAAATTGAATTTTCCGGCCACACAATAACAACAACGAGCAAAGAAAGTTTTTTCTTTAAGTGAAATTGAAAATTATTGAATGGAAGATTATACAAGTTTTTTGCAAGCGAATGAAAAATTATTGACGAGGGAGAAAAATGGAAAAATTGAGAAAACTGTTGAATCATTCACTAATTGCTGATCGTCATTAATCTATTGTGAACTTCTTAATTGACTTTCAATTACAATAGAAATGCGGAGCTATGAAAATAAATGGGAAGTTTTATGCTATTATTTTCATCCACAATTTATTTTCTGTTCTAGGCTTTTTATTTTTTAAAATGGAAGAAAATTAAAAAGAAATTGGAAAGTTTTCCTGATTGATTTTTATTCTTATACTTGCTTTTGAATTTTTTTGTAGTTGTATAAAGTGAATTGTATAAATTCATAACAAGTATTTTACTACTTAAGTTTTCTTAATTTTTTTTTTTCATTATTTATAAAAAGAGCTCTTAAATTTGCTATTGGGCTTTCATACATTAAATAAACAAATAAAACTGGAATAATTGAAACTATCAAGTCAATTACCAATGTTTTAACCTAAAAAAATAAAAAAATCTTTAGAAATTAAAGCTAGAAATCAAATAAAATTGTTTACCATATCAAAAGGTGTAAAAACATCAAATGCTTCAAGTTCAAGTAATGTTCTGAATCCTTGAATTAATGGTAAACAAAGTGTGAAGCTTAAAATTACTCTTGATGGAACAATGAACATATTTGATGATAAAAATTGATTGATGATTCCTCCAAAACCACGATAACAAGCAAAAATTATAAAATTTACAGCAAAAATGTAGAAAAAGCTGTAGAAAATTTCCAAATTTCTGTCCATAGGATGAACAAAGGGATAAACAAACATTGGTATGATTGTAATGTATAACATAAAGTTGATGAACTAAAATCATAAAAGAATTTATTTAAATATTTTAAAATCAAGATTTTTTACCTTTTCATTCTTCATCAATGAATTTTCAAACTTTCTGTCAAGAATATAAGACAATAATATTCCACTAAAGAATGAAATGACTCGAATATGTGTTGAGAAGTATGAAATGACCATTACATCGCCTCCTGACATGATTCTAAAAGTAAATAAAACCAAAAAATCTTTAAAAGTTTGAAAATACACTCATAATTAATTATATGTGTTAGTGTAGTAGATCAAATGTAGATCAAATTTACTGGCATCAAAATGTAAACAAAAAATTTAAAATTCCAAGCTTTTAATTAATTGAAATGGTATGACGCATTCAGAGATATTAAAATTTTAAAATTAACTCAGAAGTAGATCATAAAAATCGTCAGAACTGGTTAAATGCTTGTTTTTTAAACAAAATTCTTTTTTTTTGTTTACATTTTAGTGCTAAAAATTTTGATCTACATTTGATCTACTAAACTAAACTGACACATATAGGAATGCGTGTAACATGGAAAAACTAATAAAAAAAGTTAAAAAATAAAACAAAATTGTGATAAATTTGTAAAGTTTTTTCTTAGGCTTATTCACAGATTCAATTGGTCAATTTTCCAAAGATTTTCCTCGAATTTTGTTCATGTTTACGATAATTTTCAGAAGTTTTTTTTCGATAAATTTAGATTTCTTACGATTTTTTTTAAATTGTAAAAAATACTGAGTTATTCAAATAAGGAAATCTACTTTTGTTAAAAAAAACTTACGATGAAATATTTCCATCAAAATAACTTTCCATTGATAAAAATGTTTTTAATCTCAAAGCAAATCCAATGATGAGAATAAATCCATAAAAATCTATTTCATTGATTCTTAATTTTTTGACTATTAAATGCAGAATCCCTGACAGAACAATCAATTGAAATAAAACTGGAATAAACCTTAAAAAAATAAAAGAATTTAAAAAGTTAAATTTATCAATTTTTCTAATTTACCAAGCATGAATTGCACACTAAAAATATAAAAGTTATCAAAAATTGACTAATTTTAATTCTATAAAATTCTTACCATAACATTTGGTTCAACAAGATTTTGAATATGCAACAATGTTGGCAATAAACTTTTCTCACAATTTTTATTAATTTCTTTATAAATTGGCAGTAGCAAAGGTGTTTGTAGAAATTTAAAATCAGAAATACTCTCAAATTGCCATTGTGACAGAAGAACTGCTGCAAGAACGAAAGTCAATCTGAAATATCTCTCAATACAAAATCTCCAAAAGTTGAAATTATCAGATTTCATAAGCGATCGACCAATAAACAATCCGCACATTATAAAAAATGCATCCATTGAAATTGCAACTGAGAAAAATCGATAAAAAATATTTCCATAGCCTTGATATGACAAAAGTGTTTGACCACTTTTGACTGGAAATAAAAATCTCACTTCTAATCCATGTCCAGCAAAAATATAACACATTAAAATTACTTTTATGCCATTTAAGAATGGAATTGTTGATCTTTTGCTATTTTCTGTGTTCAAAAGTGACTTTAAATTTCGTTGAAGTGAAAAACATTGACAAAATTTCATTAAAAATGATGATGAGTTTGAATTTGAAGTTATTGATCCTAAAATCACTACAGTAATGATGAAAATGTGGAAATATCTAAAAAGTAAATAATTTTAAAAATTTCTTTTAAGAAGTTTAAAGTTTAAACCAAACTTGACATGGCTGTCTAAAATGAAGCTTGACATTTTTCAAAAAATGCGCTAAAAATTATTCAAAATTAATTTATAAAATTTTACGAGCTGAATCTAATTAATCAGAACTTTTTAAAAAGCTTTCAATGACATTTTTAAGACTTGTAGTTTTTCTACAATTTAAAACAACAAAACAGCTTGCCAAGTCTGGTTTAAACTAAAAATTCTTAACTTACGTTGAAAAATAATAAATTCCACTTGAATTAATTTTTGTATTTCTTTCTTGACAAAAATCTTCAATTTCATAATTATCAGAAAACATCAATTCAGTTCCAGTAAAAGTTTCAGTCATCAAATTCTTGATATCACTAGAATTACATGAGTTTGGAATGCAAATTGCTCCACCAAAACTAGTATCAAGTTTGTCCATTGGAATCAGTAAAATTTTGGTTGGTGGAACAGGAATCACTTTGTATTGAAATTCTGGCAAATATCTATACTGAATGAGGCAATATTTAGGTTGAAAATTTGAGTGATTGAAAGTCATACAGTCTTTGATTTTTCCGAAGTCGAATGAATTTCCATGTGATGGAATATTTTGTAAGTTTGACCATGTTTTTGATACTTGAAAATTGAAAATTAATTTTTTAGAATTATAAAATTTAGTTTTCATTAAAATAATTGAAATTTAAAAATAAAAACTGTAGTAAAAAATGAAAAGTTTGAATTTTCAAAATGTTTAACAAAATTTCTCTTAAATTTCAACTCACATTTATCAAATTTCCCTTCAACAAAAATTTTATTTAAATCTTTAAAGCACAAATCACTCAATCTAATTTTGTTAAGGTCAACAATCTTTTGACTAAAAGTAAATTTCACTAAGATTATCAACATCAACAACAATTTCATTTTTAAAGGTTTATTTTTTGAATGAATTGTCACGAATGAGTAATTTTTAATCACACAAACACAAAAATTATTTTTAATCAGCTGTTGAATTTTGCAAATTTCCAAAATATTATCAAGACGCGTGCTTTACTTATAAAAAGCTGAAAGAGAAAAGAATGAATTTTAAATGCAACAATCTTTATATTTTAGATTTTATTCTCACTTTTTTTACTCTCAATTTATTTCTCTCATTAATGCAATTCTTTTTATTCTTTTGCATAGATTTATGCTTATCAAAACAAATTTAAATTAAATTTTTTAGTGAATTTTGCTCTTATTAATGCTGTTTCACTTTAGTTAAGTAATAAAGATAATAAATAAAAATTGAGTTTTCTAACGTTTGCTATTGAAGTTTTTCATCCTAGGCTATTCACAAGGTGCCTATCGATGTTTTTTTCTAGTATTTTCTAGCTATTTGTGCCTATTTTTATTCTTAATTAAAATAATCCTGGTTTTGTCTAATTAGAAGTTATTAATTCTTTTTTTGCTTTTAAAATAAAATTGACTTGTTAAAAAAGTACTACAATAAAATGTAAAATTTAATTCAATCTTGGTAAATTTTATGCTTTTTTTAGTGTACCAACTTTAAATTAAATTCAATGAAAACACATGAATCTATTTAATCTGAAATTTTCAATTATTTCATTTCATTAAATCAATCGCAAAGGAAACTTTTTATATAAAACAAAAGAATTTATTGATTTGTGGTAAATTTTCTTTCTATGCCTTTCTAAAAACAAGTCTTTATATGTTTTAAAACAATAGTATGTTTTTAAATTTTATTTTATTTAATGTCGACATTTTAGATTTTTTTCTCTCTCATGTATTTTTAAGGAAAAAGCAACAATAGAGAATGAAAAGTAGAAAATTAATGGTTTCCATCTTGTGAAACGACAGCTTATAACATGAAAGTGAATTAAATATAATTGTTTAGATACTGAAAAAACTTTTTTCTACATTTTTTAAGTGAAAAAAAGGCAGTGGGAAATTCCCTAAGACATTTCAATCAATTTATATTTTTTTTTTGTATTGATGAAAAAGAATGCTCAAATTGGCCAGAATATTTGGTGTCGATTGTATATAGGCGGAAAAAAGCACAAATTGGAATTTATTGGTAAAGCAATCATGTGATTTTGGAATGAGAAAAGCATAAAAAGTAGGGAAAAGAAAGAATTTAGCCTTTAACATTCATTGAGCGATGTTCAATAACATTCATTCTCTGTTAAAGCAATAAAACCAAACTTCCAGTTGTGAGAAAGGAAAAGAAAGACATGAAAAGGATTTAAAGAATTTTTAAAAAGCAAGAAATCATTTTAAGAAATGCTTTTATTGAGAATTAATTTTTAGTGTATTTTCGGTTGTTACAAAAAGTCAGCTTGTATTTTTATTTTGGTTGTTCACTGAGGCTTGAGATCTCAGTAAAACTAGAAACTTGCAGAGTTTGCATAAGATTTATGTTATTATGTGATAATAAACAGATTTAGAAAGCTTTTATTACATTTAGAAATCACAAAAAGTAAAATCTGAATATGAAACTACCGAGAGGAGAAAATTTAAATATTAAAGTCATCTCGGTAATTTTCAAATTTGACCGTTATTTAAAAGTCATTAAAGTTGGACAATAAGTGCAAAATTTTAAAACCTGATTAGCAGCCTTAAAATTTGCAAATCTTGATATATCACTAACCGTCTTAAAGAAAATTTTCTGAAAATTAAAAAAGCCTTAAAAAATTTTCTTTCAAAATTATTCCAATTAGAATTTTAAAATATTCAAGTGATTTTCCATTTTTAAATTTCAAATACAAAAGAAATAAAATAAAAGATTCAACAAATTTAAATTGAATGAAAAAAAGAAAGAAAATTTCATTTTAAACATCATACAAAGTGTATAAAATGAAAAAGAAATAAAAATTGCCAGAGGAGAAATAAAGTTTTACAACTATAACTTTCTTCTTTTTCTGATTCTTCGTTTGGTGTCGAATAAATGGACATTATGGGAATAGAGATAAAAAAATATTTGTGTTTGTTGAATTACTTGGGATTGCTTTATTGAACACAATGAATTTTCTCATGAGAACAAGTCAATTTCTCATCATTTAATTGACTTGCAATCGACCTAATTTAATTATTTGCCTTTGATTTATTTCAAGAAGAATTTTTTTTTCATCAATTCTTCAGTTTCATTGAAAAATGAAAAACTTTTATTCACCTTTTTACATAAACACAAGTGAAACGGAAGAAGAAAAATTTCTCAATTTTCTCTCTGCTCTATATTGCAAAAGAAGCGTGATAGAATGAGAGAGCAGCATTCAATCATTTATTTCTCTTTTTTTATTCATTTTTTATTCTATCAATACAACATTGAATGAAAGCTACATGTTTCAATCTCTTGTATACTAACTCTTCTTCTATGTTTATAAAACACAAGTTTTTAGCGCATTTTTTAAAAGAAAATCTCAATCAGAGTTGGAAAAGTAGATCTACTTTTCATATTAAATAAAAGTAGAAAATATATTTTTATATGAAAAATAGGTAAAGTAGGTAGCTACTTTTACAACTTTGATTTCAATTTTTTATTTTGTTAATCAATTCACAATTTATTGAATTATTGTTTCAAGGGAAAATCAGTGTAGGGTAACAAAAATTGTCCATCATTATCTGTTGTTTACATTTTTTGTCTTTGTTTCCATAAAAAATGTAAACAATGACATAAAAATGTAAACAAAGCTTTTGAAATTTTTTAAAAAAAATTAAGTTTTTGAGTTAATTACCCAATCAAATGCATTGATATTTATTTCAAATTACTTTAAATTCTATTCTTTATTAAACTGTCATTAAACAGAATAAAAATAAATGAAAATTGTAAAAAAAATTAAATGTCACGCAACATTTTTTGTCTCACGTGATATGTGGTTTATGTCGCCTTTGTTGCACCACATTGATCATCAACAACAAAACAAATGTCACCTGACGACAGAATAATTTTCGTCTTGTTTTATTCAAATAAAAATCTTCTGATACTTGAGAATTTACAAACTAAAATTAAGTTTTTCAAAATGGAAAAAGTTAACATTTTTTAATTAAAATCAACTTGTTAATTTATTTAATTAATTTTAAAGAATCTTTTGGTTATTAAAGTTGAAAATTTCATTAAATTTTGTAAATTAACTAAATGAAATTTAATTATTTTTATTTCAAAAGAGAAAGAAAGTTTGAGTTTCATATTTTGATTCAAAAAGTTTTCATCAATGTTTTATCTTACAATTTCAACAATTTTTCTTCATCATTCTTTTATCAATATCATTTCCTTTTGCTGTTTCATTCATTCATCACTTTGGCGGGAAAAAAATGCATTTTTCGATATTTCCATTTCGTTGAATTTTCATCATCTTCTGCATTCAGTATTTTTTCTCGCTCTATTTCTTCATTTCGCGATGTTTCCTTAATATTGCTACTGTTGCTGTTGTTGTTGTTTTTTAGTTGAACGCCTTGGGAATATTGTATATCGTTTCTTCTGCTGCTGCTACTGCTTCATGATATAAAAAATTGTCTCAATTTCATTTCCATCGTTTTTCTTCCTTTAGCTGCCACTATAGAGCGTATATACATGTTTATTAAATGCGAAAAGAGCACGACTATAAAAATGTGTATTGGAATTCTCCTTCTACTGCTGTTGATGCTTTAAAGAATTTTTTTTCTTGCTTATGTGGGAGTTGAAATTGAAGAATGTTGTGGGAGGAATGACTGTGTATCAAATACACATAAGAAGAGAAAAAAAAAGTTTATTATCTCGAGCGATGAGAAGAAGGAAATTGAGAAATTGATTTTTATACATAACATAGATTATGATTAACCATGACATTGCTTAACATTTGTTGATATAATGAAAAGAGAAGGTTGAAAAATTGAAACATCAGTGAAATTATTAAGGATGAAAAGAAATTCTTCTTTATATATTTTTCAATTCATTTTTCTGGGGTTTTTACGTAAAATTATATTTTTTTTGAAAAAAAACGGTAATTTCAAAAAATTTTTTAAAAAATAACGGTTTTAAAAATAACTGATTTTTTTTTAAAAAATATATTTTTAAAAAGTTTAAATAAATTTACAAACTTTCTAAAATTAACGAACATTTTCAAAAAAAATTGAAAATAACGATTGAAATTCCAATTTGATGTTTTGTCTACAAAAATTTATAAAATTAAAATATTTTTTGCGTTTTAAACTAAAAACTTCAAGTATCAAATTAAAAAATTTTCAATCTTCAATATTTTTTGCTAAAAACGTAATTTTTTCATCAAAAATTCAGTTCCAATTTTTTTTATTTAATCTCATGACTGTCATGAATCTCTAAGAGGATTTTCGTTAGCTTACTTATCTTCTTAAAGCTTTAATAAATTTTCAATATCAAAAAATATACTTATTTACCTTTAATGCGGTTTTTCATGAAAATCTTAAATTATCTGAAAATTTATTTTCATTTCTTGCAATAAAATAAATGTTCATTGCAAACCACTTGCAATTTTCTACTACAGATGTTTCTGCTTTGTCACTTTTGTGTTTGTATTTTAATTGAGTTATGTGGTAATATTTTGTGGTTTCAATTGCTATACATCCAATTAAAATTCGACCATTTATGCAATATTTTTCAACAAAACATACACGATGCGATAAAGTACGAAATTTCCTCTCTTCAGTTCATACAAATTTGTTGAGTTCACATAGGAAAATTGGCTAAATTATTCACTACAATATGATGCATCGCTGTGGCTACAATAGTTGTATACAACTCAAATATCGCTTTTATGAACTACACAAACATACTTGAGCATTAGAGCATCATATGGAAAATATTTTTTATTATTATGTATGGACATTTTATAGAATGAGAACATGCGAATGATCCATTGAAAAGGGGATGAAAATGAAAATTGAAAAATTTTATTTAATTGAAATTTAAGCAAAAAAAAATTTAATAAAAAGTTAACAAACAATCAAATTAAATCTTGAAATATTTGAATTGATATGCAAGTTTTGAATTTAACAAGAATCTTTTGATTTAATTTTTCTTTATCTGATCTTGAAAATATTTTGCAATTTGTCACAATTAAATTTAGAACTACCAGAAAATTTATGAAATTTTCTAAATTTTTAACTCGAATTATTAAAAACATTAAATTTATTATTGATTCATGGTAAATTGTTAATGCCAATCGATCGATTGTCGATTAGAGATCGAGTTTATTATATAGATTCATAACTGTCACATTCAGATTCAAATATACTTGAATTTAGTCATCTCGGACTTAGTACAAAAAGTGAGACCGAAGTTCATTTGGGTTCTTTACATTCGCGACTTCAGACCGAAAAGACTTAATTTTCAAAATGTTACTACCAATCGGTTTTACTGATTGCAGTATGAAAATCAAAGACCCTTTCGTTAAAATTTCAGTAAAATCAATTTATTAATGGTTCGTAAATGAATGACAATTTGATTTACAGAAACAAGGTGCAGTTGTTTTGAAAATTAAGTCTTTTCGGTCTGAAGTCGCGAATGTAAAAAACCCAAATGAACTTCGGTTGCGCATTTTATACTAAGTCCGAGATGACTCAATTCAAGTATATTTGAATCTGAATGTGACAGTTATGAATCTATATAATAAACTCGATCTCTAATCGACAGTAAGTCAATGAAAAATTTATTTGCAGAAGAAAAATTAAGGTTCAAAAAAGAACAATATTTCAGCTAAATTGTTCAAAATCAGCTTAACTTTCCTAATTCAATATTTCAACAAAAGTTTTTACTCCCTTCATAAAAATTGATTCCCGCTGACCAATGATAAAATGAAAGAGCTATAGACCAAACAAAACTGACTGAGTGAGTGGCGAAAATTCAATTCTGTTGTAAATTGCATTCATAAAAATTGTTTCTTCACTTTTCCCTACGGATAGAAATATTCACATATTCAGCAATAGCACACATTTGAAAGAGAAAAAAAATCTTTGACGCTAACAGTATCAGATAAAAAAAATATAAAATGACACCAGAACGACAGAGTGAAAAAGAATAAAAAAAGTTTTTCAATTTCAGAAACTTTCACTCTGCTTCACTAGTGATTGTAAAATGGAAAATTTTTTGTATGCATTTATGGTCAAAAAATTGTTACAGAAAATTTTCCACTACCGTCTTCCCTCGAATAAAAGACCCGGTTCTTGTATTCAAGAGTTCCACTTTTTTTGATTTTCCTGTTTTCAAAAACATGCGCTTGAATAAAAGAACCATTCGAATAGAAGAACCACTTTTAAAAAATACGTTATAAATTTTAATCTTTTTTTGCTTTATTTTCTAATCTTATTTAATGTATAAGGAAAAGCATGATAGTACATAATTCTTTTATCTGCATTAAAAACCTTCACATTAATAACCTTTACTTTTTAATGATTTAAAATGTTCATTATTACTTAGTTTATATTTTTTTCATAATATAATAATTTAACCAATTTCAACTTTTGACGCACAACAGATGACTCAAATTTCAAATTTTCTAAAATCATACTCTCTTCATCTATGACAGTAATGTCAATAAAAATGTCTTCAATATCATTTATTGCATGTATATCTAAGTTATTTCCCAATAAATTTCCATTTGATAATGTTTTTGCATCTACTTCATCAATTTCAATATTCCATAAAAATTTGATACGTTCTATGATTTCTTTACAATAATTCCGTATCCAAATTGCAAAGGACTCCTTAATCTCCTTGAATTTATAAATGCAAATGAAGAAACTTTTTGATGAAGTATTTGATTCCGATNAAATAGTTGCTGAATTCTTTATTGACTGCTATTTCCTACAACTTAATTTCAATTATTTCATTCGAAACAGTATTACAAATGAAATTTCCTATACATTCGACATTTACTTTAACCAGTATATCTTATCACATGAATCTGTTTTACAAACGCATCTAATATTTCTGTAATTGTTATAAACTCTGATCTAGGCACCAAAAATGCGCTTAAGTACACCGATCTGCAACACGGGTACTTGGTCACTGGTTTTAAAATAGAATCAAAATTTTCTGATTTCGAGCACATGCGCTCGAATAAAAGAACCGGGTCTTCTATTTGAATAAAAGAACCAGTGGGTCTTTTATTTGAATAAAAGAACCGGGTCTTTTATTCGAGGGAAGACGGTAGCAGCATGAAATTTATCTTTATAATTGCTCCATGTCCATGTGGTGAGTATCGGGTGTCCATCAAACAATGTAAATATTTCATCATACTTATCATCAGCACTTTCCTTCTCAAATGTTATACAGTTGTGGAACTAAGAGATAACAAATAACGAACCTAAACATGTAAAAATTTTCCATGGTTTTAATTCATTTTCTCCATTACCGAGGATCAAATTAAATTTCTTCTTTTTCTGTGTATACACTAGAAAGTGTTTTTGTATGAAATTAAGTAGAATAACTTGTTTGTTCTTTCTTTTTTCATTAGAGTGATCTTACATAGGATAGAAGAAATAAATTTTGGATTTTTGTCTTCATTATTTTTTAAAAATTAAGAACTTAAGCTTATTACTGTTGTTTATTTTTTTAATAAACTATGTCATTATATGTAACTAATAATGATAGTTAATTTTTTGGTCTAAAAATGAAATTAAAAAAAAAATAATAATTTTCTCAACTGTCATAAAAAATTTAAAAAAACCGTTATTTTTACATAAAAATTTTTTATCAAAAAATTGAAATTTTTCTAATTTTCTTAAAAACCACAAAAATGGCACATATCCAAAACATAGATGATAAATATTTACATCACAAATATCTATTTTTTACGATCACAAAGCGTGTCGTTTCTACATTTTCATGATTGATTTCTAAGTCATGTGTTTGTCATGTTTATACTTTTTGAGCTTGTTATCCTTTTTTCTCTCTTCTATGTCATATTTCATTATCGATGAAAATTTAAAGCATAAAAAGTGTAAGAGTGCAAAATATTTTTTCTGATACATGAATGAGTTAAAAATCTATAAATCATTTATGGTGTACGCGCTTATTTTAGAAAGAAGAGAAATTTATTGCATTTTCGTGTTATCACCTTTGTATTTATTTATTTGCTACTCGCATACTCTCATAATTTTCATTTCATAGAGCAGCACTAAGCTGTTGTTGTTGTTATAGTAAAGTTTTATGTGTGTACAACACAAATTTTATTTTTATTTTCTTTCTACAGAAAAATATTTTTGCTATTTTTAATGATGATCACGATCTAGAAATATTACACACATTTTGCTATAATTCAATAAAAAAATTTTACTTAAAGTATGAAAATGTTGGAAAAATTCAATCTTTAAAAAGTTTTATAAAATTGAATAATTTTAAATATTTTCAATTAGGTAGAAAATTTTGAATAAAAGTAAAAAATTAGTAAATTTACGCCGCTGTTTTAAGTACAAAAAATAAAAACTCAACTTTAACTTTTTCATAATTAATTAAATAATTTTCATAAAACAAGTTTTCCCTATGGTGTCAAATGACGCAGCCAACTTTTAAATAATTTTTGAGTGCTATTTGAGAAAGGAAGAAAGTAAAAAAGAGACTTTATGTCATCGAATACCACAAAAACATTTTTTTGTGTCGTTTTAATTAAAACCGTGTTTTTTCCACTGTAAATTTAAAGATATTTTCCACTCACTTGTATTTAAAGTTTAAATGGAAAATTGTTGACAACAATTGAAAAAAGATTTGCGATGTTTTTTTCATTTATTTGTAGAAAATTTGTCATTTTGTGGATGGTGAATTGAAGCAAATGAGATGGAGAAGAAGAAATTCAAATTTTTACCTTTTTCCACTGTGTTATACATCTGAAAATGAAAATGGAAATTAGAAAACTTTCGCATAAACATTTTTTTCTCTCTCTTATTTTCATGTTACACACTTTTACCTATTTCAAGGTAGAGAAATTACAGAAATAAATTTGGATATAGAGAATAAAAATAGAAAAATTAGATGATTTTATATGTTTTTATTGAAGTTTGACATGAATTTTTTTTTTCATTTTCTCTTTGGCTTCAACTGAAATTATTTAAGGACCATTCTGTCCGTTGAAAACTAGATTTACAATAGTAGTAAAAAAAGAAATATTTAAATACTTAATTCTTAACGTAATCGACACTTAAAGGGTAGAATTTTAGATTTTTGCTTTCTCCGCAAAACGTTTTTACGTTTGGGCATATTTTTGTTTATTTTCGTTAAGTTTTCGTGAAAAATGTTGCGTGTACCATAAAAAGTGTTGCACAACACAAAAACGTTATTTAAAAAAAATGTTAAAATTTTTTAACTAAATTAATGCAGAAAATACAATGTTCTTTGCTATACTTTAAAAAAGAAAGACTTTGTTCAGCATATTGGACAAGCATAATTTTGATCTGTCGATTTTTGAAATGAATTTTTGCATGATCGATTGTTGTTTTTTTTTTGTTTATGTGACATTTTTTGTGTCACGTGATACTTTTTATGTGTTACACAAGTTTGAGCAACATATTGCGCATATTTATGCATTGATTTTTTGCAGCAAGTGTCGGTCTTCTTAGAAAATACTCAAAGAAATGACTTGAAATTTTCAAAATTCGTAATTTTCAAGGATTTTTTCAAAATTTTTTACATGTTTCATTACCTTGTAAAAAATTCACAAATGAAAAAAGTAATATTTAGATAAGAAGAGGAAAAAAGTAGATGAAAATATAAACACACTTAGTAACATAAAAATGTAAAATAGAAAAAATTACAATAACAACAACAAAAAATAATTGAAATGAAAAAATTAAGCATAAAAAGATCTGGCATTACATGATTATGTAAATGAGTTGTAAAATGGAAAAATCATCATTAATAGACAATAAAAATTGTTTTTCAGCTTATTTTTAAAAATCTTTTATTATTCATATAAAATCACATTAATTTCTCTCTATTTTACATTTTAACAAATTTGTGTGCGCGCTTTTTTTAAATATACAAACATGATGAGTTGAAATTACATCGTTAATGGCATAAAAATTGCAGCTGATGATTATAGAAACATTCCTATTTTCAATTTAAATTTATTACTCTACAATATGGATGCATAAAAAAATTTTATGTTTCTTCTTCTTTTATAAGGTTTTTTATTGAATTGCAATGTATAATAAAATTATTTTATTTCTTGAATTTCATTGATTTTTTTTGAGTTTTGAATTTAATATTCAAGAAAAAAAAACAATTTTATTTTAAGTTGTTTTTGAATATTTATATTTGAAATGACCGTTATTTTACGAAAAAAATTAATTCAAAATAACCGTTACTTTTAAATATTTCAAATTAAAATTAAAATTTTTGAATGTTTAATTTAAAATAACTGTGATTAATTAAATTTTAAATTGTTGTTTGAAAATTTCGTTAATTTGAAAAATTTAAATTTTTGTAAATTTAAAATTAATCAATTTACAAACATTTTTCTTGTGTAAAACGCAGTAAAATGTTAAAAATCAACACAATAAAAACTTTACAAACAAAATTAATTCTTTATTCAAGCAAATTTACAAATTTTTTCCATTACTTGACAGAATATAATAAAATTTACGCCATTTAAAATTTTATTTGGGTCAATATACATTTTTTATATTTCTGCAATAAAATATTTGTTTTAAGGATACAATTAAATTTTTGTTACGCTCCCATGCAAACATAGATTATAATAAAATTGATCTTCCGCATCAATGGTTTTTATAATTACAAATATTTGACATGAAATATTTTGTTTCAACATATTCACACATTGCCAAATGCAAGCAGTGTAAATTGGCAATTAAATGAGGTTTTGACTGTTAATAACACACTAAATAATTAGATTTTCAAATTTGATGAGCTTTATTTGAAGTTTGGTGAATTTTAATAATTATTTAGTTTGTAATTAAATTTTTCACAGTTAGATAATTTATCAATCAACCATCAATTAATTTCATATAAAAATCATTGTAAGTTTTAATAAAATGTAATTCTATTATTTTTTTTGAATAAGCTCTCAATTGTTTCCAAAGGTTTCATATAAAAACTTTTTTATTCAAATACTGTGACTGCAGCTGTATACAAATTATTGTTTTTACAACAAAAACCAACAAGTTAAAGTTGCACAAGAAAAATATTTTTTTATATTTTTGTAATTACTGAATGAGTATGTGCGAATGGAATATGAAAAAGATTGTCATATTAAAAGAATAAACACTTTTGATCAAGGAATTTGAACTCTTGTTAATTCTGTTAGATTTTTGATAAATTTTACAATGTTTGCTTTTCATGGTTCTAATGTAAAAACGATTTTGTTTTCTTTTGTTAAATTTTTTGTTTATTTTGTACAATTCTATAGAATTCTCAGAATTTTTATTGAAAACTTCAAATACTTTTTAGAAAGATTTCCAAATAGAATTTTTAATATTGCTAAATTAATTTTTAATTTTGATCTTCAACGGACAATAAAGAAAAAATACCGATCAATTTGCACATCCTTGTTTTCATAATTCTTTTCACACAATATGCCATTTTCATTTATGCAAATAATAACACAACGAACAATAAGCAGCATTCTGTTAAGAAAAAAAGAAACAGATTATCAATTCACATATGGCAAGCTTTACAAAAAAAGCTCCATGAAGAAATCAAACACATTGAAAAAGTGCATTAAGATAATTGCAGTTGCTGTCGTATAAAAAGTGAGCCGAATTTTTGTGTTTGTGCATTGTCACTATTTGTTGTAAAAGCAATTTGTGGTCTTCATTCGAAAAAACTGATCAAGCGAATAAAAAAGCTTTCAACTAACCAATTTGCATAGTTTTGTGATTCACAAATAAAATAGTTGAAAATAATGAAGATAAAGTTTTTTTTCACCCACCAGTAAGCAAGTTTTGCTTACTAAGAATTCTTTTTCTATTCAGTTATAGAAAAAAGCAAAGTTTCTTGTTTTTAGCTTGGTTGTTTAAGGAAAATTTTGTTTTTAAAAATTCAATTTCATTTGGCTAGAAAGAAATTTTCACAGTTAAAAAATCTTGAATTTTTAGTAATTTAAAAAATTGTAAACAAAATTTTTTTTCAAATTTCAAAAATACGTTACTTTAAAAAATACAAAAATTTTTCAAAAAATGCGCTTTAAAAATTTTCAATCGATCAATAAATTGTACTATGTTTTGAGATGGAGCAGTAAAAGTTCATATTTTATTTGTACGTATGGCATGTAGGTGTGTAGTGAACGGATAGAAAAAGATTATAAGAAAAAAAAATAAATTCTCTCTGTTAATGCTACATTCAATGTGAGATTGCTATCTAGCAACTTTGTAGGTGTTTATTTCATTTTATTGTTCCATTTCATATCATCACGATGAAGATGAAGGAAGAAGCGCAAGATTGTGAGATGAAAGTGTGTAGAAATAATTGCAATATTGCTTTAGGATGTGAAGGTGCTTAAACTTGATTTAATTATTCCATCTCTCAAGCTAATTGACTGTTTTCTATTATTTCCCACACTGCAACTAACACCAACACATTTTGTATCAACTTAATTGGATTATGAGCTGCTTTAATCCTAAATTAAATATTTAATGATCATAATTCACTAATGCAAACTTAAGTACTTTTAGAATTCTATGAAACTTATTAAAAATGCATAAATTTATGCTTGAATTGATTAATTTTTTTTACTTTTTAAAAGGTAGTTGACTTTTTAGCGCATTTTTGCAAAAAACCATGATAATCTTTTAAAATTATTAATTTGAATTTTTATAACCACACATTTTTGAGTGCGTTCAGAAATTTTGTTTAATTTTATTTTTTTCTAAACACATTAAAACTGTCATTTTTTCTATTTGGCCTTCAGGATTTTAATAATTAATAAACAATGAACATTTTAAAAAATAAACAAAAATTATGATTAGGTTTAAGAAAAATTTTCAATAAATTCGACGCTAATTTTCTAAAAAATTAAGCAAAAAAATCTAAATTTAAAAAACAAAATTTTTGGAAACAAACAAAGAATTTTCAAAAGTAAACAAAAAGTTGCAGTTAAACGACCACAAAATAAAAATATTATGAAAAATTTCCACAATAATTGAAAAATTTGCGTAAAAATTTACAAACAAAACAATTTTTAAGAAAAACATTTCATTGTGTGAAAAAGAAACTTTTTACCCAAAACATTTTCAACTTACTTAACATTCAGTTCGCTGAAATTATAATTTTTCTTATTTTTTACTCAAATGAATTTTTTTCGCGCATTTAAAAGCAGAAAATTTGCATCAGAAAATTAAATTTTCAAATTATGAATAAAAAGATAAGAAGAATTTTTTTTTGTGCTGAATGGCATTTTCCATAAGAAAAAAAGAAGAAAAAATACAAAAAGGGGTCCAGTGATCATCAATCAAAAAAAGAAAAAGGGCAGAAAAAACTGCTTCAAATGCATCAAAAAAATGAAAATTAGGGATGAGCAATTATCAATCAAATCAACTCAGATGTAAAAAGAAATTCAATGCATCATTTGTTCGCATCTCATGACGGAGCAGAAAATGAAGGAATTTTATGATTCATCATTGCGATTATTAAAATAAAAGGCGATCCACGCCCATCTATTAGAAAAAAAGGAATTTTTTTTCTTTCTTAGCTGTTTGCATTTGACTTTGAAGGGTTGTAAAAAAAATTTCTTCTTCATCATTATAATGATTGCTGTTCTTGTTGATGATGATAGAAAGAGTTAATAATTTTGAAGAAAAAAATGAAGTGCCAGTATTAGAGTTAAGTGAGTAAAAATGGTCACTTTTGCTGTGTAAATTAGAGCAATTTTTTATTCTTTTTTTGCATTTTTTTAAATATTCAAGTAATGAAAAAATTATTTTAACGGGTTTTTAATTTAAAATTTTTTTGGCATTCAAAATTATTTTTGATATTTTTTAAGATTTTTTGTGTTTTTCAAATTTCGAAAAACTTTTTTCGAACATTTTTAGAACAAATTTTTGCATTTTAGAACATTTTTCTGTACTAAAAATTGAATTTCAAAACTAACTTAAAAATGATAGTGAAAATAAATTTTCTTCAAAAATTTGTTTTTAAAGTTTTAGTGTTATATAGCCAAAGATTATCAACAAAAGTATGGAATAGTTAAAGTTTTATATAAAAAAAAATTTAATGGTTCAGGATTTTAAGAATTTAAATTTTTGTACTAAATATATATATTGAAAAATGTTTTCTAAAAATTAAAAAAAAAAATTTTACTAAGAACTTGTTATTATTGTACTAAAAATTTACACTTTTTCTTTTTTTGTTCTAAAAATTTAGTACAAATCATATAAAAAATTTGCTTCCTAAAATTCATTTTTTCCTTCATCTTTAGAGAAAATTTACTTGTACTAAACTGTTCTAAATTTCTTTTAATAGAAATATTCCATTATCTTCACATTCTAGTTGAGCAAGCAAGCAAGTAACGAAAATTTTCACCACGTTCATAACATCAAACGCGTCAGAAAATTAAAAACCTCAATTTCTATGCGCTTTGAAGTGTTTCTTTTGCCCACATAGTGAAACATATATGAATAGGGAATAAAAGGCACATGAAAAATACAAATGAAAGTAAAAGCAAAGTTATGCTTTGCATGCAATAATGAAAGCAAAAGAGAAAAAGACAAAAATTTCCTTTTTTTATTCATGCCGTTTCTCTGAGACAAAAAAAAGAATTTTTTTTGCATATGCGGCACTCACGTAACATAATTGAAATCTCATCTCAATTGCTCATTCGTGTGGATGGCATGAATGAAATCACTAATGAAATGAAAAGAAGATAGAGAGGAAAATGAGATACAAAGAAGTTACATGGCATACATGCATGATGATGATGCGAGCTATGAATAAAAATATGTAAAATGAAGTCAATCTATCAACATCTCATGCATTTTTATTCAATTTATTTTTACTTTTCCTCATTAATTTGATTTGTTTTAAAAATGAATTCTATCATACATGATTTTTTCCGGGGTATTTATGTAACAATTTTCATAGTTTTTCTGTGCTTTTTTACGCTTTCTTGCACTTTTTTGAGCTTTTTTACACTTTCCTGCGCTTTTTTGTGCTTTTTTACGCTTTCCTGCGCTTTTTTCTGCTTGTTTACACTTTTTAGTGCTTTCCAAAACTTTTTTGAGATTTTTGAGCTATTGAACAACTTTGGTGTTTTCTAATGTTTTAAAATTTGAAATTATAAATTTTTATATAAATCAAACTTTTTAAGGAATTTTCATTAAATTTTAATTATTTTCTATTCTAATTGTGCTCTAAATATGAATTTATTCATTAATTTCTAACTTTCATTTGAATTTAAATTAAGGAAAAATTTAACGGTTTTTAGAAAAAAAATAAACAAAAAATATTTTTAAATTTATATAAACAATTCAAATATTATATTTCTTATCAATCACATTTTTGTGATTCATAAAATACTTTTCAGTCCATTCAATACTTTAAATGATGATTTTAAATAAATTTTTAATTTTTGTGCATTTATTTGCTATTGGTAAATAAAAAATAAGAAGTGATAATTAATAAATTTAGAACTTTTACAAAATATAAAAATTTTCACATCTTATTAGATTATTAAATTTCTAATTTAGTGAATTTCTTGATATAAATAAAACTAAAATAATTTATTTATTTTCATTCAAGCAAAATCACAACATGAAAATCAAGAAATTCCTTCAATTCTTCATGGTGAATGGTTTAGTTGGGAAGAAGACTCAATTAAAATAGTTTTAAATGAAAATTCATTAACCAATAAAACCCAAAAATTAAACCTTTTTAAGTTAGAAAAAAATGGAAGTGATTTTTCCATAATTTTTCAAAATAATTCTGATTGCTTTACTTGCATGAAAGTTTTTATAAGGTAAATAAAAAGTTAGTTCTGCAGTTGAAAAATAATAAAATAATTTTAAAAAATTTTAGATCATACAACATTTTCGAATCTCTGCAAAGTCCATGCATAAATGACAAGCCAATATTTGAAAATATTTGCAAAGAAATTAAAAATGATCAGAAATTGATAACTCATTTTAAATTAGACTACATTCCACTCATATGTCGTTCATCAATTCAAGGAGTTTATCAATTTTCTTATCAACAAAATTTTCGCTCCAATGATGAATGTGATAACCCTGAGTCACAAATCTACGCTTGTCAAAGAAATTTTTCAATATTTTTAAATGAAGACACAAAATTTAAGTCTTTGAGTGAAGATACAAGTTTCACAGTCAATTACAGTAGATGCAAAGGAATTGAAGGAACTTTTGATGGAATATATTATTGGAATTGTCTTGGTGATTGGAAAGTTGGTAAAAATCATTATTTTGCTGTTGCAAATTCAAGAGAAAGTCGAAATTATGAAAAATTCAGATGTTTTATGAGAAATCTTAATGACAATTTTCATCTTGCGGTTAGCAATACAGCAGAATGCAACACATTGAAAACCATTGAAAATTCACCTGAAATTCTAAAAATTAAACCAATTACTGAAGAATTTATTGAACCTTATTGTAAATTACCTGAGAATTTTACAGGAGAATTTTTTAATCCAGCAAAAATTGATTCTGAAGTTTTCATCAATGAAACTCACATTATTGAGAAATTTGGAAATAATCAAATTATTCATGTTTGCAAAGAACAGCAAAATACAAAATTTATGATGACAAGAATGACTGTTAATGGTTGTTTGAAGGATTTTATTTGTTTTGACTTTGATTCAAGGAATTACAATGTCATAAGATATAAGAAAAGTTTGGCAATTTTAAGTCAAGATTTTAATGAAGTTTGTTCATCACAGCAATTTTCTAAGAATCAATTTAATTTTTATTTTGCTAAAAATCCTTCATTCATTTCTTGTCCAATTTCAGGAAATTTTGAATTCACTCAAAAAGGTGATGAAATTTTTAAAAATAGAAATTTTAATGAAAGCATTGAAAATCACTCAAAATTAAAAATTTGTGGTGAAGAACACAAAGAAATTTTAATTTCATTTGGAAATATTTCAAATTTTGATTACAAATTCAACTGCATTGACTACTGGAAAGAAAATAACAAATCTTATCTCATAACTTACAATGACTTTGATCCATGGAGTGAATTTCGTTGTTGGGTTTATCAAAGAACTAATGATAAACATATTCTCATGTCACAGTCAACTGGAGCATTTTGTGGTATTAATCAAAATTCAAATTCACAAAATTATACAGAAGGAGCTGCTTTGGCTTTAGATTTAATGGAAATTGAAGAAGAAAATGATAAATGTCCCGTTAAATTTAATGACGGTGAAATTTTTAAATGAAAAAAATATTTTGAAACTTCTAAAAGTTTTGAAATTTTAGAATCCTTTCAATGAAAATTTGTTTTTAGAAATTTAAGAAATGTTAGAAGATTTTAGAAATTTTTGAATTTTTCAAAATTCAAAACGCTTTTGGAAACATTTGTAAAGTTCTAAAAAAAATTTTTGTAAATTTCAAAAATTTTTCTAAATTTGTAGAATTTTAAAAATTTTGTAGATTTCAAGATAATTTGGACTTAATTAAGTCTTTTTTTATATTTGCATAAAAATTTCTTTCATTAAATTTCAAACACTCTAAAAATAAATATTGAAACTGCAAATTTTAATAACCTCAAGACAACATAAAAATGCATTCTGCAAACGTATCATAAAAGCAAAGTTTTCTCATCTTCATCACCATTTTCATTTTCATTCACATATGAAAAACTTTTTTACTCTTTCCTCATTTTACTTACTTTTGGAATGTGAAACAACTATGAAAATTCATAACATGAATGAATAGAGTTGCAAATGGAAAAACCGCATTCATGTTCACAATTTTACATTTTACAGCATCATTAAATTGTTTTTTACTACTCATGGTGTTATGTTCTGTTTTTTTTCTTGTTTTTATTTTTGCTTGCATTTTTAATTAAAGAAGAAAATTTTTGACAAATTTAATTTTCAAATATTTTACAAAGATGAAAATTTTCATATTTTTGAACAGAAATTTTTCATATTCAAAAACAACGCTTAAAAAAATCCAAAATTCGTTTAAAAAATAAATTTTTTGTTCTAAATTTTAGTTTAAAAGTTTTCACCCATGAAATAAATCCATCAATATTACAAAATGTTTATAAAAACCTTGAAATTCAAGCCGTATTGAAAATAAAACGCCATTAAGCAATCAATTCCATTAAAAGTGCACTTTGCGGTTGTTTTTGCCACAAATAAAAATTCATTTACATTTACAGCTGAAATTTGAACAAACCATCCATGAATGAATGTAAAAGAGAAAGTTTTGCAATTTTCACTAACCGTAACCTGTAAAATGCTTTAAATAATAAAATGTAGAATTTTCACAGCACTTCATCATAGAAGAAGAAAAGTTTTAAAGGCGAACTTTTGTTTACTTTTTCCTTTTGATGGCTTTGTTGAATTTACCAAGAAACAGCTCCTTGCTAATAAATTTACAGTTTTATAAACATATTTGCACTTTTATGAGGGTTGATAATGAGTTTTTACTCCTTCTGTCGCTCAACAAACTAAACTACTGCTGCCACTGTCTTTCATTTTAACACTCTGTGTTTAATTACAGTGTAAATGTTTGTTCCATGCATGATAACACGAAAGTGTTGGGAAATTTATGAAGTTTTTTTTTACTCTTTCTGTTGTTTGCTGTTTTTGTTGCTATAAAATTATTCAAAGAAGTCTAATTACTGCCTGCAATGAGTTGCTTGCTTTAGAAACTGACATATTTGGGTTACAAAATATTTTTTGAACTTACATTGTAAAGAATGGTAATAATATTAGGCAGAAATTATATGAATTTTTTCTTATTTTGTGTCATTTACAACAGATTTTCAATTATTTTATAAATTAACGGAAAATTAATTTTCAAATTCAAACTTAAACTGAAAAACATAAAAAATAATTTTTGCATATTATTTTAAATTTTTTAAAAGCCTTTCTAATCGAAACAAAACAACATTCAATATTTCAAGCTTCTATCAATTGAAAACAAATTACTAATTCAATTGTTTCTTTTAAAAATAACTGAAAAATTCAATTTTGATTTCAAACAACTTACAAATTGGTAAAAAATTTTGAATGTAAATTTGATCTAAAAACTTTTAGTAAATAAAATTATTATAAATTCTTAAAAAAATAACGGTCAAATTATTTCAAATTTTCTACCAAAAAATCTTTAAAATTCACTGAAAAAAAGGCTTTTTTAATAAAAACATAAAAATTTCGCAAAAGTCACTTGATACAAAATCAAAAGGAAAAAAAATTTCAACAACCCTTTTATGAATAATTTACAGTGAAAAGTCAAAAGAAAGAAATTAATTATTTCCCAATGAAAAAGAGCAAGAAACCAACCATAATTTGCAAAAGGTTTCACTTTCTGCATTTTTCTTGTTTCATTAATTTTTCTTTCACCTGAAAGAAAAAGAAAAAAATTATTAAAAAGGTTCACTGCCCTAAATATAAAAATGACATAAACGAGCAAAATTTAGGGAGTCAAAAAATTTTCTTTTTTTTTTATTTATTCAAACAATTTCACTTGAAGGAAGGGAAAATTTATTGAAACAAATTAAATGGTAAAATTAACACACACAGAAAAAATACAATGAATAAATTTCCTTTACAAGAACCCGCACAAGAGGGTAAAAAAAAATTTTTCTTATCATCTCCAAAATGAAAAATGCGTTCACATTAATGCCTAATTTTCCATCCATAAATGGCCATAAATTCATTTCATTTACTTAATCATGAAGAACAACACAACATTTTCTTCATTCTGCTCATTTTGTAGCTAACTTGCTTAAGGCTTTATTTTTTGTAGACGAATTTTTCTTACCAATATTGTAAACTGTTCAAAATATTACTTAAAATTCATAAATTTTCATTAATAACAAATTTCAAATTTAACGGATAATTTAAATATTTTTAAAAAGTTCGTTAAATTTTAAAAGTTTTAAAGTAAAAATCGTAAAATTGATTTTGAATAATTTAAATTTAATTTGTAGAATTTTTCTGTTTTAAGACATATTTTTTATTCACAATAAAAACAGCAAAATTTTCAAATTTATTATTCAATTTCTTTTCTAAATATTTTTTCTGTTCACCCACATATAAAAAGTGACAATATGATAATAAAATTTATTCTTATTTTTTCTATAGAATTAAATTTATTCAATTTGACAATTCATTTTATTTTTATTTTTTAACAACAACTTGACTGATAAATGCATTTGTCCTAATTTGTCACATTTCCTACGGGAAAAACATGAAAAGTCTTTTAACTATAATTTTCTGTTTGACATTTATTATAGGCTAAAATAATTTGCATTGGCATTGCTAATTTGCTGCATAATTTACTCATTAAAAGCTCTGCAATTAGCGAGAAAAAAGAGATTTATGATTGAATTATGATTGTGAAGTTGAAATTCCAAGTAAACTTTAGCTATGCGAGTAATTAACTGTGAAATTTTTACATTTAATTGCTATCATTTATCATTTGTAAAGAAAACTTATTTTTAACGAAGAATTTGAATTTTTAAAAATATTTTTGTTTTTAAATTTAGAAAAGTCGTTAAATTTTTAATTTTTGAAAGTTTGATATTTTTAAATTTTTAAAATTATATGAAATTCAAAAACTGAAAAGGTAGCTTTTAAAAAATTCAGTTATTCTTCAAAAAAATTCAAAAACTTTTTATAGAAATTTCAAAAATTTCGTTATTTTTTAAAATTTTACAAAAAAGTTTTTTATATAAAAAATTTCATTTTTCTGCTCAAAATTACTTTTTTATCACCAAATAAATCACATTTTCTACAAACAAGGATTAAAGAAGAATTCTTAATTTGCAATTCACATAACGACACTAAAGCTTTCAAAAAAAAAAAAAGATTTTCGTAGAACAGAAAAATAAAAATAAATTATTGCTTACGCATTGAAACAATCATTTTAAAAGCACATATCGGCAATTTGCTTAATTATAATGAAAAAGTTGCTCGTTTTCACCACTAAAAATAATCATTATCTAATTTTTCATTTATTCTTTTTGCATAGCTTTAAAAATTTGTCATGCTATTTAATTGATATTGATTTTTCATCATTCCATAACTTCCTTGGTTGAAGCTTTTCTGACACATATTAAGGCTCATTTATAATTTTGTCTAACCTTTGACTTTCACTCTGTTGCAGTGTTTTTACACTCCAGTGATTTTTCCATATGCCTTTTTCACTCGCTCTTGCTTGTTTACTCATACATATAAAAATTAGAAGAGCACACAAACTAATTAAAAATCCCTGTGCTAAACCTTGACAGGATGGAATGAAAAACTCAAGTCAGAAGAAGAAAAAAGAGAAATGAAAATTGATTTTTTTAAATTTTGACTTTTAAATGAATATTGATGGAAAAATATTAAAATTTTTTATAAATTTCAAAACTTTCAAAATTTCAAGAAAAATTTTTGTTATGAAAAATATTGAAATTTTTCAAGTATTAAAATTTTTTTCATTTATTACATAAAAAAATTTCAAAATTTAAAATTCTTCAAATTTTTGTATTCTTTTAAAAAATTCTTTTTTTAGAAATTTTATAAAAGTTTTCAAATTTTTTTTTTTGATATTTAAGGTTTTTCATAAGAAAATGCTCTGATTTTTTTTGAAAGCTTTTCAACTTTTCAAAAAAAGTTAAGTTTTTTTCAAAGCTTTAAAATTTTAAAATATTTTTTGAAAATTTCCTTAATAAAAGTTCTGTTAATTTAGAAACTTTTGATTAAAAAACATTTTATAATTTAAAAAATTTTCAAAATAAATTTCAAATTTTTTAATATTTCAAAAAAAGTTTTCACATCTCTACTCTTTTCAAAACAAATGTTTTTTGTGAAAATTGTAAAATTTTTTAAAATGAAGAATGTTTTTAATCCTTCTTCTTTCACCTAACGAGCAAATGATGGTGAAAGAGAAAAAGCTTAAGCTTTGTCTGAAAGGTCCCTTTTCTCGTATTTGGGCCTTTACTAAATGATTGATGAAGAATTATTACTTTAATAGTACAATATATTAATAGTCAAGAATGAGAGAGTGTGAGTGTTTATAAACATGGCTCTGACATTATAACACAATGAAGAATGAATGATAAATTCCATTTAGAAGAGAACAAGCAAAAGCAAGTAATGCTGTGAATATAAAATTATTTTTTTCGGTCAACTTTTCAATTTAACTTTTTCTCTCTTCTCATTTGGACGCTTGTGGCAAGTGAGGGTTTTATGGCTTATTATCATATCATTTATTTAATTTATAGAAATATTCAAGACTCGTTTTTAATTTTCTTTCCTCTTTTTAACCTTAATTAATTTTAAGCTTCATATAAGCCTCGCAATATGGAATAAATTGAAAATATTGTTTTTAAAATCTACAAAAAAAAATAAAATATCAAGTATATGAATTTGTAAACTAAAAATTCTTACCCAATAAAACACAGGCAAACCAATGTCCATGAATTTCCATCCTGTCAATTTTTGTGGTTTTGGAGCTCTCAACATTGTCAATAAAATCATCTTACGAAACTTCAAGTTCTTTCCATACCAATTGCAATTGTAAGCCTCATCAGCGACACGCATTGAAGAACTGGACAAGAGAAAATGTAATGAAGAATCAATAAACAATTTTAAATTTATAACTTCATTTACGTTTGTAATTGTTGACTATAATAGCAGGCACAAAAACATTGAATGAACATAAATGGTAATGCAGACATAAACTTGATTAGTTTTTGAAATTCTTGTGGAGTCTATAAAAAAAATAATTATTTAAAGATTATCGATTTTCCAAATACACTTAAAATATAATTTTGAGAAAATGGAAATGAATGTAAAAAATTATAGAAATTTTAAATAATTTTTCTAAATTGTAGATTAAAATAGAAAATTTACAATTGTAGAAAAATTGTTGTAATTTTTATATTTCTACAACATTTGTATTTATATGTAAAATAGAATTGTAAAAAATTAAATTAATGTTGTAGAAATATTAAAATTACAGCAAAAATTGAAAAATTGGAAGAAAATCTTACAAATGAAAGAAAAACGACAACACACAGAGCAATGATACTTTGAAAAACTTGTCCCAATAAAATTAGTGAGAAAATTTCTTCAACTTTTTTTGTGATTTCATATAAATCGTTATAAGCATCGATGATTTTTTCCAATTTTCCCTCTGCTTGTTCATCACTTTCAGGATCAATTTGAGAAATTTTTTGAGCCAAAATATCAAATTCCATCGAATTTACAGCAACCAAGCTACAGAAAAGTAAGTCAGTTGAAGCAAATATCATTGTTATCATAAAAACTATCCAAACTTCAAAGAAAAAGAAAATAGGATAAAGCCAAGGTTGATAAGGATCCAATGGGTAATAAATCGGCATCAAAAGTTGAACTTTCATCAGATTCAAGTCAAAAAATTCAGAACAAAAAGAAAAAAATGCAATCACAGAATAATGAATCCAAAGATAGTTGTAGAAAATCAAAATGATGTAAAAAGTCATTTTTATAATTTTGTAATTCTTATTGACACCAAATTGCAATTGTAGAAGATTAGTGTGAGGTAAATGCTTCTCAAATCTGTCAATTATATCTTTAATTGCCTTGCGCTTCCAATAACACAAAAATAAAGCTTTAAGCAGTACAAAAACCATTACTACAACAGCACCAAAACTTTCAACACTTTCTTCAAATTTTTCATGTTTTCCAACAATTAGTATGAAATTAGCAAACGATAGGAAAGTGAAAAATAAAGTTAATAAAACCGAAAACCAAAAAATTCTTCGCTTGCGAATTTTCAACTTTTCATCTTCAGCATTATGCAATCCATCGAAAAAGGGAAAGCCAAATAGGTTGAAAAGTTTTTCACTTGGGAAAAAATCGTCAAGAAAAAGCACAAACATTTGAACTTGATCACTTTTGAAATAAGACTTTAATTTTTTCAACAACTCCATTTTCACTTTTCACTTCTTTACTGTTTGAAAACTGCAATAGAAATGAATTGAATATTTTGTACTTTTTATTTTCTTTTGTCTTTGTTTTTTCATATTTTATAACCTGTCAATCAAATCTAAATGTAGATTTTCTACTTTGCAATTTACTTTGCAGATAATTCTAGTCTTAACTTCTAAAGACTTCAAGGTTTTATAGAATGCAGTAAATTATTTCTTAGAAACTAAGAAAATTATTAAATTGTAGTTTATTTTATGGATTTTTAGTTTCTAAGTTGAAAACTTGAGTTTCCTTGAGTTATTTTCAAATTATTATTTATATTAGAAAATACCACTAGCTTTTGCTCAAAATTCATTTTATAACTGAATAGTTAAACATAATTTTTAAGAATATTGAGTTAGAAAGACATTAAAAGTGGTTTTAAAATTTTTTCAAAAATTTGAATTTTCGCGCCAAAAATATGTAAACAAATAAACAAAATTAAAAAATTTGCCAATTTTTCTAAAAACTCTTTTAAATCATTTCTAGAATAAATTAAACTGTATTAATAGTCATTAAATACAATGGACAACTAATTGCGTCATTTTTAAAGCTGATTTTTATGTGAAAAATCTACAATTCAAAAACGCAATTTCGTAAGAAAATTTTTTTTTACATTTTCTAGAAAATTTCCAAATTAAAATTCAAAAATATGACGACAATTAAAGAGCAATTCATAATTCCCTGTCAACCAATCACTTTTCTTCATATTACTAATACATCAAGTAAACATTTATGCAAAAAAATTCTCACAGTTAACACTAAAGACATGGTTCGAGAAAACTCATCAATCAAATCCATATGAATCATCGTTTATCTATATTAAAGGGATTTTCCACTCACTTTTACACCACTTGCTTTTTTGTTTAGGTCTCATAACATTCTTCAATCCAAATTTAACTGAAATGTTTCTGGGTTAAGTGTTTGCATTCTACAAATTATGATTATTTTCAAAGATATGCTGAATGAGTGAGTTATTGAGTTATGACGTCAAGAGAAAAGCAAGAGAGTGAAGATATGAGTTGTAAAACTTTTAGTCACGGTCGATAAACAATTTGTGAGCGGGAAACAGAAAATAGGCAGCATTTAAAGTGCCTTTTTAGTTATGCAAACTTTTCTGCTGCTGATGATGATGAAATTTACTAGTAAAATCATGAAAGAAAATGTTTAAAATTTAAGATTTTAATGGAAAATTTAAATAAATTTAAAGATCATGTTAAGGAAATTTGTTTTAGGATATTGAGCTTAAAAATAGCTAAGTAGTTAGCAATTTAATTTTAATTAATTTAGAGTTTTCGAAAATTTTATTAAACTTTATGATAAAGAAATTTTATTTTTAACGGCTTTTTAGCGCATTTTCCATCAGATTTAGAAAAAAAGCGCTATTGTGCCCACTTTGTCTGTCCGTCTGTCTGTCTGTCCGTCTGTCTGTCTGTCTGTCTCCGTAACTAGTCTTTCAAAAAACGGTTTTTACCAAACTTTTTGCACCAATCTGTTGGTTCTGACTATGAGACCGGTGTAACGGAAGCTTTCCGCGAGATTCGTTCTCCATGCCGAGCTATGGTATGCATATGGTGGACGTCCACCACATGGACCAAAAAAACTTTTTTTCACCAAAAAATCTTATAATATCATAAAACATAGAAAAAAACATGTCAAAAAAGATTTTTGGACATTTTATTCCAAGTGTATGCATGTGCCGCACAGGTGCATCACATGTACCAAAAATCGAAATTTTTCAAATATAGGCATATTTATACTCGTTGGAAAGGTCTTGAAGCGTACAATAAGATGGCATAAAAAGTTTATAGATTGGTGGTGACCCAAGGGCATGCATGTGGTGGATGTCCATCACATGGACCAAAAAAATTTTTTTCACCAAAAAGTCTTAAAATGTCATAAAACGTCGGAGGAAAACATGTCAGAAGTGATTTTTGGACATTTGGACCCAAGTATGTTTTAAATTGTACAGACTTCAAAAAGGCCGGAATAAATTTTCTTGAAACTTTCAATGAATTTTTAAACAAAACTAATCTGTTGCGGGAAAATGCGCTTTTAACACGTCACTGACGGTTAATTTTACTGATTTTTTAAATTTGAATTTTGTTTTTGCTTTGAAATTAAAATTTTATCACAAAATTATTAAATTCCACTACAAATTGGTTTAAAATATTAAGTTAAACTCAGGCTTAGAAATTTTTTGTTGATATTTTGATTTCCAACACGTTTATTTTGCAATTTATTGTTTACTTTTGCCTTTTTATATTAAGGTTCCAAAGCGTGTCTTCTTAATCACTGTATTTTATTAAAAATCTAGAACTTTCCTTCATTTATGTAAAATTTACAGTATTTATCTATACTTTTAAATTAAAGTTGATAAATTAAAATTCATCTTGAAGAAAGTCAGAAAAAACAAAAATACAAAATTTCATACAAAACTAAGCAAAGAAACAAAAGAAAGAAAAAAATAAATTTTCATTTTTAATTTTTCATAAACCACAAAACAGCAGCAACGGTAGTAGCATTGAGATCATAAGCAGCAAAACAAATTCATAAATAAATAAAAATTTCATTGTGCTTAAAAAAAAGAAAATCACGACAAACATTCAACAACTGAAAAAATATGAAAGCTTCATTATGAACATTGTAGAACAGAGGGAAAGAAATAATAAAGTTTTATATGTTTCATCTTACTTGCAAATTTATTTGTGCAAAAAGGAAACATAGAGTATACTCTATTGCATACCTTTCTTATAAATACACATATACTCAAGATAAAAAGTGCTAGAAAAAGGGAGCAAATTCCATTCACATTCTATTTCATGCCATTTCACACTCGGCACTTGAAAATGTGTTTATTTGCTTTTCACATATACACACGTACGTTTTTTTTTTACCTTTCACTCATTTTCATCGACAAATATTAGAGACGTCAGTGAGAAAGGTGCAAGTTACGGTTCAATTGCAATAAATTTTTATTTGAAGTTAGTCAGTCAAGTTCATTGAGTTAGCAATATTTTTTACGAAAATTTTTATTCATTTTGTTTGGAAAATTTTCAAATTTTTGATAAATCTCAAAAAATTTTATTTAAAAAATACGTTAAAATTTTATAACGTCAAGCGACAATTTTAAATGTAGTGCAACAATGAGTAATGTTGCGCAACAAAGCAATTGAAGCCACATGTCGCATGAAACAAAAAATGTTGCGTGACATTTAAAAATTTATTAAATTTTGTTTTATTTTAATTCTGCTTATTGAAATTTTGATAAAAAAATAAAATTCAAAAAATGCGTCCTGAAATTATTAAATTTTTTCTTCAACTTATTTTGTTGTTGTTTTTTATCAATGTGAATAAATGCTTCTTAAACCATATGAGTGCTGAGTACATAATGCGTGGTCGTTTTCGCACTCAACCTTCTTCACATGCCTGCCTCTTATTTAACTCATGGAATATTTATTTTTATGTGGGTTTTCCTCTTCCTTCCTTCTTTCTTTCTACTGCTTTTTACTGCTGTCTCGACTGGCTGAGTGACTGAGTGACGACGATGAAAGACGGACAGATATGTGCAGTGAAAGAAAAAGGAAGGGAATGAATGGCCTTAAGTGTGGCCTTATATTGATATATTATTATGAGGAATATTGGGCACATTACATTCGGATATGCGAGAAGCCCACATATATTATTTAAGACACATTCACCATAGTGCAAATAAATTCTTCCTTTTTTCTTCAACTTTACTCTCTTTGGGTCGAATGCTAGACAACAACAAATGTTTGCGTAGGGAGACATTAAATGGCACGAAAAAGGTGCAAATGAAATGACACAAAAATTTTTCTCTCAACACAGAACGTGCCAAAGTTTAAGTCAAATAAAAATTCATTTCACACAACAACAGCAGTTGCATGATGATGTACAGTCATTCAGTTGGCTGGTTTGTTGGTACAAATAAAAATATGTTGTTACCTCGAGAGATATAAGATGTTGATGGTTGTTGCCTTCTCGGAAATATCCTAGGTTTCATTCATTTGTCCTTAGCAAGTTTCAGTTAATAAGTTTTGACCTTAATCGAATATTTAAAAAATCGCTAATTTAATATAAAAGGTTGTAAATAAAGAAATGAACCCTTTGTATAAATAATTGATTTTTTACATTTTTTAGCATTTAAAGTCTTTGAATTTAAAAATTAATGTTTTAAATAATAAACTGTCATTTTAATTTTAAATTTTTAGAACAGAGAATTTAAGAAATTTTTATTTTTTATTTATCCAAAGTGAAAACTTTTAAACAAAAATTCTATGAATAAAAAACCTAATTTTTCAAGTCAGATTTAACTTTTTTTATTTATTGAATTTAACGGTAATTTAAAATTGAATTTTTAGAACAAAAATTTTAGTACTAAAATTGTTATTAAGGAAGCAGAATTAAAAAAATTTAAAAGAAGGCCATTAAACAATGCAATGTAAACAGCATAATTGAAATCACAAGCAAGCTTTTCCTTTACTTTGCCTAAATAGCCATGACCTTAAAAGGCACATAAAAGTCAAAAATTCAAAAATAATCACCAAGCATGAAAAAAAATTCTAGAGTAAATTTTCATGTTTTTCTCTCCTCTATCTCGCTTGCTCTCGTTTAAATATTTTGCATGATTTATGACTTGAGTAAAGGAAGTGACACAAAAAAAAAAGAGAGGAGAAAAAAGTTGACCCAATGTGTTGGATAGAAAGAGGACTGATAAAAGCAGCGAAAGCATTTTAATGAAATTGAATAAAAAAAATCTTTTGATGTTGGTCGCGTAGCATATGAAGCGAGCAAACAGCAGTGAGTAAGTGGTTGCTGTAAGTAATTTTAAGTGATTATGAAAAAAAGGAAGAAAAATAAAATTGAGCTGAGAACACTTGACAAAGTCACAAAAAAACGGAATGAAATTTTTCATCATCTTTTTTTGTGTCGCTCGTTCAAACTGTTTGTTATTCAATTCTGGTCTCTCTCAATCTGTCATCGTTTGTCAACACTCGGTTGAAAAGTTCATGCAAACTCACATAGCATCAGTAGTACCAACAACAGCAGCAGTTGAGGCAATAATAACATTCTGAAGTGACTTTTTGAACACAGGAAATATTTTTTTATATGTCGTTTTGTGCACCTTTCACTCTCTCTCTCTGTTTGATGTATAACTTTTTATGCCCACTCATTCTTTCCTACCAATTGCCATGGTACAGTGAGATTTTCTAAAAAAATTTATATGTGAGAGAAAAATACAAAGTAAGCATAAAACGAAAATTGTAAATTGTATTTTATGCTTCATTCATAATCAAACCAATTTTTGCTTTTTACGCTAGGGATGGAGAATTAAATTTTAATGCAAAATGTTAGTTTAAAAAAAACTTAAGCAGTTGGTTTTTAATACAAATTAATTTTAAATTTTGAATTTAAAAAAATAAATATACGTTACAAACATTGGAAATTTTTCAAACTTTTATTCAAGGGAAAATCACTTGAGCAACAAGAATTTTTTTATTTCCTTCGTTGCCCATTATTTGTTATTATTTACATAAAATTGTAAACAATGACAAAAAAATGTAAACAAAACATTGAAAAAATTTAGAAAAAATAACTTTTTGTGGTAAATACTTGAAAAAATGCATTGATAATTATTTAAAATTGCTTATAATTCTATATTTATAAATCTATTGTCAAACAGAATAAAAATAAAAAAAAATAATTAAAAATTCAAATATCACGCAACATTTTTATCTCATGTGACATGTTTTTCGTTGATCCGTGATGCGCAACATTTCAACTTGTTGCCCAACAAAAAATGTCTCAAATAGTTTTGAAATAGCAGTTGGTTTTTAATACAAATTATTTTTAAATTTTTAATAGTTACAATCATTTGAATCTTTTCACTTACTTTTATTTATACAAATGGTTTAAAATTCTGATTTTTCGCACCTTGAAAAACTTTTCCCTAATATTTCTGAAAAATTGCCAAACAGAAATGTAATCATAAAATCATTTTGCATATGTCGATGAGATCACCTTTTGCAAAATTGAGTTATGATTGAGTTTTGATGGCTTTTTTCCACTCTTTCTCTTGCTTTCCCTAGGTTACATATGAAATAATTTACAGTCGTCTGTCAGCAACAGCAAAATGATTGAGAATCTGCAATTTTAAAGTTCCAAACAGAGAACGAGCACACCAATGGAAATACACTTGAATAGTCACAAGAAAATTTTTTTCTTCATAAATTTTTCACTGTCACAAAGAGACAAATTTCTTGACTGAGAAATCTGAATAAAAGTTGTACAAATTGTTATTACTTTGTTGTATGTTAGCTATTTGACTGCTATGAAAAATTTCATCCAATAGCACGTTCCAATTCTTTTTTTTTTCAATTTTTTCCACCTAAAAAAATTTCGTGTTTCACCTAACATAAAATTACATTACAACAATTGAACAAACGAGCGAGCAAGTGAGATAGAGGAGGAAAAAATCAATTGCCATTACATCCTGTGTCCTTTTCCCAAAAATAGCTTAAAAAAAGTAGCAAAACAAAATCCCACATGCCTGCAAGGTTTAAATTGGGATAAATTGTAGAGTAAAATCAAAATGAAACACATGCTCTAATGCTAATCGAAGTGAAATTGATTTGACATTTCTTCCGGAACGTGTTGGAATTTCCTTTTTTTCTCAAGCGAGAACTTGCACATGAAAATGAAAAATTAATGAGTAAAAAAATTATAAAAGGATGGTAAATGTGCTATGCTGTGCATTACAGACCGACATATCACAATAGAAATAAAAGGAAGGAAAGAAAAAAATTTGAAAGTTGAAAAGAAAAATTGTTCATTTTTAGAATTTTTCAAATTACTTTGAATGTGAGTTGAAAACAGTTGATGAAAAATTTATTATTTAACGTATTTTTAAAAATTTAAATTTCTATTTCTTTAAAAAAACATTTTGATTTAATTTTTGTAGAATTTAACTTATTTAACTAAAAATATACAAATTTCTTCTTCTTTAAAGACAAACTGTTTTTAAAATTAAAAAATAAAGATAATAAAAAACACACCAAATGTAAAAGAGTAAAACAAAAGAGTGAAGCAAGGAAGTCATGAAATGACATGTGGAGAAGAAAAGAATTTTTACTGCCATTGTTTTAAGTGTGTAAAAGAAAATTTTCCTTCACAATAATAAGAGTGAGAGAATGAAATGATGTAAGTACATAAGAAGGATCAAGCAAGAAAAGGAAGGAAAAAAAAGAAGAAAATTGTCATGAATACAAAATTACTTCATTCTTCTTATTTCATTAATTCACTCCCATGAGCTGTTTATCGCCTCTTCCTTCATCTCATTCTCGCTGCATTTGTTCATCGTTATTTAAGAATTTTTCTTCTCTTTCCGTTGCTGTTGTTCTAAATTGTTACAAGTCAGTTAGTACTAAGTAAAATAAGAGCAAGAAAAGTATTCAAGGTTTTTTAAAGATTTTTCTAGCAAAAATTTCAATTATTCAAAAAAAAATTTAAATTTAACGGTTTTCAAAAATTTAAATTTATTGCTCAGTATTTTTTGTTTGTTTTTAAAATTTAATAAATTCTTTTTATAAACTTTTTTAAATCTTTGAAATATTTCAAAAAATTTCCTAATACTGAAAGTCAAAATTAACGACTTTTGAAAATTTGAATTTTTTTGCTCAATTTTTATTCCTTAAAATTTTCAGTTTTTGTTGCTCATTTGATTTAATTGATTTTAGCTTTTAAAAAATTTTACAATAACAAAAAGTTTAAATTTGCAAATTTTCATATCCATACTTGATCAAAAAAAAATTTTACTTTAAACGACCTAAATATTTATTTATCCCAAATTGCTTTAATTTTCACAATTGCGTACAAAATGTTTCACATGCTGGAGCTGAAAGTAACGAAGCGAAAAGTGAAAATTGAGATGATTTGAATGAGTGCATTCTTGTATAATGATGGTATAAAATTGCTATAGAAAGAATTTTTTATTTATTTTCTTTTTCTTCTTATTTGCAAAATTTCTATCTTTCATATTTAAGCGAGCTTCACACAAGAATGTTGTGCGTGTGAAATTGGAAAATTGCGTAGAATGAAAATTAAGATTGATGCCGACTGCTGTTGTTGATGATTCTTGAGATATAAAATGTAAAAACATTCATTTAAGTGTCTTCTTCATGTCTGTTGTCGTTGTGAGACTCAAGAAAGGTGTTTTTATATGAAATATATAATTTTTAAAATGATAATTTTTTCACTCTCTTGTGACATTCGTACATTATTACACTTGAGTGAAAATGACAAATTCATGTTAAATTTATAATTTTAATTGAATTCTTGGTAAAGATGAAAAATTCATAAATCATAAAATTAGATATGAAAGAATTTTTTAATTAAATTTATAAGCAAATTTTTGGTGAGTGTAAACTTTGAAAATTACGATTTTGTCGCACATTTTTGCTAATTTTCGTGAAACATGTTGCATGTGACATAGAAAAGTTGCGCAACACAAATTTTATTATTTTTTGAAAAATGATTTCAATAAAATTCTGCATAGAAAAAACAATATTTATTGCTATATTTCTGATAAATGGCCTTGTTTACTATATTATATTGGGATAAGCATAATATTGATCTGTCGATTTTACAAATCAATTTTTGTATAATCAATTGTTGTTTTTTGTATCGCATGACAATTTTTTATGTCACATGAGTTTAAGCAACAGCAACATTTTGTGCCACATTCATATATTGTAACACAAATGTTAGTATTACTGATTTTGTTTTTATTTTGATAACTTATTTTTAAAAATGAAATTTTGATAGAAGGTAACAAATTGATTGTAAATTTATAAAAGTTTTTGAAATAAAATATTGGGATAGCACGTATATTTATTCTTGTCTTTGATAAATTCAAAATAATATCAATGGCAAATTAAAAAGCATTTGATCTCTAAGGATTTCTTTTAAAAAGCTTCCTCGAATTTTCTTAAAAGTTGTAAAAAGATTTTAAGCTTTTTTATTGAAAAATTATTTTTGGAATTTTTTATAATTTCAGAATCAGCTGAAAACTGAAAGCAATTGCAGATGTTTGATAAAAGCAACATTTACAACTTTTTCCTTCCCTTTTCAATTTTCAATTACTCAATAACAGTTTTATCTTTTTCCTTAATTGATAAAGTTAACATTTCTATTAAATTTCCATTACATTTCAATTTACCATCACACACAACATCTTTATTACATTTTACAGTAATTTGATCTTTTTTTTCATTCTCTGACTTTTTTCAACATTTTTATCTCAAACCATAAAGAAACAGTTTCATATTACTTTAGATAAATTTGAGATTCACCGTGAGTTTCTTGTCTGTAATTAAAATTTTCTCTTTTCTCTCTAAACATGTATGATAATTTTAAGGAAAAGAAAGAAAGAAAGAAAAGAAACTTAAAAAATGTCATGTAAATGTGAAAATTATTCAAATTATGTCGTAGAAAATGAGGCAGTTTTATCATAAATTACCAAAACTTATTACACACAAATTTTTCCTTATCAAACTCATAACATCATGCTAATCATACCAATATGATAATGTAATGTCTACAATCTCACTCATAAACATAAACACATAAGTTATGCCTGCTTGCTTTCTCCTTACATTGTCATTTTCTTTTCTCTTGTCGTGTGTGGAAAATAAACTTTTCTGCTGTTTGCTTTCTTGCTTTCTTTTATTATTATTTTTCTGAGTCTGTAATTTTCATTTTTATCTTACACAAAAAATTTGAATAAAATTTCATTTTGCATGAGAAAAAAAGTTTTACTTCTTCCTTTTTTCTTCTGTTGTTCATTTTGTCAGTTATGCAATATAAAATAATCAAAATGAATTCTTACTTAATTTATTGCATCATGATTAAATTTTTTTGTTTTTGTTCTTGACAATAAAATTAATTTGAAATTATTTGAATTATTGAATCAAATTTAGTTGAAACTTTTCTTCTTTTCTTTACTAAAAGATAAAATTTTCTTAATTTATTTTGTATGATTAAGAGAGAAGATTTGATTATTCCTTCATAAATTGATTTTATTGCAAAAATTAAAAGTTTTTCTCGCTCTTAGCATTTTTCTTGCCGAATTGAAGGATTTTACAGAGAAAATATTTAAAATGTTTGAAGAAAGAAAAGTTTTAAATTGATGATACATGAACAATTTTTACTAATAGTTGAAAAATTATTTAAAACATTTTTTGAAAGTTTTGATGAATATTTCAGAAAGAAAAAAAAATTTCATTCAATATTGAAAATTTGTAAACAAAAGCATTTTTTGTCGTACAACATTTTTTTGTCACACGCAACAAAACGCAATTTAAATTTGACTTAGCTGTTATTTTCAAATTATATCTGTTTTAAAAACAGATTTAGCATGTAATGTAATCGTTAATTTAACTGATCTGAGTGTTAAAAATGCTCTAAAGTCATTTAATCTTTCACCAATATTTTTATAGGAGATTTAATTTTTTAAAATTTCTTATTAATTAAATTATGACAAATAACATGATAAAATTTCACACTTTTTTCAATAGGAAATAGAACAACACTTAGAAATTTATTCATTGATGCACAATGAAGAATAATTGAAAAACAGAATGAAATATTTTATCTTTAATTTTCCAAGTGTTTTCAACGTACAAAATAATACTTTTGAAAAATTACAAAGTCAACAGGTTAAGAAATTTTAATGATCTTACTTTTATTTATTTATTCAACACTTTGCATTTTGGCTGTTAGTTAAAAAAATTAAGTGACATTATAAAATTCCATGAGCGAAAGAAGTTTTTAATGGAACATAATAAATTTTGTAAATCTAGTGCCTAATTTAATTGTTTAAGCACGAAAATGTTCGTACTTAGTTGCATACATAAGCAGTCAGCTTTCTATGCTCCCTCAAAGTAAAAGCATATAAATGCAGTTTTCATGAGACGTGATGTGAATGCTTTTCTGGATTATTTTCGTTAGGAATCACTTTTCTACTCTGCAAGTGAATTAATTCCTATGAGATGCTTCTCTTCCTCTATTAAGACTACTCTACTTTATGTATGAAAGAGCATGAATAAGCTCGTGTATATGAATGTGGGAGTGAAGGAAATGGAAGAAGTTTTCATGCAATTTCTCTTGGTCTCATTCATTCTCATTTCATCCTTTGCATATCCTTATACATGAATCTGCATTTCCTTGCTTTGTTTCAATTTTTTCTATTTTCTCATATTGAGTGTCTTTTTAAGTTTTGTTTATTTATTGAAAACTTAAATTTGACATTTTTAAAAATAAATTTAGTGAATTTGTTGAATTCTACCAGAATTAAGAAAGCAACGATAATTCCACTATAAGAGCAGATAAGAGTTTAAGTTGACAATTTGCCATACTTTAAGATGTCCACCGATAGTTTAGTGGTAATAGCATCTGACTGGAATTCAGACGCGACACTATGGGATAAAAATGGAGGCTTAATCTATAAAATACAGAAATTTTCATGAAGTTAGGTCGAAGTATAATGTCACAAAAAGCGAAGAAGTACAATAGTATGAATTTTTTTAGGGAGGTGGTCTTCTTTCTTTGGAATGCTTGCTCATATGCTTTGAGCAAATATAGAACTATAATATATTGTTAGAAAGGTCTTAAAATAAGCTATTTATTGGTGCAAAATTTTTAAATTTTAAAAATTATGTTAAATTATTTGTTGGTACATTTATGTCAAAAATGGGTTAAAAAACAAGTTTATAAGACCTAAAAAGTTGAAATTTTGAAAAATAATTATTTTACTATTTTTCCCATGTTATTCTAGCCAAAATACACCAACTTAAACAATAAAATGATTTTTATCCCATAATGCGCGGATTCGATTCCCGCTCGGACAAGACATGTCAAAGTCTCTTTTTTTGCTCGATTTCTAATAGAATTTTATAAAATCTCTAAAAATTTAATAAAAGTCTAATGAACATGAAGACAAACTTGCATTTAATTGATTTCTGAAATAATTGTGATAAATTAGAATGCCTTTGAATTTATTAAAAATCTTTGTTACATTTTGCAATTAAAGATGATTCATAAATATTTAAAATTTACCTTCAAAAAACTTTAAAATTTTCCCGAAAAGTTTTCAATGAAATAATTCAGAGTTGCTAAAAATCTTTTTAGAGTCGAATGCTGTTGAATTCATGTCATAAAATAACTGACTAGTCAATTGGAGTCAAAACAACTCTGAAATAATCATAATAAAAAATTTGAAATTATCCATAAGCACTCAAGTTGATTACAAAAATTGTCAAACAAAACAACTGGATAAATGATTTAGATTAGAAATAATTACTTAAAGACAAAACTAATTTCTAGGCAACTTTTTCATTTCTCTAAAGATTCATTAAAATCACAGACCGCATGTCTTTTATTCATTTTGTCTATAAATTTTTATTCTTTAACATACATAAACATTCGTCCTGATTTCCAAAAAGAGAGAGTTAAAAATTTATGATTGTAATAGTAGCAGCAGTGGATGAATTTTTATGATAATGATTCGTATACATTAACATAAAACGTTATTAAGGCAAAACACAGCAGTAGCAAAAAAGAGTAACCGCAGCTGTAAAAAAAAGAGTGTTTAAAAATGATAAAAATCTTTCATGTTTAAGACTTTATTGACACTCGCAATCGTCCATGCATGCATTGAGATTATATTTTATTATTTTTACCTAAAGCGATAATTATTACTTTAAAACAAATCTAAATGCAAGTGTAAGAATATTTTTATGAATGTATGTCATAAAGTTCACTTCATCGCTGATGGTGAAAAGAAAAATCTTGATTAAAGCAAAAGTAAAAATTGGGTTTGACATTCTATGAAAATTATTATCACTACTTTAAATGATAATGAAATTCTCTCACTCACACACATTCATGCATACATTCTTTTTTGAGCAAATAATTTTATTGTTCTTTGAATAAACAAATGGAAAAGAAAGAAAAAAGCAATAAAAACAATTGAATGGACTGAAATGTGGCGTTATTGTTGTTGCTTCTTTCTGATGGAAATGCGCAAAAATGGATGAAATATGAATTCCATCTTCACATTTTTATTATCTAACAAAATAATAAATAAATTTTCTTCCTTCTTTTTTACTCACTCTTGCTTTTTAGCTTTAACTTGCTTGTTAACTTCTGACAATTGCAATTTTCAAAAAAAAAAATGTTTCACACACATCTTTGTTTATCTTTCATTTAACAAGTAGCAACAGCAACAATGAGCTTTCATGCCATCATAAAATTTAAATATTTTTCACATTTTCGAATTGTGCTGATGTTAAGGTCCTTCAAATTATTAGCAGTTCTTTTTCCCTTCTCTCTTTGCTTTTTTTTAAACGTAAAAAGCCTCGCGGAAATTTTTTGTGAACATTCGTGGTAATGATGATGACTATGTGAGCATGTATGAAAGTTTGTGCTGAGCTACTTACTAATTACATATTCTTGTTGTTTAAAGTTGAGCAATCAAAGCATAATTTGCATTTAAATTACTTCTCAACTTAACTGCAGCAGTGAACATTTTTGTTTGTCTTAATATTAAAAATTAAATTTAGGCGGCAATTAATTTTTGTGTTTTTAATGTTTCTAGTGACATTAAAGGAGCAATTTGGTGTGCATTTGATAATTTGATTGAATTACTAATAAATATTTAATCTTTCAGATGAAATAACTGCTTCTTTCCGTCGCTATGGACCGTTAGTAGTCGATTGGCCTCATAAAGCTGAATCAAAATCATATTTTCCACCGAAAGGATATGCATTCTTACTGTTTCAGGTAAACATATATTATGAATTTTAATTAAATTAAATTGTTAATCTTTGAAAGGTTTCATGGCATCGTTAATGAAGCTCACTATTTTTCATCTAGAAAATTTAATTAGAAAATATTGTTTTCGCTAAAAGTTTCATCGTTAAAAGTTTTTCTCTTCTTTGGCTGATGCATCAACCGATAATTTTATTCATTAAAAACTATTTTTGCATCTGTTATCGAAGGAAATGAGAAAAAACCAGTGACCAAGTACCCGTGTTGCAGATCGGTGTACTTAAGCGCATTTTTGGTGCCTAGATCAGAGTTTATAACAATACAGAAATATTAGATGCGTTTGTAAAACAGATTCATGTGATAAGATATACTGATTAAAGTAAATTTCAAATGTATTGGAAATTTCATTTGTAATACTGTTTCGAATGAAATAATTGAAATTAAGTTGTAGGAAATAGCAGTCAATAAAGAATTCAGCACTATTTCTTGTTTTGTTTACATTTTCATATAGAAATATATTTTATGAAAACTCGAGTAATGTAATTGCTGCTAATAATCCTAATCTATTAAAATTTTCAAAATCGTCTTTATAAGTTTTGTTGATTTGAAAATAACGATCAGATTCAAAATACGCGAAGTTAGTTACGCGCAGCTGAAAAATTTTTTTGATCGCAGTCAACTTCGCGAAAAAAATTTTGTTTACAAATTTTCAAAATGAAAAAGTAATTCGCAATTTCCCAAGTTATATGACTAGTGACAGAAATATAAATAAGCGTCGCCCCACTAACTTTTTAGCACAAATCAAACACAACAAACCGGAAATCGCTAGCTATTATAGTTTTCGAGATCTCAGAGGGACAGCCAGCCAAAGTGAATGTATAAGCTGCATTGTTGTTCCAAAAATGCGCTAAAAACGCTAACAATATTAATTGAAATTTGATATTATTATTAAGAATTTAAAATAAATTTTCTGCAAGAGATTGGTAGGATATAAAAATTCATAAAATCATCCCACAATAACATGAAGACAAAATTCACAAACATAATATTGCATCAACAAATTTTATTTTATTGATGAAATTACAGAAAAAGAACAACAACTTAAGAAAAATATGTTGAGCAAGTTCAAAGTTTGCTTCTTTTTTATAGCTTGCCTAGTTCTTTATAAACTTTACTACTACAACAACAACTACTGAAATTAATAGTCCAACTAAATATAGAAAAGTTTATCCTAAATAGTAAAACATGACTGCCTTACATTTAAAAGAAAGAAATAGAGTAAAAGTTTCTATTGAATATAAAAAACAAAAATTTATTTTCATTTAAAAAGGGATATTTCTTGCATGCATTTGTTTCCTCCTTTTTCACGTAATTTTCTTTGTTTCTTTTCCACATCTGTTCTTTCTCTTTTTTTCATGAACATGTGTATTTCGTGTATTATCATTATCATGAAATATAGAGATTGTCATGATACATGATAGCATAACTTACTAAAAAATTACATCATTGTCTTTAAATTTCCGCTAAAAACTGAAATGTCATTTCTTCTTTTTCTTGTCTGATTTGTGTAAAAGAGAGCAAAAAAAAAAGTTTCATGTTGTCAACAAGCAAAAGAAAAAAAAATTCTGCAGAGTTTTCTCTGTTTGTGGCAATGGCAGGCTTCCGATGACTTATTAGGTTTTTCCACTTGAGACTCTAGTAGCATCAGTAGAAAGTTTTGAAAGACTTGTATATACATACATTTTTATACCGAAAAATTGAGACAAATGTGAGACAAGAGAAAAAAAAGAGAGAGAACAAAAAAGCAAAAACTTTTGTGAGAACGGCCAAACACAAAAGTATGATAAAGAAAATTTTTATGAAGAGAAAATATATTTTTTAAAAACATATGAAGGCAAAATTGTATTTTGAACAAAATAAGATTTTCATTATTTGATTTTCATGGCAACAAGTTTTTTGACTAAATAAATTTCTTATTTTGTTTTCTCAATAGGATGAAAGTTCTGTCCAAACTTTGATTGAAAATTGCATTGTGGAAGAAGACAAATTATATATTTGTGTCTCATCGCCAACCATCAAGAATAAACCCGTTCAGATTCGTCCATGGCGCCTTTCAGATGCTGATTTTGTACTAAATGGTTCAATGCCATTAGATCCACGTAAAACTGTTTTTGTGGGTGGTGTTCCACGACCATTGAAAGCATGTAAGTATTTCTAATCTATCAAATGTTTATTTATGATTTCTAATAATACGTTTATGTTATTTATAGTGGAACTAGCAATGATTATGGATCGTCTATATGGTGGAGTTTGTTATGCTGGAATTGACACTGATCCCGAATTGAAATATCCAAAGGTAAACTGAGAATGATTTATTGCATTTAATAATAACGCATCGAGATCATCATTTATATATTCATTCTATTACTGTTATTATTTATAGGGCGCTGGTCGTGTAGCATTTTCAAATCAACAAAGCTATATTGCAGCAATTTCCGCTCGTTTCGTTCAATTGCAACACAATGACATTGACAAACGCGTTGAAGTGAAACCGTACGTTCTCGACGATCAAATGTGCGATGAATGTCAAGGGCAAAGATGCAGCGGCAAATTTGCTCCATTCTTCTGCGCCAATGTTACTTGCTTGCAGGTAAAATATCATTTTATATTAAAAGTAAAATTTCATTAATAACGAATGAGTAGACGGTGGCAGAAGGAAGTTGACATCATTAATAAACTTTCTGTGGCAATTTGATGTCAGCATGCATGTCCATAATAAAATATAGTAGCTAGGAAAAATTTATTCTGACATGTTGTGACAATGAAAAATTCATTTTTTTCATTCTCTCATTTTCTCTTTCTTTTCTTTTATTTTTTATATAGTACTACTGTGAGCATTGCTGGGCATCTATTCATTCACGTCCTGGACGCGAATATCACAAGCCGTTGGTGAAGGAAGGCGCTGATCGTCCTCGTGCTGTTCCATTTCGTTGGTGTTAAAAGCCGTGACTCAATTTTCCAAAAGCAAAAGAATGTTACAACTAAAGAAAGATGTTTCTAGTCCTACACAAAATGGACTGCCGCAATGATGTTGATGAATCATCAAAAACATTTAAAGATTACTAGTTAATTACTTTATTTTCCCTAAAAAAACATTTCCTCCTCAATCTTAGAAAAAACGAAAAAAATGAAGGACACACAAGAGAAAATTTATTTTTAAAAAAAAAATCACATAAAAAATTATAAAAAGATTTATTTCAATGGTCGCAACAGCAGCAGCGCTTGATCAAAACATTAAAATATGGTCGTTAAATTGAGGAAACAAAAAAAAAACATATAAAAAAGATACCTTCATTGAGTTTAAAGCTGTTTTTGTAAAACAAGATTTTTTTATTAGACGAATGAGAGAGACAGAGATAGATTTTTATCTCTAGTTTCTTTTACTTTCTCTCTTAGTCTCAATATTAACTTTTTTTATGTAGAACTCTTTCTTATTTGTATAACAAAATATCGATAAATATAATAAAAGCAACTTTTTGTGAACGATCGATGTAAAAAATTATAAACAAAAACAAACACATGATAATTTAATGGTACAAGTTTAACTCGAAGCAGTATCAGCAACAAATTGTTCATTAAGGCAATCGATTGTCTTATACGACTATTGTTGCTTGCTCTTTCGAATTGATTATTGGAGAATCTGTTTTCTTTTTTCAAGAAAATGTAGAAATGACTCGCTGCTGATCGTAGAAAAAAATGTATAGCGAGATAAAATGAAGAAAATGCATTCTCCATGTTTTTCATTTAAATTCCTATTCTAAATAAACTAAATCAAATTATTGTTCTCTTATTGATAAACGGAATGAATAATGAAAAGTATCAACTATATATTTGCTGGAAAACAAAAATATTAAACAATTTTATATTGAATAGATTTGATAAGAATTAAGATGAACACATAAATGATGATGAACGTTAGGCGGTATAAAATTGCTTTTAAAGCGCTGCAATTTTTTAATTAATTAAAATGTATGATTATTATTAATATGATGATGCATACTGATCAAACCGATGATGATGCTGCTGTTAATGAGAAAAATATTGCTATTGTTTGTTTATTTTTCGTGGAGCTTTTTCCCTTTTTCAATATTATATGAAATCCCTAATTGTTTTATACCATTCTTCTTTCCTTTTTCCCTCTATCCTATACTTTCTATAGTTAAAATTACGCCGAGTACCTATAAACTAGTAAAAAAATTGTTTTTATTGTTTTTTATTTTTCAATTTTTTATGTGTAAACAAGCAGCAAAGCATAGGAGTTAATTCGAAACATTTAAAAAAATTTTAAAAATCATTGAGATAAAAATATAAAATGCATGCTGCTTGTGTACAAAAGTGAATATTATAGATGAATAATGATATAATAATGTGTCCCCATAAAGGAAAAACTTTTTTAATTAATTATAATTATCATTTGTTGATGCGATATATACGTTGATAACAAGAAAAAAAAAATAATTTTTTGTCTTCATAAAAAAATGAATAGAAATATTAGTCATGAAATGAAAATCTAATGCTAGTTGCCTAATTGTGATATTTTTTAAGACGTGTTTTCAAAGCAAAAAAAGAGAGTAAAATTGAAGAAATTAAATTAAATGAAGTGAATAGAAGTTCCCAACACACACAAAAAAAACAACCAAAAACAAACTACAACAACATCCCTCTTCAATCCTATATATGCATACATACATATATCTATTACAATATTACTATTATTACACATAACTATAGTTGTCTCTTCACTGTTTTTGTTCGTTTTTTATATTACATATACTTTTAGTACTAAGAATTTCTGGTTTTTTTGATACAAATTTTTTACATCATTATTTTTTTGTGCAGACGATAGTCGAAAAGAAAGATTTTTATATTGACGATTTTTTTATATTCTGAAAAAAAAATGCAAATATAATGAAAAAAAAAACATAACACATTAGCGAATTAGTGGATTATAACTCGAATAAATTTAGAAAAATTGTATATTTTAAAAAATACCTAAATAAAGTTTTTTTTATAATTTTCTTTAATTCATAACTTGCCAAAAAACAAATAGTTCAGTAAAAAAATCCTTCTCCTTCTTCCTTTCAAACTTTTTTGTGTTTCTTTTTTTCATGATAGTTGTCGACGATGAATGAGAAACTGAGAAACTTTAATTTAAATTTTTTATGATCAACACATAAAGCAAAAAAAGTGAATTTCCCTCGAAACATTTAATTTCTTCTTGTGTGCAGAAAAAATTGTTTCTTCGTATGTTTTCAGAATTCACAATTGCAATTTTTATCTACATGTTTTAAAATTAAAACTTTTCTCTACTTTCAATGTCGTTTTCTCTTTGAGTCAGCGTGAAACTTTTTTTGCTCATCTTTTTCATTTTCTACCGTTTGTGAATTAAAAAATTCTTTTGTGATTTTTAAAACATTCGATGTTGATGACGATGATGCTTGAAAGAGCACAAAATAAAGAGAAGAAAAAAGTTTGCTTTCATTTTTAGATTAAAAAGTTTTCTCTTTTTCTTTCAATGTGCAAGTTCCCTACTCAAATATGGAAAAAAAAAACAAGCATGCAGTACACACCACATATTTTTATTATTTTCAACACAAGCAAAGATCACACCGAAAGTCAAAAACACATTTTAATTAAATCAAATTAAATTTAGCGCATAACCTGAATATTAGTTTTTTGTGTGCGAAAAGGCATCTGCTTGCAAAAAAAGTGTATATGAGATGATGAAAAAATTATATCTACTAAAAGTATGAACGGAAGTTGAGCAAGAAAGCAAAAAATTAAAGTAAAAAAGTTTGCCTTTTAGCGAGAGTAGCAAATTGGTGAAAAAAGTGTTTTCGTTCGTTCCTTTTATGAGTTTTTTCTACATCTTCATGCACGCTTTACACAAAATTGAAAAGTTTTCGCTCTTCCTTAACACGCGCAATTAGATAAAGAATTGAACAAGAAAATTATCCTCCTCCATGTTATTTTCAAATATTGACACGAGTAATTGAATGAAAAAAGAAAAATTTTCTGATTTTTAAGTGAAATTTTAAATTTTGTTCCTTTAATGTTTAACAATGCAATGAGAGAAAAACTTCACAAATAAACAACATGATAAACAAATTAATTGCCAGAAATAATACTTTTATTGAAACATATTGCGCAATAAAGCAAATTTCTCTATATGGATATAATTTTCGCAACAAGATATTTTTCGACAGAGTGAAGCAATAAATGTTTTTGAAAATAATAAAACAACAACAGTAACATATAAAAACATGAATGAAGAATGAAATTTTAAGGGAAAGGTCGTGCACAGTGGTGATGATGATGCATGTGACAAGTTTTTTTAAACAGCATGAAATGTGACAGTTGTTAAAGCAAAAAATATTTTTTTTAGATGAAGGCAGTAATAAAAAAATTAAAGTTATTATGACATGCACGCAACCTTGTGTATAGTGTGTCTCATAACGACAGCAACACGCAGTAAAAAAATATTTTTATTTTATTATGAACCTTCTTCCTACCCATTCATTAATAGTATCAACATTGCTACCGGGTAAAATAATTATCACGATGATAGAATAACATTTCATATTTTCTGCTATATTTTCGTATGTCGTAAATTCTCTGGCTTATTCTCATGATGTTTACATACAGATTCGCGTGTGTATAGAAAAAACATAATTGGAAAATATTAAAGAAGAAAAGTTTCTTTTTTCATTCTTTTTGTTCGTCAAATAATAATGAGTTTTCTATTCATTGTACTTGTAAAAGATTTTTGAGTTTATTTAAATAGTTTTATGAATTTACAATCATTGTTTCTTTTTTTGGTAATTTTAATTTTGTTTTATTATTTACGAATGATAATAAAGAATAAATAATCGACATAGGTATTTTTATATAAAGTAAAGAAGTTCTCTTTTAAAAGTATTAAAAAAGAGAAGCGCAAAAATTTCTTTCAAACCATCAAAAAAGAAAAAGATGATAAAGAAATAGTTAATTTTAGCGTAATTATATAAAAATATATATCTACCTTAATGTAAATTTTTCAAAACTAATTAAATAGATGTATTTTTTCTACTATACTGTTTAATCATCATTGCAATGAAATATGTAAAGAATGAAAAATAAATCTTTCTAAAAAGCGAAAGAAAATGGCAATTTTCAACCAACAATGGCATAATATATATTTTTATTACATACAATTTGAATTCACAAAAATAATAATCAAAAAATAAAAGATGTAAAAGTAATGAAGAATGTTGTTTACGATCGGAAGAATATGACATATGTTGGGAATGAAAATGAGCAATAATGCTTTAACAACAGCTAAAAAATCATTATTGTCAACATCTTTTCACTCTCATATCTCTTCCCACTACTCTTTTCTTCCATTTTTATTGTTCTGTGTATTTTTCTCTTCATAACAATATTTGAATGTATAAAAATAGAAGAACTTTTTTATTGCTTCTGTTGTTTTTTTTATTTTCTTCTTTGTTAAAATTAAATTTATCTTAAATTTCAAATATTTAAATTTTTGGTTAAAGAAACCTAAATGTGCAATTTTCCATTCAAGAAATCAAAAATCTATATCGAACAAGTTTCCTTCCTCATATTAAATATGTGTGTGTGTAAAACTTTTTCAACAAGTTAATAAATGTTGTTATTTAACTACCATCCTCTCTCTCTATCCACTTTACCATTACCTTTTTCCTTATTATCTTACAACTGTCTTTCACACACATTCATAAACTACCAAGTGACACATTTATCTCATCAACTCGTTCTTTCTCTCTTGACTAAAATAATCTCCTTAAAATATATTATATGATAAATTTGAATAATCTTGCATAAACACACAAAACAAATACAGACAAAGAAAAATATATTTTTCACTCTTCAAAGAAATTTCATACATGGTAAAACGCTTTCAGTGTCACAATTTTAAAATTAAATTTTTGTTATGAAGAAAATTTCTAAAATCATCATCCCTTTTCTCATAACTACTATATACAGCAGGAGAGAAAATTTGTTGTATTATCGCCACAAAATACTGTGTCACTCTCTCACCTCGAAAAATTAAATTGACAATTTTATTTTTTATTTTTAATTTACTCGAAATTTTTTCACCTGCTCGAGCGAGAATAAAATGTACTCTCACACTCAATATATCGTATAATTAAATTATAAAGAGCGTCCAAAACGAGAAAAAAGATGAAATTGGACTGAGAAATTTGAAATAAATAAAAAAGTTTTATGTATGCGAAACATTTTTGTTAAACAAATTATTCAAATTGGGCTAAACGATTATTCACTGTTATTCTCATTCTCATTTATGACACGGATGAATTATTATCACTTTTATATTTCATGCCATACAAAAACAACTGAGAGACAAAAAATTGATTTATTCTAATCTGCATTTAATTAAAATGAATGTCCAAAATTTATTTTAAATCGGACAATTTTGAGAGATTTAAATAAATTTCAGAATTTATGTAGACTTTGGAAATAATCAGAGATAAAGAACCAACAATTAAGAAAATAGAAGAAAAAGGATCAAGAAATTATATGTAGAAATTTTCTAACTGAAAATTTGAATTTAAATTTGTAAACAAAAATAAAATTTCAAGAATGTTGAGAAAATATTTTTCTAATTTTTGTAAATTAAAGGGTTTTACCTTGTATTTTGAGAACAAATCAATAAATATAAGCAAGAGTAATGTTAAATAAAATATAAATAGATAAAGTGAAGTCTTAAAAATGCTATAATAATTCAGTTAAGTCATAATGAAAATAGGAGCATATACTTCAAAAATCAACCAAATTTTGACTTTTTAAAGTGCTTCAGCTCTCATTTTATTAATAAATCTAACATAATAAAAGAAGAAAGTGTTGAATTAGCAAAAATTAAACAAAGGATAATCAATTTTGAAAAGAATTAATTAAAATCAGATCAAGTTATTTGTAGGCAAATTTATATTTATATCTGTACATGAACAGGCAATTACGACAATTCTATTATTTCTTCAACATTTATAATTATGATAATCTTTTGTGTGTGATGTGATGTGGTTCATGTTTTGAGGCAAGCAAGCTTGAAAATTTATTTGTTTGTTGTCACCATCATTAGATTCTATTTGTGTGTGTGTTAGTTGTTATTTTCCAAAAATCCCTCACACACTTTGACTCTCTGATATTCAGATGAATATATACAAAATCAAGCATATAAAAAATAATTCTATGGTTAACAGCTTATGCCACAAAATTTCATACAAAGCTATTATCATACATTATGTGTATGTGCTATGGAATTTAATGAGAAATGAATGCAAATTGAATTAAAATTAATTTTAGAAATATTTGCATTTATAAATTTGCTATTTTCTATCATAAACCACACACATGCACATTTTCATCATATTGACATTTCCTATTTCCTTATAACTCGTACAAAAAAAGAACAAAAGAATGCTAGAATAATGAAAAAATTCTTAATCTCGACCCATACACAAAGTAAAAAAGAAAGGGCAAATATTTCAGAATGAATAGAATAATCCCTTACTTCTTTCTATTTAACTGTCTGTCCATTATTTCGTTACTTCATAATTTCATTATGCAAACAAGCAAAAAATGTATAGGAAAATTTTTTTAATCTGACAGAAAAGTTCTTTGTATGAGCTTGACATACACTTGCTCTCTCATGTTCATATATATATAAATGGCCGAAATTTGATATGAATTTTAATTAAATTAGATCAGAGGTCAGTCAGTCAGTTAGTTAGTTAAAATTATATATTACTATCACTTTATGAATATGAAAAGTTTTTACATACATAGAAGAGAGATTACAGTAATTATAAAGTTTGACTAACAAGATTATAATGAAAAGTGAGAAGTTAAATAAAATGTCACAATTTCTCAGTTCAGTTTTTAAATTTTTCTCAACTACTGCTCTTTAAGTAATTTTTATTTCAATCGTCTTAATAATGAAAAAAAAATTTATCAATTGTGTAGAAATTTTTTTACAGTGCAATTTTGGCAATTTGCGTGAGAACTAAAAAATAAAAAATGTTTAGAGACAAAAAATTATGTGAAATGTGTCGATCTATAAATGAGAAAAAACCATTCTTTGTACCTGATTTAAAATCGATAAAAATATAATAAAAAAAAAAATGAAACAAAAAAGAATTAAATGTGAATGAAAAATAAGTGAAGAAATTTTTTTCCAATTTAATTTTTATTCTTTTTTATGTGCGATTGTTATTTTAAGTTTTTTGATAATTTTATTTATATAAGCGAAAATTTGAGATAAAAAAAATTTATTATGTAAGATGCTCAAAATTAACTCTCTTAAGAAAAAATGAATGAAAATCACTCTCATAAAAATTCACACATTTAAAATTGCTTTTCGTATCCGTTTGCGCCTTAACATTTACTCTTAACTCTATAAACGAAAAAAACAACCTGAAATCTTGACATTTCTAATCATCAACAACATAAATCACTTAAAGGGCAATAATCGTCGTTCGTTTTTTGATCTCGTTCCATTCATTGACATTAAAGAAATTGTAAGGAAAAAATTTAATAAAAAAGATGTAATCAGTGTAGTTGATCATGTAATAATAATTAAATTTCTGAAACATTTAAAAATTAAAATCATTCATCCATTAAAATCATTGAATGCTTCTTTTTTAACGAATTTTTTAAATTCAAAATTATTAGGACCGTTAAAAACGGAAATAAATTAAAAATCTAATTTAAGCGTTACAATGAAATTAAATCTGTATCATTTTAATTTTATAACACGCAATGAATATTAAAAAGCTTTTCTCTTTCTCGTCGATCAAAATAAATTATTTCAATCAATTAAACATGAAAGATTTTATATAAATAAAAAATTTTCATATAAATGCGAGAATAAAAGATAAAAAATTTTAAATTGCAAAAGTTCAATTTTTGTGTTTTGCATAATTTTAATTAGCTTCAACTGCCACGCATCACATCAATGCATAAAAATACTTATTTTGCATTCGGTAGAAAATATTTTTTGATATATTGCGATATTTTTTAAATAATCTCATATAAATTCACACAAAAATACATAGAGGAACTTTTAAAATCCATGAATGAGATCATGGCCATGATTATAAATATATGAAAATGATGTAAAGTAAAAAATTCCAAAATGATGGTGTAATAGATGACAATTCCATTCAGAATTTTTTTATAAACAGAAAATATATCGGTTTAGATTAAAATGCATAGCAATTTTTTGAATTAGATAATTTTAGCGCCATGAAAGAGAGAAAAACAATAAAAAAATGCAAAAAGACATTTTGAACTTAAATTATAATAAATATACCCAAATGATACATCCAAATGCATAAAATACATAGAAATTTTTTGAAAATTTAAGAAAATTTCTCTTTTTAGTCAAATTTATCACAAAATAACAGAAAATTTATTTTTGTGAATTTCTCAGCAATTTTTAGACAAAATTTTTTAATTTCGATGTTTTTAGACGAAATTTATTAATCTAAATTTAGTTCAACATAAAGAAATTTTTAAAATATGCGGCTTCAAATTTTTGCAATTAAGTGCAATCATATATTTTTTATTCAATTATATCGAATATCAAATTTACTAAATTTTCATAAAGAAGAAATTTTGTGAGATTTAAATAGCAGAAAATTAATTTTTGTATATGAGATGGTCTTGTCGATTAAAAAATGAGAAGGATTGAAACAGAAAGATTTTTTTCTTATTCTTTTTTTTTATCAAAGTTTCAAGAATTAAAATAAAGAATAAAAGTTTCAATTTTTGCTTTGAATTTTAAAAGTACGTTGAAAAATGATTTTTAATAAAATTTTTTAATTCAGTTTTAAAATTGAATAAATTTTTAAATTAAGCTCATGTTCAAAAACTACTGTTACTTTTCATAAATAAAAATCACAAGACCTACTCAAAATAATAAAAAAAGCTAAAAATTTAAGAAAAATATTACTAAAAAAAATTAAAGCTTCATGCGTGGCATTTTCTACACATATTGAATGAAATGAAGAAAATAAATAACTTTTAACCATCCACAATAGAATAAAACAACAAGAAAAAATTGAAAAAGTACATGTTTAGATGAAATGAAATTTGAAAAATATGAAGCAGCAGCAGCAAGTGTTTATTAAGTATCAATAAATGAAAAAATATATATTTAAAGTAATAATTTTTTTATAATAATAAACGACTCGTTGTCTCTTTTTTATTTTTTTATGAACGAATATAAAAGTATATATTATATAGAATAATGAAACATTTTCACATGAAATTATACTACAAACAAATTACACATACAAAATGTCAAGGGAATGAAATGTTGAGCAAAATTTACTTGAGTAGTTTGCAGAAACGAAAAAAAAAAGACTTTTAAGAATATTTACGATGCTTTTGACTAAATTAATAATATTTTTACATAAGTTAAATTTAGGTTTTTGATCTGCGTAAAGACGTAGAGAATTATCCAAAAATTCTATGTTCATAATAATTTGACTAAAATTTCCTAAAAATTTTATCTAAATGAAGAAAATATTTCTTATATTTTAGACTTTTTTCACATTTTCGTTCAAGATTTATATTAGGTTATCTCTAATTATTACAGAGTATACAACAGGTCCTTCAGTATTGTTATTTTGTGTCAAATTCTGTCTCAAAATAACTCTGAATAAAGTTTTACTCTATCTATCTAATCTATCTCTAATTCATAATTTTATGTAAATTCTTCAATTTGCTTTGAAATAAAATTTATGATACAATAAAAATTAAAAAGTAAACTTTTAGAATATTGAAAATGAAAAACTACCAAAGTCAGTTTAAGCTTAATATTTCATTACCCTTGCCAAGAACTTTTGAATGAAAATGAAAAGATTTTAAAAATGAATGGAAAATATTAAAAAAGAAGTAACACAGACAGACACAAAACACCTTCTTACACACATACATTAAAATTATATATTAAATATAAATATGCATAAGTGCATGTAATGAATATTCAAAAAATAAAAAAAAAATATTTTTCTCAAACAACAATTTAAAAAGTGGATGAAAATTAAGAAAATAAAAAAACAATGATTGTAGATTTTTTTATTTGAATATATGTCAAACTGAATGTTGAAAATTGAAATAAAAAGAAATCAATTTTCAACAAACAGAAAATAAAAACAATTTTTAAAAAAGTATAAAAATATTTTAGAAATATTTTCACAATAATTATTACAACAAAAAAGAAGAAAAACATTAAAAAGTGGATGAAGAATCATTAAAAAAATAAAAAAAAATATATTATAATGAGGAGAACATAATGAAAAAAAATCTTTTTTTAGGTGAATGGAAAAATGTTTTTATACTTGTAGCAAAATAAAAATAAAGAAAGTAATAAAATTAATGATTTAAAATTTCTTTTAAAAAAAATTTACTTTGTTTTTTTGGCTTTTTTCCAGAATTTTAAAAGAAGTAAATATTGATAGCTGTTTCAGTCTTTTGATTTTTTACAGAGAAAACTTACAAGTTTCAGAATTCAATTTTAAATTTCCAATTTTATATGTCATCAAAATTTTATTGAATTCCTCAAATATTTCTTAACAATTTCAAATTTCTTACTAAAATTCCATAGCAGAAACTTTAAGCATCATTTCAAAATTCCTTAGTTCTCTAACAAAACTTTCTTTCCTCACCATAACAAGATTGGATCGAGATCTAAGTGCCAGTATCTTAAATCCACAAGAGTATCATAAATATACAGTTTTTACTTCCATCGTGTGAAAAGTTTTCAATGAAAACTAAAACTAGTTGCTCTTCTTCTTTTTATCATCATATGTGAACATAGTTACGGAATGAAGTCAACAAATGTCGTCAGCAGCAACATCTCGAGAGAATTTTAGTCCGAAAGAGAAAAAATTTATTACAAACACCTGGAAAAGAAGTAAACTTATTCCATCGCTAAAACTGATGAGAAAAACAGCAGAAAAAGCGGAAATATGATAAAACATTGTTGTGACCTGTTGCATATTCTTTTTTCTCTCACATCACTCACATTTCTTCTTTATTGCTCTACTTTTTTTACCATTCCGGCTTCTGGCAGATGAGAAAGACAAATAGAAAAGGCAAAAGAAAAAAGAAAAGTTTTTAGCTGAAATTTTGATAGAAAACTGAAGTTTTTTATTTATTTTATTTTTATAAGGTTGAAATTTTTGGTAAAATATTCTTTATTTTAGGCTGTTTAAATTGAGTTTTAAAATAAATTATAGCGAAATTTAAAATTTTTGTTTTTCAAATTTAATTTTACCGTTATTTTAAAATTATTCAAAAAATGCATTGTTTGAATTTTTTGAAAATCTGCATGTCATAACAAAAGAATAGAATGTGTAGATAGACAGATATTCTTATCATACATCTCAATTTTTGTTCAATGATCGAAATTGAACAAGCTAAAATGAGGAAAAAACAAGTATGGAAAAGAAAGAAATTTATTCAGCAAAAGAGATTAAACATCTCGACATATAAATTTCAGTGAAGAGAAAAAGAAGAAGTTTATCCTGGATATAAAGAGAAAAAAAAATATTCAAAGAGTAGAAAAAATTTAATAACTTAAAAAACTTTTTTTATCCGTTCAATGAGGAATGGAAAACAACAGTTTGATGATGAAATTGAAGAGAAGCAACGACAGCAGATTTTTTCTCATGATTTTGATGGAACATGTGTACACTTTGAGATAGAGTTTTTTTCTGCCTTCGCCCAGAGAAAGAGAGAAAATGAGGGAATAGCAAATAAGTATAAAACGAGAAAGTTTTTCTAACGATTGTGTGAATGATAACAGAAAAAGGGAGCAGAAAGTTTGTTATTCTTGTACTTCACTCGTTCACTCACTCACTCTCGACATATCAGCAATGAAGGAAATTGAGTTAAATAAAAAATTTTTGCTGCTCTTGTGTGAATCTTTGAAATGGTTTCTTTCAGACGAAGAAAGAATTTGAGATGAGAAAAAGAAAAAAATTATATAGGGGTAGTTTGGTAACAATAAAATGAAAGAGAAAAGAAAAAGTGAAATGTTAAAGTTGAAATTTCTTTGGGAATAAAGTTTTTGTTTTTAAGAATTTCAAAAGATAAGATAAAAAAGAAAATTTTAAGTTTAACGGATTTTTTAGATTTAAAATTTTTATATCTTTTAAAATTAAATTGGAAGTTGAAATTTTTAATTTACTTTTATTTTCAAAACAAAAATCTTAATTTTGAATTTCTATAATTAATTTTTTGCAAATTTCAAAAGTTTTTATTCAACGGTTTTTTGAAATTCGAAGTTTTATATTTCAACGTATTTTAAAAATTCAAATCCTATACATTTCCTAAAACTTTAATTTACGATAAAATTTGATTTTCTCCTCAACTTTTTAATTAACTCACACATTCAATGTACATCATAACATAGTTAAAAGTAATAAAGAAGAACAAAAATTGTTTGTCAGAATTTACGTACACCTGATGCACTAAAATCTTCAAGTTAATGAAAATTGAATAAAAGAAAACACTCACATGCATAGAGATAGATAGAAAAAAGTTTTTGATATTGCTCTCTAAATTTTCATTTAAGAAAGTTTTTTTCATGTGGTTCTCGGGCATAAGATGAAAATTTTCTTTTAATTTCTTTAATTAATTCAATAAATTTGTTGATTCAATGACTTTAAGAAGATCTTTTTGTGGTAATTACAAAATGTAGCATTTTATGTTTATTAAATTTTCAATTAAGAAAAGTAAAAGCACTCAAAGATATCAAATAACAACAATTTTAACATAAATTTATATCTCTTTTGGTATGTTATAAATTATTTAGCATCAAAGAGAAGTTACTTAGATGAGGTTTCAGTTGAAACTTATTAAATTTGTGGTTGCAATTACTTGATAGTAAAATTAAGATAGTTATCTAAAATTAGGCAGAATATTATACACATTTACAGATGGTTGTTGGCTTGGAGATTAATGAAAATGACATTTAAATTGAAATGTTCAAAAGAAAATTATGGTAAAATTTAGTTAGAAATGTGGTAGTTAATTATTATTGAAATAACTTTTGATATGATTTATCAATCATTTTTTAATAAGGATCAATTAAATGACTTTTAATTTTATTCAATTTCTCCTCTATTCAACAATTATTATTTTATTTATTTTCAATCATCATTTTGCTTGAATAGGAAATATTCATAACGTGACCATCAGAATTTATAACTAGAAACATTCTTCGATAGTGAAGTAGCAAAAATGAAAAATATTAATTGAAAATTCTTTGTACATACCACGAACGAACCAAATGCATTTAGTATTATCGTAAGATAAAAATGGAAGGTGAAAATTATTGCCAATTTATATTTTTACTTTCCTCTCTTGCTCTTTCATTTTTAATTAGTCTTTCTCTTGTGCAGTTGTTCAGTATACAAGTGTATGTACATGAATATCTCTTATTCGCCAATAAACGATGCCATAAAAGTGCAATTTACAAGATGGAGAAAAAAAGTTTTGCAATGCATTGAAACCTACACAGCAAAGTTTTCTCTACGCTCACGCTTTCTCTCGACTGCAATAATTCATGCTTTTTATGCACTTTTATTTTATTAATTAATTTTTCTTGGTGAACGAGTTGGATTTATGTCGATTAATAAAAATTCCTTGTAGATATACAAGAATTTGCAATCAAAAGCTCGACAATAAATTCTCACCTGAGATTAGCTGTGTCACTTTAGCATTATAGAGGATTATTATTGCAGTGATTATGACTTTTGTGGTTTCACGGTTGCTGCACATTGTTATGGAAGATTTTTATAAAAGTTTTTGTGAATGACATTTTAAATCTTCTCATTTCAATTCTGTACATGATTTGTTGATTCTACATGACCCAATTTCCTTTCCTCTCTTATTTTTCTGTTGAATCAGCATTAAATCAAAGAATTTTCTATGTTTCTTCAACAGCTTGATTGATGTTATTCCTTTATTTATGAAGTAAGAAGAGCATTAATCCATAAAAATGACCAAAAAAGATGATGAAGTAATTTATGGACTGCGTAATTAAAATTATTATCAAAGAAACATGTACAGAAGTATGAAATAACTAGATCAAAGTAAATGGTTTGATAACTTGAGCGAAATCTTTTAGAAATAATCAAGAATATTTTCTTTGTTTACGATTTGATTCGCGTCATTTTACTTTGCATCAATTTTCGCGTCAATTTTTAAAACTTCCGTTAAATTATACTCATTATTGAAAAATCTATTATTTCTTGCTTTCTCATTGTGTGCACACATAATCACTGCTTTGATTTAATTTCAGTATGTAGTTAAATGCCGCTTTAAGTTTTAAACTGGAGACAATAAACAAAAATGTTCACTGCTGCAGTTAAGTTGAGAAGTAATTTAAATGCAAATTATGCTTTGATTGCTCAACTTTAAACAACAAGAATATGTAATTAGTAAGTAGCTCAGCACAAACTTTCATACATGCTCACATAGTCATCATCATTACCACGAATGTTCACAAAAATTTCCGCGAGGCTTTTTATGTTTTAAAAAAGCAAAGAGAGAAGGGAAAAAGAACTGCTAATAATTTGAAGGACCTCAACATCAGCACAATTCGAAAATGTGAAAAATATTTAAATTTTATGATAGCATGAAAGCTCATTGTTGCTGTTGCTACTTGTTAAATGAAAGATACACAAAGATGTGTGTAAAACATTTTTTTTTTGAAAATTGCAATTGTCAGAAGTTGACAAGCAAGTTAAAGCTAAAAAGCAAGAGTGAGTAAAAAAGAAGGAAGAAAATTTATTTATTATTTTGTTAGATAATAAAAATGTGAAGATGGAATTCATATTTCATCCATTTTTGCGCATTTCCATCAGCAAGAAGCAACAACAATAACGCCACATTTCAGTCCATTCAATTGTTTTTATTGCTTTTTTCTTTCTTTTCCATTTGTTTATTCAAAGAACAATAAAATTATTTGCTCAAAAAAGAATGTATGCATGAATGTGTGTGAGTGAGAATTTCATTATCATTTAAAGCAGTGATAATAATTTTCATAGAATGTCAAACCCAATTTTTACTTTTGCTTTAATCAAGATGTTTCTTTTCACCATCAGCGATGAAGTGAACTTTATGACATACATTCATAAAAATATTCTTACACTTGCATTTAGATTTGTTTTAAAGTAATAATTATCGCTTTAGGTAAAATAAATAAAATATAATCTCAATCATGCATGGACGTGCGAGTGTCAATAAAGTCCTTAAACAAATGAAAGATTTTTATCACTTTAAACACTCTTTTTTTACAGCTGCGGTTACTCTTTTTTGCTACTGCTGTGTTTTGCCTTAATACCGTTTTATGTTAATGTATACGAATCATCATCATAAAAATTCATCCACTGCTGCTACTGTTACAATCATAAATTTACAACTCTCTCTTTTTGGAAATCTGGACAAATGTTTATGTATGTTAAAGAATAAAAATTTATAGACAAAATGAATAAAAGACATGCGGTCTGTGATTTTAATGAATCTTTAGAGATAAGGTAGGTAGTAATTTTGTTGACATTCCAACATTTGATGAAAATTACTGGATATTTTAAGTTCCATAAAATAATTATTTTTATCAAGAAACTTGGCTTACCTTCATCAATATCTGGAGGTAGACCGCCAACAAAAACCTTTCTTGAAAAGCGTTCACCGTTGTCAGATCCTTGTGAAGGTGAAGAACGAGCTGGAGATCCAATTTGTAAATTGCTTCCATCAAGAAAATTTCCACCAGTTTCTTCTGTTGCATCATCGCATTGATAAAAGGGCTTACCTATAAAGAGAAGAAGGAAATTTAATTTAGAACAGTTATTTAATTGATAAATTTGATTGAACTACCAGTTGTTTTTAAAAGATGCTTTAAATTTCGTGGAAAATCACGAATAAAAATTGGAATATCGATATTATTCATTTTTCTCTCAAAATATATATTTAAAGCTAGTATCTTATGACAATCGACTAGTTAATTGCTTAGGAAGATAGTTAAATTATTATTCGTGTAAAATTACGCTTCGTTCTATTTTAAATTAATTAAATAAATAAGGAGAAATTACAAAAATTCTTTCAACAAAAAAAATAAGAAAAGATCACAATTTAAAAATTTCGTTATGATCTTAAGTTTAATCTTAATTTTTTTGTCGCTCGATATTCTACATATTTTGCACATATATCGATATAAATCATCACTTTTTATTGTTTGCGTAGCACAAAAGAAGATTCGAGTTTAACATAAAATATGCTAAACAAAAAAAAAGAAATGAGAACCTAACAAAACGCCTCATATGTTAGAAAATAAATTGTGGGTTATGTAAAAAATATTCATATTTCTTTCATACATTTTTTGCATAGCGAGAATTGATTCATAAATCATACAAAAATTCATTTTTTCTTTTATCCATTCAATTCAAATCCATATTCTCTCGATTCAATTCAATTCCTAATAATTGTGTGCAATCACATTTGGTTAATAAATAATGGAAAAGGAATTCTTTTTTTTTTTCGGAACTTTCATCTATATTTCATGAGTGTTCTATCACATCACAGACATACAAAAAGTAATTTTAATGATAAAAAAATAAAAACTCTTTTTGTTTTCCCACTACATTAGAATATGTGTTTGAAATTCATCATTCATATCCTCAACATTTGCTGCCATTACTCATGAAAACGATAGATGAACACTCGTATCGCACAAGACTCAACATGTATAAGCATAAAATACATGTATATATATTATACCAGCAGTGTATGAAGTAACTTTTTCCCTGAAAATGAGGCCAGAAAAGGCAAAAGTCATACATTGAAGTCGATATTAACCCATAACGAAGAACAAGCGCATAAGAGGAGAGTTCAGAAAGAGCACAGAAGAACTTTTATATTGCCAGATGTTTCCGGCATCCTTTAGAATTAGAGATTCATAAAATACACATATATATACACACACAATGATCTTTGAATGGAAAATGTACCATTAAATTTGATTAAGGATCTATGGTGGAAAGAAGCAAAGAAAACAGAGAAAGAGAAGGAGAAAGGAAGTAAGAAGAAACATTGAGCAACAAATATTGTTCGTGCCTTTCAATCATACACACAGCGTGAGATGAATTTTATTGAAAATGAATGGGCTTAAATGACTTTTCTATACGACTTTTTATAAACTTTAATATTGTTGTATAAAATAAATCAAATTTAAAAATTTTTGACCGATATCATAACAAAAGCACAATTTTAAAATTAATTTATATTCTTAATTATCACATAAAAGTTTCTCAATTAACTTTCGCACACATATACAATAGAACAGCAAAGCATAACTTTTTGAATAGAAGTCTCATTAAGCCAAAACTCACTTCTCAAAACCAATCATTGTGACAAAAAGAAAACTTTTTAATTCAATTTTATGCAATGCTACCGAAAAATTATTTTATGATGGTAACACATTCATGTCGTTAACATTTATCGAAACTTTTCTGAAAAGAAGAAAGTGGCGACTAATAAAAGTAGTCACACTTTGGGTAATGACACACACACGCACATACATAAATACATTAAGAGTTTATCATCAATCTTTTCTCCTCTTTCACCATTGACATTAACACAATTGCCTACGATATCACAAAGTCATTAACAAATAGAAGCAAAGAAGAATGTTAAACTTCCGTCCACTCTCTACCATTACCAACAATGTTTCTTTCATATCAAATGGAATGAATATAAGTAAGCGCAAACTTCTTTTATTGCCATTTCTAGTTTTCTCTTCTGCTATCAAAATGTGTACAATGTATTAAATGTGATTTCTAACATATCAACAGGAGCTAGCTAGTAATTTACATTGAAATAAACGGAAGTATTTGTCATTGTTGATTATTCTCATGAAAGATTCATTATTTATAAGTTATTTTATAAAATAATTAGTTACTCAAAAGAAAAGAAACCGTCAAGTTTTTAAATTTTCAAATTTTATAATGTGCGCTACAATTTTCTTCGGTGGCGCATTTTTCTGATCTAGATCATTTCTAAAATTTTCTGAGAACACGTTTATCGCTCAATTTCATATTAATAAAATAAAATAGTTTAAACAAAGGAAAAAACACTTAAATATCATAATTCTTAAGAAAATCTTAAACTAAAATGGTTCGCGTTGATAATTTCTTGTTTTGCTTGCCGATTGAAATCGGTGCAAGAATTTTTGCTTATTTTGATATCATTTTGCTTTTTCTATACAATTGTCATATGAATTTGAACTTTATAATTTCCGCAAAACAAAATAATTGTAAGTGTATAATTATTTTAAAACTAAATAATATTTAAACTAATCATTAATTTAATTTAAGGCATTTTGGAATGGTCTATGAAATCATTACTTTTGACTGGTGGATACATGTCTATTATTACAAGTTATGTCTTTTTTCTTCTCATGCTTTCTTTGACGTTTGCTATGGGAATCGAAATGGTAAAATTAAGTTGATATTTATATAAATTTAAAAGAAAATAATTGAAATATAATTTTTGCTTTTATAGAAAAATGCAGATTTAATGGAGCCATACCACTTTGTAAACTTCTATCTTCTCACTTACAAAATAATCACCCTTATTTTTGCTTATGCAAAAATAATGGAAATAGATGAATTTTACTTATACATCATCATGGCAATGATTTTGATGCGCATTTACAATTGGATAATAACGTTTTCTATAATCAAGAAGTATAAACCTGCAAAAAACCATAACATTCAACAAGAATAGACTCGAATTGCTCAAATATAAATTTAACTTCTGAACTAATCCTAATAATACTTCAAGATGTCAAAAAATCAACTATTCTAAGAAAAATATTCCAAAAAACTTGTCAACTTTTATTTACTTATGTTAAAATTATTATCAAAGATTTAATAAAATAATACGAATTACGAAATTTAAAAGTTTAGTTTTCATTTCAATCTTTAATTGTTTTTTCCAACGTTTTTCTCATTATAAATATGCAAATTGCTTAAATTAAATAAATTATTAAAAATAATAAAAGTTAGCTAGCTGTCATAACAGTAATTCGTCTTAGGTTGTATCATTCAATCATTTTCAATGAAAATTTTTTGTTGAAAGAAAGTAAATCATAAAGATTTTATCGTCAAAAAATTTTCACTCGATAAATTTTCTTTTGCTGTTCTGTGATAATCAAATAAATTTTTGTGTCATTTTAAAGTAATGGTTTTAATGCTTTTTTGGTTTTAATGTTTCTCCCTTAAATACATCTATACACATTTCATAATATAAAACCATGATGCTGAAAGTAGAAAATGGTAAAGAAAAAGAATGAGGAATAGGCTTCTAAGGGAGTTTAAGAATGATAAAATGATGTTGCATTCTTTGATTGATGAGGTTTTTAGAGCGAGAATTTTTGTCTTTAAAATGGGCGCGAACAAATTGTACAAGTAAGAACATTAATCAATATATTTTGCCTTTTTTACTGAATGTACAATTAATTTAAACTAAAAGAGTAAACGAATGAATGAATATTTCTTACTGACCCAAATGTAAAAGAATTTAAATGAGTTTTTGGAATTCTTTTAAAAATAAAAACTTCATTTTAGTTACTTAAATTAGTCAATATCGTTGCTGGATAAAAGTAACGAAATGATTTACTTGAGAAGGAACTATATCCATTATTTTTAAGCTCTACACTCGTTCAACTTTGAAAGTTCATTAATAACTTTATGTTTCTGCGAAAAATATCAATTAATCATTGAATTTTCTCTTTTCTTCATTCTACTATAGCAATGTGTGAGCATAAGTACTTATATTCTTCTTTTGTTTCGATATATAAGACTGTGTGGCATAAAATTAACAGCCTTGAGAAGCAAAAAAGTTTCATTAGCTGCGTATTGTTTGATTAGTGATCGCAATGAAAGAATAATAAATGGATTTTTTCGCCTCGAAATGAGCCAAAAGCTGACGGAAGAAGAAGAAGCAAACGAATGAATTCTTTATCTAATCGCTAAAACATGCCTTTTGATGATGACTCTCTCGGTCGCATAATTTGCTGTGTGGGAATTGCCGCTTAAAATTACTTTTTTATTTCCCACAATCATGACATGATATTTCTTTCCTGATTTTATATATGTTTATGCTATTCACTAGCGAAAAATCAAAAGAGTATAAATTAGTCTGCCTTCATGTATTCGAATAAATACAATTAAAATAAATTTTAATATCTAATAACAATAAATATCGTGAAAAGAAAGCCAAGCAATACAAAAATATAGAATACAAGTACTATAATTTCGCCATAGAAATGAAAATCGATAAGAATAAATGAAGGAGCAAGAGAAAGAGAGTCAAGAAATAGGAAAAGAGTATTTAAATAGAATACGGAACTTTTTTACCACAAAATTAAAACGCAATGAAATCGCGTCAGAAAATGAAACATGATATTATATTATGTCATTATTATTATATCCTTTCCAACTTTTTCTTTTTTACTCCTTTCCTTTTCATATCGTATCATGATATAGAAAAATAAAAAACCGTGAGAAATGAACATTTTGAAGTTAGCTAGAAAAGTTTTTTAAATGAAGCCATATCAAAGCACATCCATCATAAAATCGCTTCCTAATTGCCTAAAATGAATTTGGAATTAATTGCCATGCAAAGATTGATATAACTCGAGTTCACTCATTCATTTTCGTCTTAATTAATATGCTAAAAAGGTTTTTAGACAATTTAATGTTCTTGATGCTTTTCCATTAAAAGTTTAAACTTTACTAAATTTTATTCAAGACATTTTTCTGCTATATTATATTTTTAAGAAGCACATTTAAGTATAAGTAAATTTAAAATAATTTATCCTTTCATGTGCATACATATTAATTCTTCTTCAAAGAATAATTTCCCACATTAATGGCTTCTCAAGAAATTTAATAATATCAAAGTCCTTTTTCTTCTACACACACATATCTCGCAACATTAAAGGTCTTCATTAACAAATTTATGTTATTCATTTAATACTGCTGAGATTTACCCTCCTCACATGTCTCCATGATGATGTTAGAGCAGAGATATGTATTTAAATAAATATGACGAAAGGAAAAATATGGTTTATCAATTTTCATTGCCTTTTGGGGAAAAAAGCAGCAGTAGCAGCACGCTTATTTTGGCAAATTATCATTTTGCGTTCAATGAGATCGTTTCAGTTCGATGGTGTGTGTTCTGTTTCTCTCTATAATTTCTCCATTCTTTATCAAATTATCATTTTCTTACACATGCAAATGTAAAAGCAACGTGAATGGCATTTTAAGCCTCCAAAAAAAGAAATTTCTTTTTTATTTCATTCGTTTAAACGTTTAATCGCTTTTCCTCTGATGTGCACACAATGATGATGATACAGAACGACAGTAGCAACTACTACCAAGTAAAAGACATAAATTAGCGATGAGCGACTTTCTGAAAATCCATATTTGCTGCTATTATTGCCTGTTGTTGCTTGCTTGTAGTTATTTCGTCTTCCTCTAAACATGTAATTTGTATGTATGAAGGCATCATGAAATTTCATCCGTTTTTCCACCCATCGACAAATGAATTTATTCAAATTTATAAACATTTTTTTTTCCTTTTCTTTTTTTTCCCTACAGTCATATACGCACATATTTGTCTGTATATGTAATGCCTTTTCCGCTTTATGCCTTTCACTTTCACAACAGTACGTCATTTGAATCAAGTCATCGTTTTCTTTCGGCACATACAAATGCTTAAACTTTCCCATTTATCCTCATTGTATGTTATTTTCATCTTTTTTCATTTCTCGCTCATTCTCTTTCATGCCCAATATGTATAATCTTGTATGTCTTCAAGTTAGACAATTTTTGCCTACCATACCATTACGTTTAAGCGAGTATGTGCTGCGAGTGCGAAAAAGAGGTGTGGGAGTAAAGAACGATGATGATGGAATGGCACAACCGTCGTTTGAATTATGAGTGACATTAGGAGGACTAATTCTTCTTCATTCACTCGTAAATTACCCTGAACAGTTGAAACATTTGAACTCCCTTTTTTTTCTTGAATGTCTATTATCAAGATTTAATTTTTTTTGCCTTACACATTTATTAATGAAATAATCACGAAATTTCTTTTTCAATTTTTATTATAATAATATAAGAAAGGAAGGAAACAGTGAATAAATGAATGTGAAGAAAATTTTGTTACGAGTTAGAGTGAAAGAGAAAAAAAACATTATAGCTTAAATATGCAATCACTTTGTGCTTTATAGTGACATAAAGCTCTTTACAACTAGGCATGGATACTAAAACTATTTTAAGTTTATAAATATTCAATAATAACTTTTTTTTAAAACTTGAAAATTCAATCTTTTTTGCAGAGTTGGAAAAATCTATTTTTACAATAAAAGTAGAAAGTATATTTTTATATGAAAAGTAGACAAAGCAGGTAGCTACTTTTGCAACTCTGCTTTCTTGATTAATTTTAATTAATTTTCATAAGACAGAATTTATAAGTTAAAGAATAGCAATTTAATTTCAAAAGGATTTCAGTAATTTAATATTGCGTATTTGCAAGTCAATCAAAAGAAAAATCAATTCAACCAAGAATTTCAGCATCATATCCTTAAAAATGAGTCTCACACGAAAAGAGTTAGAAAATTGCGTTCCTTGAGATAACAAACAAGCACATAGAAAAGTTCCTCCTTTTTTGCTGCCTTTTTATAATAAATTTCCATTATGTCGAGAAGATGTATGTAGCATAATGATGTGTCTTCTCATCTCTATATCTTGCTCGCACTTTCAAAAATGAAAAAAGGAAGGCAAAGAGAAAATAAATGCAATTGTTCTTGTGACATAATGTTTTCTCTTTCATGAGTTTATGACTTCTTTCATTCACAACAGAGGCTGAATAGCTGAATTCATATAAAACTAGGATGATAATGTACAGCGTGGGAGTAATAGATACGGTTTGTGTGGGTAAGAAGAGAACTTTTTGTCGCTTGTCGCAATGCTTTTATTTTATGCTCATTTCTTCGTTTCTTAAGCATTAAATTAAATATTATGATAACTAATATAACTCGCTTTCTTGCATCTCGCTTACAATGTATACATAGAAACAAAGAAAAGTTCTTTTATTTCATTGCCAACACATATATGAAGACAACATCATCATCTTTTGAGACAGAAAATGAATTTATGACAAAATGAAGAGGGGAAACAAAAAGAGAAAGAATATTTTTCCCTAAAACACTTTTACATTAATGAATATGGAGTTTATATTCATGACAATTTCCGCTCTTATCTCACATATTTCCTTTTTGAAAGGAAAAAATTTTTTATTGTTAATATATAATAAAATGTAATGCCCTTATTATGCTTATGAGAAAGAAAAATGCAGAAATAAATGCTTTAAGCTTTGACACAATTTTCTACTTTTTTATGGTTCTTTAAACAGTAAAAAATTTTGACTGAAAATTTTTACCCTGGTGGGGTCATTCAAAGTTTTTGACCGTTGTACATTTCAAATTTTCAAACATTTTCAAACCCCTTTTCGAAAAAAACGGCACTTTCGAACTAAATTTTCGAAATTTATTTTTACAAAAAATCCAAATAATGGAATTTCTATGGTGAAATTATGTAAAATAATATCCGGATATAACTACAAAACAATATCTTTAATGTGGAGAAACATTATTTTACAGTCAGACAATGATATTTAAGTTTTTTGTCAACAATATTTTTGAAATTTAAATGATTTCGAAAAATCATAGTTTCATTCGGGGACTTTTCGAAGTTCTCTAACGGTCGAGTGACCCCACCAGGATTTTTACATAACAGAAATCAGAACTATCGTCACAATATCATTGTCTGACTTGACCTAAAAGACCACAAGTATTAACAACAACAACAACACAATCATAATAAGTAATGAGGATAATCTCATTTTCTAGCTGAGCTCAGATATTTTTTACGAGCTTACGTTTGTCATTACATTTATAGCTCAACCGTTAAAAAATAATTTAGCAAGCGAATCACACGGCAAGATGAATCGTAAAAAGTCGCAATTGCATCACGAAAAAGTAACAAAAATTTTTCTTTTTTTATGATTTATGACATTTTCACTTCCTTCTGACTGACATTGCTGACTGTAACTGCATTTCTGTGGAGTGCTGAAGCGTGCTTTTGCTTCTATCATAAATTTTTTGCCCTCATGACTTCTTCGCTTCATAGACAATTTTATTTGCTTTCCCATAATATTTTCTTTCCGCAGAATTTCTATTGCATAATTTTACTCCCGAAAATGAATGTAAAATGTAGTAGTAATGCTATGCTGCAGCATTTGATATAAAACAGTTTCCGTTAGTTTCATAATATAAAAGAGAGAGGAAAAATGTTAAAAAAAAAGTCAATGATGGTAGAAACATTTCTTTTTCTCCTCTATTACTGCTGCATTTGTACATATATATAAATATCTCGTAAATTTCAACCACAATGGACAACAAAAAAATATTTCAGTATGACAGTAAAAAGGCGAACATCAAAAAATTATGCAAGACTGAAGGCCACTTTAGTAAAATGCTCATTCATAGAGATAGAAAAAGATAAATACAAATACAAAATGTTGTTTATGTTTGTGACAGAAGAGAGAACGGAGTAGGAAATAGGAAGGAAAAGTTGTAATAATAATTTAACATCTAATTTCAGAAGTGAAATTGTAGATGAAATTTTTTGAGATAATAGACAATTTTCATGCTGTAATAACATGTGTGTAGTCAAGCAGAAGCAAAAGCAGCAGCAGTAGCACGATAAGGGGTTGATTGTCAGTGAAATGTTCACATCGTTTTATTGGCTGGCGCGTATATACACTTATTTCTATGAGAACAATCATCATCTAGAGAGACAAAATAACAATTTCCATATTCACCATAATTTGCATTTAATAAACAAAATTGCTGTCGAGAGAGAGACGCCATTTTTGGTAATAAAGAATTTTTTTTAAAAGTCCAAATTTCATAGCTTGAATATAAAAAATTATTTAAAGCGTATAAAAGGAAGTTAAACGACACCTTTCCTTAATCGTCACATCAAATAGAAAGTCAAGATCAAGTAAGAGTGAGAATATAATAAAATTTCAGCAGGTGTCAGTGATAAAAGAAGCCAATATAAACATAGGGATTTTTGTGATGTTTATCGCGCAAAAAATCAATATTTTTCTTTCTTTATTTGCCATTTTTCTCATTCTCTCTTTTATCCCCACAAGCAATTTCATTCAGTCAGTCATTTTAAATGGAAAATTGATAAACGAAAAATATTTTTATTGCCTTCTTTCAGTTTTAAAGCGTAGAAATGCAAAAATTGATTTAAAATGCTGCTTATAGAATTTAAAACATCATTTTATAAAGAAAGAAGTCAATTTGCTTTATTTTGACATAAAATTAGCATTAACAAACTCTTGAATTAAGTAAATATACGCAAACATATCGCGATATTCCAATATTTAAATATCAAGATAAGTTATTAATTGATTTTAGATGAAGGCGGCAAAAACGGAAGTTTCCTAGAAAAACTGAGCTTGCTAGAAAAATTTATAAATCTATGGAGAAGCAAAATTTTAAATTGAAATGAGCTATAGCAATGAGAAAACTCAACAGAACTTAAATAAATGTTATGCTAATAGGTAGTCACTGCCTTGGTAATGATAAAGTTGGCTAAAGTAAATATTTGATCTGTCAGTAAGTGAGAGGATCTGTAGGGATTTTTTACCATCTTTCTTTTTTCGTGTCAATTTATGGAAATTTCTTTGATAAAAAAAAGAAACAATCTTGATATTCAGCTGCATAAATCGAATAAAAAGAATTTCTCAATTTCAATATTTAAAAGAGAAATGCCAAGAGTACATTTCAAAAGTCAAAATTGAAATTTATGAAGGCAATTAATGCATGCTTCTTCTTTTTCTCTTTCATTTACCCACATCAGATGCACTTTGCAGCACATAATTTAATTTTACTATGAAAGAGAGTAAGGCATTTGCTATTTTTGCAATTTCTGGTTTGCTTTCAACCCCGTAAATTTCTCTTTCTCCTTAAATTTTGACTATAAATCGTTCTCTATGGTATGCATGGCATACATATAACATTTTATATTTGTAAACTCATTAAAATGCAATTTTTGTTTACTAAAAGTATTTTATGTGAGAATGCATTCCATTTAATATTGTTCTTATATGAATTAATAAGTTCTGACCCTGGGGGGACGGACAGACCGTTATTGGCTTTCTAAATGAGCAAAGATCTTAATCAGCAGTCATTTTTTGGATAAACATTTCCAAGAAAATGAAGTAAATACAACTGATGATGTTTAAAAGTAAAATTAAGCAACAACAGCAGCAATCAAACAGAGATAAAGCTTATGTTTCCATTAAATTAGCTTAGCTTTTCCATGACGTGTTTTTACTGGCAGGCAAATATTGCTTTTTTAATTTTTGCTGTGAAATTCTTTAAAAGCATTTCAACAAGCTCATAAATCGTTAGCTTTAATATTCAACCACAAGAAGAGAAGAAAAACATACAAGTGTAAAAGTGGGATTTCTGCTTTGTAAACTTCAACATATATGAATGCTTGCAAGTAATTCACCGAATAAAAATACACACATACAGTAGGAAGAAGAAGAAGGAAATGCGCATTCAAGAGCAAAGCCAGAAGCTATTAAAAATTCAAGCAATTTTATTCATTCTTCCTGTGCGCTCATAAAACTTGAAATCGCATTTAGAAAAAGGAGAACAAAAAATCCCTTTCGGATTTGAAAGACATGTAGATGAAGCGAAGAACCAAAAATACATACATCGGAAAATTTTACAGCAGATTTTATTATCGCTTCATTATTACATTTTTTATTCATTGATGATCCTTTCTTGTGAAAAAAGAAGAATAAGGAAATTTCATTTACTTGAAGGCAAAGAGAAGAAAAATTTGAAATTGAAATGATTATTTGCAAGGAAAAGAAGTAAATTCAATTAACGCTTTCAACAAATTGTGATTAAATTCTCTTTGCGCGCAATGCTCTTTTTTTGCCTCCCTCAAAACTGTGTTTATTTTTTTCCCTTTTTTTGCTTGCTGTTTGCTGTGATGGAGAATTTTTATTGCGAAATTATGCTAAACTTTTCTCCAATGCCCATCATTATAATGAAAATATACACTGCTCGTTCTGGTTTGTGTCGAAATGATAAAAAACTTTTTGCTCTCTTATTTCTATTGCTTGCTTTTAATTATACAATTATATGACGAGACCAACTCCATTTCCATGAAACGAAATTCTCATTCACGCTGTTGGTGCTGCTGTTATGTTAAAAATGAAATGTACCCCTAAAAACATTATTTTATTGCTCGCTATCAATTTTGAAGATCAACAGCAGCACCAGTAGCAGTGGTTGTTTAAATGAATGAATAATAATATTCGAGAATCATGACCATTAAAAAGTCAATATGTTCAGCTGTCTCTTTCTCACTCTTTTTCAATCGCTCGTATTCACTTGATGTGAAATTTATATCATCAGTAATAATCATTGATTTTAAATTATGTAAATAAACATAAAAGGAATGGAAGAAGTATGAGAATGTCTCGAATTTAACGGTTTAATTTCAAATTTTAACGAAAAATAATTTTTTTATGTAAACAAATGAAAATTTTAAAATTATTCAAAAAAATACGTTAAAAGTTAAATTTCTGTACAATATGATAATTGGACATCAAATAGGTCATATTTCAAAATATTCTATAATTTCTTTTAGAAAATAAAATGAAAATCTCAGTCAAATTTCCCTCGCTTAAATTGATTGTCTATGAGTGTGGGAAAATAAGATCATTTAAGTGCTTTGTGGTTGTGGATTTTGTGCTCCACTTTTTATCGTCTACTTGCAACTATAAAAGTTAGGTTTTTGCTTCTTCTATTTTTCATTTATTAGATTTATATTATTTATTCCTCGCATATAGATTTTATGGCATGAAATATGGCTCACCAATTTTTACAACACTCGTATACACACTAAGAAAACATAAAAAATCGAATTGAATCAAAAAGAGAAAGAGAACAACGACTAAATAAGAAGTGGAAAAGTTTCTTATTCACTCTATCGAAATATATTCAGCTTAAGAAGAAGAAATGAAAATGATTATAAAACTGAAATTGAAATTGACGCAGAGTCGTAAAAAATTTCCCTCTACACATTGAATTAAAGACTAGAAGAACACAATAAATCGTTTGTTGTTATTTATATCAGAAAATGTAAATAGTTTGCAATATTGATGAGAAACTTTTTATTTTTAGCGAGATTGTGAGAAATCAATATTTTTAACCTTAAACTTTTGCTAATTAAATGATCAAATTTTCACTTCAATGACTTTTTACATCAATTTAATTTTTTGCTTTTCTCAATTTCTAATTTCTAATCTCATTTTTCTTTTTTGCCTCATTCTCTGCACAGAGATTTTATATTAATTAATTGAAAATCAGTATTAGCAAAAAGAGAAAGAAAATTCCATAAGCACAAAGAGGAAAAAGGAAGAAGAGAGAAGACCCCAAAAGGCATTGCATAAATCAAGTTGGACATGGCTGATTAATTTATGTTGTTCATGATTGAAAAACTTTCTCTTCCGCATTTTTAGGCTTGTTATCTGCTATGTTTTGGTTCTTTATATTTTGTCAAAATGCTTTTCTGTATCATCATCCTTTCGAATAATAATAATAATCATTTTCAAAAGCATTAGACGAAGAAATCTTTTTTCAACTTCTTCTTTTACCAGAAAGAAAGAGAGAATATGCAAGGAGGCGAAAATCTGTTGAAATTATCAATAAATGATGGAATTTTCTATTTCAGACAAAAACTTTTACATGCGTCAAGAAAAATATACATACAAAACAGAAAGAGAGTGAGAAGAAAAACTGTCATCAAAGTTAATCTCAGAAAATATTTCATAACTTTCATTACAGCATACTGTCGTCGTCTATGGTCTATGTTTCTGTTTTTGTAAATCAATCTTGATTTCATTAGAGACAAACTCTATAACATAATGATAAAATTTCTTATTCGATAAAATATAATTTTGAAAGTCTGCCAATGAAATTTCTTCATTGAATTATTGCCCTTCAATTTTGCTTCTACTTTATTCCCATGTTTGGACACAATGGATTTTCAATTTCAATGACAATTTCATTTCTTAGGTATTTTCACATTCTTTGCTGTCCTTTTTTGTCTTCATCTTGTAAATCTCGTGCGTGTCCTTTTTTGCATAAGACAAAGAAATAAAATTTGATGCTCATCAATGCCAAGAGGAATTTTCACATAGAAAGAAATGTGCAATGTTGACTGATCAACCAAGTAGTTTTGTATTCTTCCCTTCAAAAGTGTCTGTTTTATGCGTAACTCGTGCATAACATGAGAAAGGAAGAAGGTCAATGGAAATTTTATCTCATCATTCTTCTTCGACCCTTTTGGTTAGAAACTTTTGTTGACAGTTTTTCTTTTTTGATTTTGCTCACTTAAAAATTGAATTAAACCGTATCGCCTTACTATCCGATTGAGAGAATGTTCAGAAGCACTTGACTATTAAATTACTTCCATCTCATTTGATTTGATGTGATTTTTCTCTTTTTTCTCCCTTCTTCAAAAGCTATTGTGTTGAAAAACACCCCCGCACTTACACTCATGCTTGCTGCTATAAATTGCGGAACATTCCATCGAATTAAAGTCCTCACTTTCATTGCTATCTTATTCACCCACTTGCTCTATTTTCTCATCTACAATGAATTTATGTAGAACTATAGAACAATATCATCATAGTATACTTAAAGATCATACTTTGATATTGACAATTCACTTTTTCCCTCTTTCTTCCTTTTCCTTCCGCTTTTTTTAGCCTATGAGCTGACGAAAAAATTGAGTGAATGAGAGATAGAAAGAATGAAAGGGGAGGAGTTGAAATAAAAACAAATTTTTATATAATTTTATATGTTGAAGGGGTCGACTTTGTAGTTGTTTTTATAGTTAAATATAATACAAATAAGGAAGGATAAAATAAAGTTAAATTTCTGAGAAATAACAAAAAATATCAAAATTTCTTTCGTTATGTTTTTTTCATGTTTACTAAAGAGAATTCAAGTTAATTTCTCTTATTTCTTGTAAATAAATTTGACTTAAATGAGTTATAGGAAGTAAAAATATTCACATCATTACAATAATATTTTATTTTTATTATTTTTTAAAAAGTTTTTATTTTATGACTTTTTCATGTTAGCTTATGGTTCCCAAAAAAGAGAGAAATTATGAAAATTTCCTCCGGAAAATCAACCCTAAACTAACCATTTCATATATTCAATCGTGCTAACTCATGAACTAAACTTGATTGTTTATAAATTTATGACTCAAGTGAGTTAGAATGAGTTAAAAAGTCTTCACTTTCTATTTGAGTGAATAGCAAATTAAATTATTCAAAAGACATATTTTACGTGATGAATTTCCCCTCTCAACTTCTTATGCTTCTTTTACCATAAAATATAAATTATTTTCCATATTCATGTTACTATAAAGTGCTTGCAAATGCACTCATATGTGATAAAAATTTCCTACGCTACGCGACATTCAAATAATTAAATTTTCTATGAATTTTTTAACTATAAATAAGTATGTGTTTCTCAAATGAAAAGAGAAAAAAATCTTTTTTTTCTAGACGGTATAAAATGAAATTTGCAAGGGGAAAATCACTAGAGTGTCGGGTAATAAATGTGCAACACAAAACAACGAAAACCACATGTTACACGAGACAAAAAATGTTTCATGACATTTGAATTTTACTAAATTTGCTTTTATTTTGATTCTGTTTAATGATTGTTGTCTGAAGTATTGAATTTTAAGCAATTTGATATAAATATCAATGCATTTAATCAAGTTTTTAACTCAAAAAGTAAATTTTTCAAATTTTTTGTTTACATTTTTATGTTGTTGTTTACAATTTTTGTTGCACGAGTGAATTTCCCCTTGTAAGATTGTATTTATTTTTCTGTTAAAATTCATGAAAAATTCAAATGAATTTATTTGTATATGGATTGTATGCCTCATACATTCACAAATTGTCCTTCTACTCATGAATAATCTTTTCTCTCTTGTTTGACATCCTCTTAAAGTTTTTATATCTTTCTCTTTGAAATACAAAACAATGGACGAAATATTGGATAAATTTTATTTAAAGATTTTCTTTTAAAGCAAAATACAAAAGAAAATTTACATTTTAAAGAGAGATATTCAATTACATTTCATTCAAATAATTGAAAAGAAAATAAATTTTAAAGTCAACTTTTAAATCGAGGGATTATTTTAAAAAGAAAACCACAAAACAAATTATTGAAATGCAAGCTATTAAAAGAAGTCAGTGTGCCGAACGTTGAAGAAATATGTAGAGCATGTACCTATTAAAAAATAATAATAATAACTTCAGGTTTCTTTGTAATTCTTGAATATATATGAGAAAGAAGGGAGAAATTCATTGAGGGTGAAATCGTTGAGATTTTTTTTTCTTCATCAAAAAGTCAAATAGGGTAAATGTTCCTAATTCGGGACACTAAAAAATTTGGGACACTTTTCTTTTCTTAATTTTCTCACTTTTTACACGTTCAATTCTTAAGATACTGATGCAAAGTTGT